>JARHVA010005064.1:240000-840000 GCA_037957365.1 Torreya grandis | reverse complement strand
AATAGACATCTCTTCCTAGAGATAATCATATATTTGTATTATGATCTTGAGTAATACTACATCTCTTCTCAGAGAATTCATTGTTACTATGTTATTTATATGCTATTGAAATATTTATCAATCAATTTTTTTGAGTTTTGGATCATCCATGTTCCAAACATTAGTGATTGGGGGAAATGTGCATGGCACATTGATCTTCTTTTCCTTCTGAGTTTAGTTTATTCTAGGTATTCTTAGTAGTTGTGTGCCTTACTCCATCTACAGGTGGTTGGCATCACATTTGAGTTAAGATTTAATACAAGTTTAGTTTTATGAATACTTATGTTCTTGATCTGAATTTCATATAAGCATTTTACATCATTTTTAGAGAGGCTTTCATACAATCCCAACCTTTATCTTTCAAAATGGCCAAGAATAACCTAGTTTCTAACATCTATTTAGGCTATCCATAGCACATTTTTATATTTCTATCACATCCATGGGCTCCATGAGCTGTCTCATATGACATATATTCTATACTGATATCAATTCATAGGGCAATGATGAAGCCAAAGGTCTAGCTAACCTTTGTATTCTTGAGCCACATATTCAAAGGGATTAGACACACAGTCCATACATCAATTAGCACATGCATGAATCATTAACATCACATAATTGGTGATGATGGATCCAAATGTATAGCCTTTACATTTTTAAGCCACATTCTAGGGAATTGAGCACTCAGCTCCATTCATGATGTTACTCTTGATTCAACACATAACATCATCTAGCACATTCCAACATCATAGTAGGTTTTGTATTAGTTAATGTACCTAGTGAGGTGTATCCATTCCTTTCTCTTCCTCTCACTCAGATCTTATACATTATTATTTTAGATATAGTGTATCTAGTAAGAACTAATCTACCTTATGTTTTCATTTTTAGATTCACACTTCATAACATGCTCTCTCTATGCATATCCAACATCACACAGCTTCATGATCTTCACCTTTACAAGTAAGTTTATGTATGCTTCTTATTTTGATTTGTTGCATCACTTGAATAAAGGTGGGGGGGAATGCAGTCATGTAAAATGTGAAATATAAAACTTCAGTATGGATAAGACACCTAATCCATAGGTCATCCTATTGTTTCACGTAACCCTACTAGGCTACTTCTTTTATTGATTCCCAATCATCCATAGTCTCCGAATATTAGCTTTTTGAGACCCAAGAAACCCTCTTAGGCCCATATATATCCCCTCTGGTCTCATCCCCTTAGGACAATAATGCCCAAATAAGATAAAATCACCATAATTTATGGTGTCTTATTTTTGACATTGTTGTCCAATCTCATCTTTGCCTCAAATAGTTAGATTTTCCTAAATCTTTATCTTTTTCCTTATTAGCCTCAAACAAATTCATTTAACCCATGGTCATTAATTTCCCTATAAAATGCCATTCAAATTCGATTTAGTAGGGTTGGCACTCATTTACAAGAGATGAAAAAATATAAGCAAGTAAACTCGAGCACTCTTCCCTATTCTTTGTACACAACATTCCAACATTGTTTCAAGCCTACTTAAGCCATTGCATCAATCCCTAACTAGCTGAAGTACATCCAATTTCACATTCTAGTTGCATTGATCATATATAAATTGCACCAATCACTTCAATGGGAGAACTACATTAGCTTGATCCATCTTTGGAGTATTGGTATGTTGGTAGTGTACCCACACATGGGGTGTGAAGTAAATCTAGAGCATATTTTATACACTAACCCTTTCTCTCTCTTTCCTAAGTTTGCTTTCTAGTTTAATTACTAAGAGATCCTAAGAGTTTTGAAGATTAAAATAGGCACATAGCGAGCTCTGCAAGGTCCTAGACCTTTAAATTTTAGTGGCAAGGTAACACAGGTATTTTAAATAGAACCCAAAAGGATTTCAACCTTAGGAAAATAGTGTTAGACACAAAGGTGTTCATATTTTGGTGTTCTTGTCTATATAATAAAACACTCAAGGTTTCCATAAATAGGAAAAAAAATTAGTTCAAGGATAGTTTTTTCACTTCTAAATTAGTTAGATTTAATAGTTTTGGTATAGTTTTCTCAGTTGTAGTGGGTTATCATGTGTGGCATGATTATTATCACTTTTAGTTCAAATTAGGTAGTCAACATAGCTTCCAAATCAAAATCCATGTTCTAAACATTAGTGGTTGGGGGCAATGTGCATGGCACATTGAAATTATTTTCCTTATGAGTTTAGTTTATTTTAGGCATTCTCAACAGTTGCATGCCTTACTCCATCTGTAGGTGGTTGGCATCACATTTGATTTAAACTTTCATATAATTTTAGATTTATAAGTACCCAAATTATTGAGTTAAATTTCATAAAAACATTTACATTATTTTTAGAGAGGCTTTCATACAATCCCAACCTTTATCTTTTAAAATGGCCAAGAATAACCTAGTTTCCAGCATTTATTTAGGCTATCCGTGCCACATTGTGAGATTTCTAGCGCATCCATGGACTCCATGAGCCATCTCATATGACATATATTATATACTAATATTAGTTCATAGCTTCAATTCATGGGGTAATGAGGGATCCAAAAGTCTAGCTAACCTTTGTATTCTTGAGCCACCTATTTAGAGGGATTGGACACATAGTCTAGACAATGATTAACACATACATAAATCATAAGATTCAAAAAGTTGGTGATGATGATGGAGCCAAAGAGATAGAATTTAAATTCTTGAGCCACATTCTAAGGAATTGAGCACTAATTTCCATTCATGATATTACTCTTGATTCAACACACACTCAAAATCATCTATTATATTTCAGCATCACAATAGGGTTTATATTGGTTCACATACCCAGTGAGGTGTGTTCATTACTTTCTCTTCCTCTTACTTAGCTATTGTAAATTATTATTTTAGATATAGTTTATCTAGCAATAACTAATCTACTTTATGTTTCCATTTACATATTCACACTTCACAATGTTCTCTTTCTATGCACATCCAACATCACATAGCTTCATGAGCTTCACCTTTATAGCTAAGTTCAAGTATGTTTCTTTTTTTTAAATCCTAGTATTTCACTTTTATGCATCACTAGAATTAAGGGGGGGGATGTAGTCATGTAAATTATTAAATTGTATAACTTTAGTATGGATAAGACACCTAATCCATAGGTCCTCTTATTGGCTCACATAACCCTTCTAGGCTACTTCTTGTACTGATTCCCAATCATCCATAGCTTCTCAAACTTAGATTTTTGAGACCCAAGTAACCCTCTCAGGCCCAGATATATCCCCCTTGATCTCATCTCCTTAGGATAATAGTGCCCAAATATGACAAGAGCACTAGAATTTAGGGTGTCTTATTTTTGGTGCTATTGCCCAAGCTCATCTTTGCCTCAAACAGTTAGATTTTTATAGATCCTTATCTTTTTCCCTATTGGCCTCATGTGAATTCATTTAACTCGTGATCATTAATTTTTCTATAAAATGTCATTAAAAGTCCATTTATTAGGGTTGGCACTCATTTACAATAGATATTTAAGAATACAAGCAAGTACACTTGAGCACTCTTCCCTATTCTTTTCATACAGCCTTCCAACATTGTTTCAAGAATACTCAAGTCATTGCATCAATCCCTAACCAATTGAAGCACATCCAATTTCATATTCTAGTTGCATTGATCATATACAAATTGTACCAATAACTTTAATAGAAGAACTAAATTATCTTAATCCTTCTTTAGAGTATTTGTATGTAGGTAGTTTTCCCACACATGGGATGTGAAGTACATCTAGTGTATCCTTTACACACTAACCTTTTCTCTCTCTTTCCCAATTTTACATTTTATATCAAGAACTAGGAATTGTCAGGATCTAGAACATAAAGCTCTGATACCACTTTGTCAAGATTAGGAGCACAATTGATTACCTTTGTATAAGCAACTAAACATGGAATTTAAACCAAAAGTAACAAGTAACTAGAAATCAAAAACAACACAAAATTTGAGAGAAAATACAATCTTGTATTCAATTCATCTAGAAAGAAAATACAATCAAGAAGATGCCACACTCTTCTCACACCTCTGAGGCTTCCCACACCTCTAGGACTTCCAGTAATTCTCAATCAAGAGTTCTCTCTCTCAATTATGGTCACAACAATCAACTCAAACATAGAGTTGTTGTTCACTTCCAACCAGTCAGTAATAATACTGCCAGTACCAAGTAATCCACATACTCTAAGTAGATCTTCTTGATCTTGCAACAACTTGCAAATCAAATGACCTTACTTACCATGTAGATCTTTTCCCTGATCTTACACAACCTGTAGATCAACTGATCTTACAATTGGAAGGATCTCTTCTTTGTCTTTGATTACAATACAGCCCCATGGGTCTCTTAAATAGACCTCATGCAAACAATAATTAGACTTCCTAATTACAATAATTAGACTTGTAACTCAAGACTAAAATTAGTCTTTTACATGTAAACTGGCCATTCAACAAACTAGCTGTTCATGTAACTAACAGTTCTAGAATGCACAAGCGACCAACATCAGTCCCTGTTTGCTTGGAGATAACTAACGTCAGCTGACTCCTAACCGATGTCAGTTTCTTTGCTCACTGGTATGATCAACATCAGTTGATCATGCCGATGTTGGTTTCTCTACACTCAACAACCTCCTCCAACTTGCATCCTGGTGAAGCTTTTAGCTCCACAACCTAACAATCTTCCACTTGGAGATAAATAACTGCACCTGTACCTATACCTGTACATCATCTAATTTTATTTCCTAGCTTGTATCCCTCTTCAAGCTCAATCTTGAAGACCAACCACCACACATCTTGTGGTGCTCCACCTGTCATCCAAGTAACCTGCCATATCTGAATCTACATACCCATGTAGAGAAGTGTCTAACCCTGCATAACATGTATACCTACTGCTGGTCCCTCTCAGATACCTAAGAATCCACTAAACTGATCTCCAATGCTTCTTTCTCAAATTGACCACGAACTTTTTGACAACACCCACTACTAGGCAATATCAGGGAGTACACATGTACTCAACCTCATCATGTGATTGGAGACACTGTTCTGTGAACTATCCATCCATAGGTGTGCTTGCCTATTATGCATCCTGCACTACCTTCACATAATCATCCTGAGACAACATCAACATGTGATCTTCCCTATCTCTAAGAATACTCATGCCAAAGAATTTCACTACTCTTAAATTCTTCATGACACACCTCTGAACTAACTTTACTTTTAGCTCAACAACTCTCTATATGTGTGACCCTAAAACAAGCATACACACTACATACAGTAACAAGATAATGTAGCTAATATTATCTAACTTGGTAAAGAAAACACAATGGTCACACTGACATTGACTAAAGCCATGCTTTGTCATACCCCTGTCAAACTTCCATTGTCCTGCAGCTTTCTCAATACCATATGCCCTGACCTTCCATCTCACGTGTCCATTCTCTCTCTTCTTTAACTCAGTTGGCAACTCTACCAAACCTCCCATTTGGTTCTCTCCTAAGGAATCAACTTCCTCATCCATGTCATGCTCTCACTATTTCCTAGATTCTACCTGCTCTGCTTCTTTAAAACTTCCTAGTTCTTCACCATCAGTGAGCAATAAGCAGTGTAAAGAAGGGGAATAATGAATTTGAGGCTTACTTACCCTTTCAGTCCTCCTTATGGGCATTTGAAACCCCTTGATAGCTTGCTGTCCACCCAAAATCTATTTTTTGGTTGACCCTAGTCTGCACATGATCGATGCTGAATCCTCCTGATCGTCGATGCCAATTCCCTGACCGACGTCAGTGTCCTATCCACCAACATCAGTTCCCTGACTGACACCAGTGTCCACCTATCTGTCACTGTCAGTTCTACCTAACTGATGCTGATACCTATGTTTTCTTGTGAGTGATGACTTTTTATCTGTGAGCTTACTTTGAATCATAACCTTGTTCAAACTACCTTGCTCAAAATTATTCAGTCCCTGTGACTGATCTCTATCCATCATCTTCTCCATAAACACCAAGGCTTTCTTGTTCTTGCCAAAAACATCAGATTTCCTCTTTATGCAATAAAATCGATCCTTTCTTGTAGTAGTAGTTTCAAGAAACCTTAGTTTCTTCTGTTGCTTACAAAAATATTGATCTATGCCACCCAAATCTAAACTCTTACCTTTTGACTCAAGAACATGCATCCCCTTCTTATTCATGTGACCAAGCCTATGAAGCCACATCTTCAAATCTATAGCTGAAGTAGATAAACCAAAAGGAGAATCAGTAATACAAGTAGATAGATAAAGATTACCTACTTTCTTACCTCTTACTAAAACAAGTGCACCCTTGCTAACTTTTCAAGAGTCTACTGTGAGAGTTACTATGCATCTCTCATCACCCAACTTTTCTATAGAAATTAAATTCCTCTTCAAGACTGGGACATGCATAACATCTTTCAACACCCATGTGTTTCCCATCTACAATTTTAGCCACACTTCCCCTTTGCCAACCATTTGACAAGGCTTACCATCCCCTAAATATATCTATCCAAAGTCTCCCTGGACATAATCATGGAAAGATGCTCTATTTGGGGTTGCATGGAAAGAGGCACCAGAATCTAAAACTCAAGATTCCACTTTATCCAAGGAACATGTAGACACTGCAAACGTGTCTGCACCTTGGTCCTCCCCCCTTGGCCTTAAACCCCTATCCTAACCCTTGACCTTGGCCCCCTTTCCACCCTACCCTTGCCACCTTGGATCCTCCCTTGAATCCCTCCACCTTCCCCCTAGCATTTATTAGGCCAAATCTCTTCATTATCTTCCCCCCACGCCCATTTTGGCATCCTCGTGACCGTTCTTCCCACACCCCCTCGCTCAGCGGCGTGCAAGAATGGGCAGAGGCTATTTTTAGCCTCTGTCCCCATTCTGCGACCGCCGACGTCGGCGACCCTTCGGCCGATGTCGGCGAAATTGCCGACGTCGGCATCCTTCATTACCCCTTTCTGCATCCGTTGCAGCCCCCTGGACCCTTGAGCTTGAAAACAAACTTCTCTTGGCACTTTAGCTTTCATCTCTCCTCTATCTTGACCTCGTGCAACAGCAACAACAGGTGAAAAGGCTCTGGATCAGGTATTCTCTTCTTGCAACAAGTCTTCCGTGGCTCCAACAACAGCACCTCCTTTCTTCAGTCAGCAAAAAGGTAAGCAAAGTCTGGTTTTTTTATTTCATTTATTTAGTTTTCAGTAATCTATCCTATCTATTGTCCTCTGCTCCCTCTGTTCTTCCCCCTGAGAGGCTGCAAAGCCTTCTCAAGTCCTGTCCTCTGTGTCTCTTCCTCTTCCCCATCCCCCTGTCAACAAAGACCTTGTATAAGGCACCCGACCAGAGCTAGACCACTCCCCAGTCCATCTAAATTTGTCCCTGAACTCTGTCTCACCTCTGTTCATGAACCAGACCCGTCCACAGTCTAGAAAGCAACTCAGACCCGACTACAGGCCATAACCCCGACTGACGTCGGTCACTACCCCAACCGACGTCGGCAGGATAGCCGATGCCGGCAGATCAAATAACCGATGCCGGCAACATTTCTGACTTCGGCGACTGTCTTCAGCCCACAGCTCCTTCAGGTAATCATTTTGGTCTTTTCTTTCCTTTCTAATTTCTTTGTCACTTCTATATTCTGGCATTCTGTCTTTTTATCAGTCACTTATCTTATCAAAACAGTGGGTTGACCTCCCTTAAGAAAGTTCTCATACTTCTGGGAACAAGCTCTTGCTTGGCAACCCACCGTCTATCTATCTAACATCCTCTTGTCCAAGTTTCCTTTTTTCTTGTAGGTGTCATTCCTCCACAGCCAAAGAGGAGTGCCCACAAATGTCTGGATTTATGGTGTGCAATCTTTAGTCCAGGTACTTCCCATGCCTTGTCCATTACTTTTTTAGTTTCTTCTTTCTCTTAGATCTAAAAGCGAATTTTGAATAGAAACATTTCTGGCACGCCCGGTGGGACCCTAGGTTCCTCCTGGGTTCCTTTTTCTTCTTTCATTTAGGAGCATTAGGTTCTTACCTTTTCTCCTCTTTCTCTTCTTCTCAATGACACTATAAGCAGGACTAAAATGAATCTTTCTTCCTTGCATTTCTAGACTAGTCTAAACATCATACTCTTGACCCTTTTTCAAAGCTTGTCTTCATAACAAACATCACATTTCGACTTGGGCATTAAAACGTATTGCACTTTCATTTCTGCTTGTGCTTGCATTAGTCCACATCTAGTAACTTAGACGCATATTGAATGAACCGTAGACACTTGATGTTACACTATCGAACCACATGCACTAAACAAACATAAAACTTACTTGAGACAAGGCCCGACTGGGATTTCATCCCCCAGTGGATACCTTACCCGTCCCGGTGACCCTACTTGGATTTCATCACCAAGGGGGAAGCCCACTCCGTTCTCTAGCGGAGGATAAACTCTAGGCGAGGTATATCTTGGCTAAGCGAGACCAGCTAACCACTGGAATCGTGAAGTGAGGGGAGCTTGCTCCTTAGCACCAGGCCACGTACCAGACCCTAACACAGATCTTTGAGCACCTAAAACAACACCTGAAACCATCTTTAGATTGCCTTCTTCTAGGACCCATTTTTTAGCCAATCTCCCCAAACATCCATCTAAGGCATAAGCCACAATTTCTAAGGTTAATTCCTAGGATTTATCGCTTAGGCTTGTCTGTCTCTCTCTGTTTTCCTCTTCTCATCTATTTGTTTGAGTGTGTGAGGACGTTTTCTTCTTTGTTTTTCCAAGAATCTTCAAACCTTTTGGTTCTCTGGAAGACACAGTCACCGACATCGGTTCTTCCACCGACGTCGGCCTTCCCCTGTCACCGGCATCAGTTCTGCTACCGACGTCGACTTCATATTCTACCGGCATCGGTTATCTGACCGACGTCGGCCACATTTATTACCGACATCAGTTTTTAAACTGACGTCGATCTCTGTCACTGTCCTTTCTCTTCAAAACCAGCAGCCTGAAACCTGTCCCTTCTCTGTCAAAAACTCCATTCTGGTTTTTTGAGACTGCAAAAACACAGTTTCTAGAACCAGGACTCTCTTCTTAACCACTTTAGCCAACAGCGGCTTCCGTCTATCCTGTCTCTAACCAGTCCTATCATGGAGTTCCACTCGGAGACTGAAAGAACTCCTACAGGACCGACCCCGACCCCGACCCTGACCCCGACTCAAATTCCCATCATTCCTGAAGGGGACCAAGATTTTGAGAGATTCTTGGACCTCAATACCGCAACCCTCCAACACTATCTCGCGATAAACCCAACATGAGACCTTTCGGGTGACGTGGCGACGACATCCACACCATTCGCCACCCAACCCTTTATGACTCAGCTTTTCACCTCAACTATTAACCCAACCATGGCCAATACGTAAAGTTTGGCCGCCCAGTCTGTTTTTAGACCGACCTCCATCGGGGTTCCATTACCCCTTCAACTACCTGCAATTCAACCAAGTTCTACATCATATCAGAACTTGATTGCCTCGACCCCTTACACTCTTACACCCACAAATGTAGGAGTGCCAACCTATCCCTCTACCAGTGCCGCTATTCAACCACCTTTGGCGGTGCCCAGTCAACTTATCCCTTCGACCTTCGTAACGCAACCACCTCTAGCCTCCACTTCTGCCCCTGCGACTAGTCATCCGTACATTGTACAACCGACTATGTCGCACGCCTCCTCTAACCTCTTCCAAGCGCCTTACAACTTAGGGGGCGCTCAACCCGCCAATCCATCAGCAGATCTTATCAAGATGCTGATGGATGAAATGTCTAGTCTCGAGGCCTCCATTTTCGGTTCAAGCAATACTTTGTCATATGAACAAATTTGCAATGAGCCCATTCATCCTTCCGTCCCTATTTGACCATACCCTAGCCATTGGGAGCTTCCTAAATTCACTCACTTTCAGAGTAAGGAAGACCCACGTTATCTTATCGCCCACGACGATGCGTTACTTCTACGCACGTTCCCTATGTCGCTTTCTGGCCCAGCCCTTGACTGGTATAGTTCTCTTGCCAGACACTCTATCTTTTCATTCATCCAACTCGCCCAACTATTTCTTGACCATTTCTCAATCAACACTACTAAACAAGTCTCAATCACAGACCTTTACTCCATCAGGCAATTTGACGACGAATCAATTGTTGACTTTGTTGCTCGTTGGAGAGGCTTGATTAACCAGCTCTCCTTCTCTTTACCTCAACCCGAGCTCATCGAGCTCTTCTCTCGAGCATGTGCCAGACACATCTCTTCTACCTTGTGGATTCAGACATTTCGCACTTTTGATGAAGCTTTCATCATGGCTCGAAAGCTTGAACTCCGTGCCCTTGAAGAAGATAAGGTCAAATTGCATAATACCAACGCAAAATCTACTGACCATTCTTCTTTCAGACCTTCTTTTTCTGCCAACTCCAAGTCTAAAGGAGTGGCCAACACTGTGGTCGTTAGATCACCATCCTCAACAACAACGAATTACTCTCAACCTTCGACATCTTCCAGCATCACCAAACAATTCCAACAATGGTACATTCAACGTTCTTACACTCCACTTGGAGAACCATACGCTTCCGTTTTGGAAAAACTTCTCAAGTAGGGGGTCCTCAATCTCCCTCCAATCTGACCACCTCAATTTGACCCCTCTAAGGCCATCCCTACATGGTATAGGGAGGCCGACTTCTGCCACTTTCACCGCGTCCAAGGCCATGACATCGACAACTGCCGAACTTTCAAAAACATCGTCCAAGACATGATCGACAAGGGGGATCTTATTTTAGATAACCCGAACGCCCCACCTAATCAACATATTGACATCTTCAAACAACCATTTTCGAATCATCCGCCTACTCAAAACAACGTCCAGACTTCGACCAATGACCCTCAAGACCATGACATTCACACGATTAGCACTATCTTGCCTCTTGTCCTTGACCAACCTCTTCCATTAAAGGATGAGGAACCTCCTTCTCCTACTAGTCCTCCATCTACCTCTCTCGTATCAGAGAACGCTTTGACCACATCAACGCCATTAAGCCCACCTTCATCCGAAGACCCTACCTTACCTACTCCTCAACTACAAGTAGAAGGCACGATCATCCATGCCCTCTGCCCACTTGAGGAGCCAGACTCTCTTATTTCTTCTCCACCAAGAGAAGAACCAGTCTCTCCACCCGTTTCAATCGAGGAAGACCCAGTCGCGGTTTCCTCTTGCCCTTTGCCTGAGATTGTTACATCTCACTCACCTTCGTCCACATCCAAACCCAAACCCACATCTAACCTCGCCTCGCACAACGGTGGCCCTCGACCCAAACACATGAAAGCTACTAGACCACATCGGAGAACTCCTCCCCCACCTTCGTCATTACCTTCAATCTTGGGCCCGCATCCATCCACTTTAATAGGAGTGCTTCCCACTCTCATCCTTCACAGAGGCACATCGCCTCCATTACTTCCTCATCCCATCAGACATACATCTCATCCGAACTCTCGACCTATGCCTCTTTCACCTCCCAAACCAACGTCACCAACCCTCACTGCAATAAAGCATCCAGCCCGTTAGCAGGTTCATATGCCTTGCTCTTGCGGCACTTGTTGCAGTCGTCTCGTATCGACCTCCTGCCTCTTAGACAATATCAATCTCTCAGACCTAAACCACCATGGTTCGATGACACTCACATTTGTGTGTATCATCGCACGCCTGGGCACGACATGGAGCATTGTCATGCCCTCAAGGTCGCCATTCGCCAATGTCTTGGGAATGACACCCTTCTTCTCAACCACGTTATCAACAAAACCTCAACACCACTCCACTCATCAACTCTCGGATTAAGACCATCTTGGTTTGACAACTCCGCATTCTGCCATTATCATCACACTCTGGGACATGACACTGAGCGTTGTTGCGCTCTTAAAGCTGTCATTCGTCAGCACCGGAAAAAGGATTCCCTTCTCATCAAGGGTCCTCTTGACCACCTTTTCGACAAAACATCAATCTCGACTCATGCCTCTCCAACCTCATCACCTAAATCGGGATCTCCACGCCAGACTGTGGTCCCTTTGCCGCCTTTGACCCCCTTATTCGACATTAACACCATCCATCTGACCACTAAACCTCAACCGACCTTAACCAACCTTTTAAACATTCTCTTTACCCGCTGGGGGAATTCATCCTTTATTCAAACCTCGACCAACTGTTCAACCCAGTCTCTACCACATATCAATCACTCATTTTATCTTAAAACCTGACCAAGTATCCACCGACCCAACCCCCGACCAATTATTCAACTAGTCTCAACCAAACTTCAACTAAATATCAATCACCCTGACCTCTCGACCAAGCATTCAACCTTTCTCAACCAACCAACGACAATGTCAACCAACTTCACATCCATCAATCAACACCTGACCAATCTGGAAAGAGGCAAATGGGGCAGGTTTGCTCCCAATTGACTCGGACCTTAACGCACTAGCATGGCCCAGGGACTTATCAGACCTTGAGCCCTCCCCTTTTCTGTCTTGTGTCTTCGACCATTCTTCTGCTAGTCGAGTACTCGTCTACTTGACACGTAACTTGAGCTCGTCCCTTGAGCAATCCTCGTCCTCTTAACCCTCATCCCTTTCAACCCTATTTCCCTTTAACAAGTCCTCTACAACCCTTTTATGATACATGGATGCTTTGTCCTAATAAAAGGGGCATCCTTGAACTTCTACAGCCTTGTCCATGACTCAAAATCAAAAAAATATATCAAGATGTCAAAACATATCTATGGTCACAAAATCAAGTCAATTCAAAAAGACAGACTGCTCCCTCGAAGGACAGCTGTACTATCATTGCTGTATTACTAGACTGATCCCTCGAAGGACAGCTAGGCCAACTTATCAAACATTATCAAACAAAAATATAGACCACTCCCTCGAAGGATGGCTATGACTAAATCTTGCTACAAACAACACTTTTCTTAGAAGCTTCCCGCATTGATCAGCTTCGCAACATGACCACTACATCAAAAGACATCTCTATGTAGGCTTCCCGCATCGATCAGCCTGCACCAAAACAAAAAAAAAAAAAAAAACGAGTCATGGACTTGGCTTGTAGTTGTCTCAGGGTCTCCTATAAAAAGGGGCAAGATTATTCCTGTTCTTAAACTAGGTTACCCTATCCTCCTCTTATCACCTGCTCAAGGGACTTCGAGCTCACTTTAATGTCAAAGTGATTCGATTACCGTTCTAACTCAACACTGGTCAACGACGTAATGCATGAACGGAGATTTTGTTCTAATAAACCCCTATCTATGCTTCCTTTCTGGTCCTTGTCAATGAAAGAGCGATTTGCCTTTCATCTTGTCTCTACACTTTGGTCACATTTAACCGCATCAATTGTCGACTCATCTCAAACCCAGCCATTTTCATCATTTTCAGCTGACATCATCCTAGACCATTTCACATAGTTTCTATGGACACCAGTACACATGGAAACTACCGACTAAACCCAATTTATGTTAAGCATAAACCAATACTTGCTGAAGCATAAATAGACTTCTATTCATTCTTAGCATACATCCATCGCGACTATGGAAACTTGCTAGGGATGAAAGACTCTCGACCAATTCTACAGAATACACCATCTGTAGCATCATTTTATCTTCATCTTACCCTCATCATTTCAACACATGACCAATCTCATCATCGACCAATCTTCTCAATTAGTCTGAACTACATTGGTCTGAGGCCCTATGACCAGGGCTATGTAGGCAGCACTCAGATAACACATCCTCTGAGGTTAGCTCGACCACCCCCGTTTGTTCGTCTCTTTGATGAACAAACCTTCTCTTCTGCGACCTTGACCTTGACCTTGACCAAGACCAATCATTTTCCTTGACCAAGACCAATCATTTTCTTTGACCAAGACCAATCATTTTCTTTGACCAAGACCAATCATTCTCCTTGACCAAGACCAATCCTTTTCTTTGTCCAAGACCAATCATTCTCTTTGACCAAGACCAATCATTTACTTTGACCAAGACCAATCATTTTCTTTGACCAAGACCAATCAATCCCTCTGACTCTCCCTCCCTTTTAGGGAGAACTACATCGGCCTGAGGCCCTTACGACAGGGGCTATGTAGGCAGCACTCAGTTGACATGGGGTCTTCTAGGGTTAGCTCGGCCACATCCTTTCGTCCATCCATCCTCTTGACCAATGACCATCCTTCGACCTTCGACCACTTCCAAGACAATGTTGCCTTGGTTGTTTTTGCATGTGTGCTACCTCACGGCTGGTTAGCAAAATTATTTGCAGACTATTTTTGACCCTTCGCAAGTATAGGATCGCGAGCCAGTTGATCCCTACTACTTGTGGCTTTTTCATGTTTCTGGGAGCACTTCCTGAGCCCTGGATACCTGGAACACGATGACCATTTGGAGCTTCAGCTTAAATTGAGTGACCCAATCAGCAGACGACTAAATGCTGGGGCCCGGTTACTTCAATTTTGGCACTCCTTGACCCTCGACATGCGACAATTTGACCCGACCATCCCGTGACGTGGTATACGCGCAATCACGACTTTTGCAGCGTTTTCACTCACTTTTCATCTTTCTCATCCATTTCTCTGTCAAATCGACACTCGATCTTCGGTTCCCTTCTCTCGACTATCACTTTGAGGGGGGAACACCTCATCCCTTTTTTGGGGCAACCAACTCCTGTTTTTGTCTTGCAGTTCGTCTAGAACAACCAACAAGACAAAAAGGGGCAAATGTAGACACCGCAAACGTGTCTACACCTTGGTCCTCCCCCCTTGGCCTTAAACCCCTATCCTAACCCTTGACCTTGGCCCCCTTTCCACCCTACCCTTGCCACCTTAGATCCTCCCTTGAATCCCTCCACCTTCCCCCTAGCATTTATTAGGCCAAATCTCTTCATTATCTTCCCCCCACGCCCATTTTGGCATCCTCGTGACCGTTCTTCCCACACCCCCTCGCTCGGTGGCATGCAAGAATGGGCAGAGGCTATTTTTAGCCTCTGTCCCCATTCTGCGACCACCGACGTTGGTGACCCTTCGGCCGACGTCGACGAAATTGCCGGCGTCGGCATCCTTCATTACCCCTTTTTGCATCCGTTGCAGCCCCCTGGACCCTTGAGCTCGAAAACAGACTTCTCTTGGCGCTTTAGCTTTCGTCTCTCCTCTATCTTGACCTCGTGCAATAGCAGCAACAGGTGAAAAGGCTCTGGATCAGGTATTCTCTTCTTGCAACAAGTCTTTCGTGGCTCCAACAACAGCACCTCCTTTCTTCAGTCAGCAAAAAGGTAAGCAAAGTCTGGTTTTTTTATTTCATTTATTTAGTTTTTAGTAATCTATCCTATCTATTGTCCTCTGCTCCCTCTGTTCTTCCCCCTGAGAGGCTGTAAAGCCTTCTCAGGTCCTGTCCTTTGTGTCTCTTCCTCTTCCCCATCCCCCTGTCAACAAAGACCTTGTATAAAGCACCCGACCAGAGCTAGACCACTCCCCAATCCATCTAAATTTGTCCCTGAACTCTGTCTCGCCTCCGTTCATGAACCAGACCCATCCACAGTCCAGAAAGCAACTCAGACCCGACTACAGGCCATAACCCCGACCGACGCCGATCACTACCCCAACCGACGTCGGCAGGATAGCCGACGCTGGCAGATCAGATAACCGACGCCGGCAACATTTCCGACCTCGGCGACTGTCTTCAGCCCAACAGCTCCTTCAGGTAATCATTTTGGTCTTTTCTTTCCTTTCTAATTTCTTTGTCACTTCTGTATTCTGGCATTCTATCTTTTTATCAGTCACTTATCTTATCAAAACAGTGGGTTGACCTCCCTTAAGGAAGTTCTCATACTTCTGGGAACAAGCTCTTGCTTGGCAACCCACCGTCTATCTATCTAACATCCTCTTGTCCAAGTTTCCTTTTTTCTTGCAGGTGTCATTCCTTCACAGCCAAAGAGGAGTGCCCACAAACGTCTGGATTTACGGTGCGCAATCTTTAGTCCAGGTACTTCCCATGCCTTGTCCATTACTTTTTTAGTTTCTTCTTTCTCTTAGATCTAAAAGTGAATTTTGAATAGAAACAGAACATACAAGAGCATCTTATGCAACAATATCTGCAACATCTGCTTCTTCATTTCCTTCATGCTGATCTTCAACCAACCAACAATCTTTCTTTACATGCCCTTTCTTTCCACAATGTCAACGAATTTTCCTACCAGGCCTGGATCTAGGTCTCCTGCCTTTCTTTGACTTCCCTTGCTTGATCTTCTCTCTTTACTTTCCTCTACTTTCAACACTCAAAGCATTCCCTAATGATTCACCTGTGCTTTTCCTATGAATTTATTCATTCAAGATTACACTAACAACATCATCCACTTTTAAGATATTTGAAGTAGACACAATATTACTAACTGTCATTACCAAACTGTCCCAACTTTTAGGTAAGGAGCACAAGATTAAGAGAGCCTTAATTTCATCATAAAAAACAATATTGATTGAAACTAACTGATTTACTAATCCATGGAAATCACTAAGATGACTATGTACTGATCCACCTTCCTGTATTTACAAATTAAATAATTGCTTCATAAGAAATACCTTATTCGAAGCTGAGAGTTTTTCATATAAATTTGCCAAAGATTCCATTAACTCCACCATTGTCTTAGCCTGTGATAAGTTGGAAATCACAGACGATGCCAGACTCAACCTTATAGTTCCCAGAGCCTTTCGATCAAGAACCTTCCATTCTTCATCTTTCATATCTATGGGCTTGCTTGTAACCCCACCCAATGGTAAGTACAAATCTTTCTCATATAGATAATCTTCTATCTGCATCCTCCATAATTGATAATTTGTGCCATTGAATTTCTCCATTCTTAGCTTAATTTTTTCTGCCATTGCTATACTCCCACTTGAACAAAAACCCCTGTGAGTGACCTGTAATCAAACACAAACACCTACTCCCTGTAACTTGGCTCTGATGAACCTGTACTGAACCAACACCTTGGCTCTGATAAACCTGTCCACCAAACCAACACCTTGGCTCTGATATGACTTGTCAGGATCTAGAACATAAATCTCTGATACCACTTTGTTAGGATTAAGAGCATAATTGATTACCTTTGTATAAGCAACTAAACACGGAATTTAAACTAGAAGTAACAAGTAACTAGAAATCAGAAACAACACAGAATTTGAGAGACAATACAATCTTGTATTCAACTCATCCAGAAAGAAAATATAATCAAGAAGATGCCACACTCTTCTCACACCTTTGAGGCTTCCTACACCTCTAGGACTTCCAGTAATTCTCAATCAAGAGTTTTCTCTCTCAATTACGGTCACAACAATCAACTCAAACACAGAGTTATTATTCACCTCCAATCAGTCAGTAATAATACTGCCAGTACCAAGTACTCCACATACTCCAAGTAGATCTCCCTAATCTTGCAAAAACCTACAAATCAAATGACCTTACTTACTATGTAGATCTTCTCTTTGATCTTGCACAACCTGCAGATCAACTGATCTTATAATTGGAGGGATCTCTTCCTTGTCCTTGATTATAATATAGCCCCATGGGTCTCTTAAATAGACCTCATGCAAACAATAATTAGACTTCCTAATTACAATAATTAGACATGCAACTCAAGACTAAAATTAGCATTTTACATGCAAACTAGCTGTTTAACAAACTAACTGTTCATGTAACTAATAGTTCTGGAATACACAGGTGACCGACGTCAGTCCCTATCTTCCTGGAGATGACTGACATTGACTAACTCCTGACCGATTTTGATTGCTTTGCTCGTTGGTATGACCGACATCGGTTGATCATGCTGACATTGGTTTCTCTGCACTCAGCAACCTCCTCCAACTTGCATCCTGGTGAAGCTTTTAGCTCCAAACCCTAACAGGAACTCCTAAGAGTTTTAAAGATTAAAATAAACACACATTGAGCTCTACAATGTCTTAGACCCTAAAATTTTAGCGACAAGGTAACATAGGTATTCCAAATAGAACCCAAAAAGCTTTTAGCCTTAGGACAATAGTGACATAATAGGACTAGAACACTAGATAGCAGGGTGCCTTATTTTTGGTGCTCTTATCTAACCTATAAATGAAGTCTAAGGATTTATTTTTGACTATTTCTTAGTTCTACTCCTCTAGTATCTGACCTTATCTTAGTCCCAATCAGTTGGAATAAGCTAAGTTCTAATCTCCCTCATTTCCCACTATGTTTAAAAAAGGGAATAATACAATTTTTTTACACAAATAAATAGGTTAATACTTGCATATTTATTTACTAATTTACATTGGTCATCCCCTTTATTATTTAGGAATATAACTCCAATATTTTGAAAATAATAAAACAACCATTGATCTGCTTCTTGGCATTTAAATGAGCACCATTGATCTTTCTAGACCCATTGTCTTCAAATTTTAATAATGACCATTGATCTTGATCTATGTTGGATGAACACCATTGGATCTTGACTATCATGTACCATTTATATGAACCTTAATAAATGCATGCAATCCATAGATATTCTACTTGTTGAACATCATTAAGACACTTGGCAAAGTTCTCATTTGTCTTTGAGATCCTTTGACTTATTCACTTAATGCTCACCATTATATTTATGTGTATGAATGAACATGCACCATTAATCTACCTAGACCCACTAGCATCTATCAGTAAATGATTGCCATTAGATCTCTATTAGGACAATTGAGATATTTCCACTTGTTAGTTTCTCACTGATGTTGACCTTTTGACTTACTACTCATTGTTGATCTTGATGGTATGATTAAATGTGTGCCATTAGATCTTAGGAACACTAACATCTATTATATTAATGCTTGTCATTAGATCTTGGCCTTAGATCCCAAGATTTGGACACTTGTCACTCTTATGTTAAGCCTTGGGATATTTTAATTATAATGGCTACTTCATAAAGCTTAAACTTGATGTTTGTGTACTTATTTCATTCTACAACTCTAACTTTAAAGCTTTATATCTTGAGATAACAAGATCACCAAGACATGTAATTTATAGAGCATGATATTGGCATGAATAAATTCATTTCCATGAAATATTTTTACCTTGAGAGGATTTTTAAGCACACTTATTAAATTCACAATCAAGGTGACCAATCCATTTCTTCATGATGTTCTGATGATGATCTGGTTCTTTTTTAGTTGTAAAAGAACATTCAAGGCCCAAAATGACTTTCTAAGACCTGTGAAACCTATTTTATGTCCATGAATTATTGAAACATCATGAGAACCTATTATATCTTCTTCCTTTTTGACTCTAGACCTTTTTCAAGACTTGTTTCTCAAATATCAGCAAATTACACTTTAAACTTGCTTAAAGTGTTTTAAAAGCTTTGTGAGCAATGTGAGATATTTGGACCGCCCATTCCATCCATAAATCTTGCTCAACATATCCATCTAGGTAGAATCTTGGTATTTGGGCCAAAATTGGCCAAAATTTCTAGTGACTCATGGGGAAGCATGCTTGCTATGCTTGAGAACTCAAACTATTTGTCTTGACTAGTTCATTAGGAATGAGTCTCCTCTTTGGTTTAACAATTTGTTCTAAATCTGAAACTAACTACCCCTCTAAATAACCTATCTTGAGACAAATAGGAACAAATAGAAACAAAACAACACAAAGTTCCCAAGGCATTTATTGAAGGGAATCACATAATAGAGGGGAAACTAGCCTAAACAAAACAATGACCACTAACTTAAGGAAATAGAGAAAATAAGACAAAAAGGGAAGTAGACTACTACTTATGATAATCACTTATTGAAATAAAAAAACCTAGAAAAACTAATCTAAAATAAGATGCTTCCCTCTAGGATCAAATGGAAATCTATTTTTTACACCTTATAGCTTTGAGACATGCTTGTTTTTTCTAGATAACTATCTTCTATAGCTAAGAGTAATTGAATTCTCATGTTTTCTTGATGATGTAGCTAGGACTCGTATCTCCATTCTTAGGTACATAGATTGAAGATATGGATATAAAATCCAATCATACTCCTCCCAAAGTTGTGGAGTTTACAATAACAATTTCAATTCTTAGTTGCTCATGCACTATTGATCATGAACATATAGACCATATTGATCTATCCCCTTTGACATATCATGAAGATTGACCTCTAAGGATATGGATCTGATATTATGACTTATTAAGGCCATTGGAGCTCATTCGCAGCTTCCAAGAGTAGAGAGATGTCTAAATTTGAAGAGAAAAGATAATAACCATGTTTGAAAAGTTCAAACATGCCATCTTCCAAGATAACAACTACCTCTTGCTTGATGAAAGCACTTCCCTCAGCCTTTAATAGACCATATTCAAGTAAATAATAACCTGAATGAAAGATATCAAACAAATCTACATATTTTTTCTCATGAAATTAAAATTCAATTAGAGCCTTTTCAAACTGAATGTCAAAAGCAAGCATATCAATTTCTTGACCATAATCATGAGGTTGTAAGTCTTATTTTTCTATCTTAGATTGATCAATCGAAATTGATTCATTTTCAACATCAAGTTGATGACTAAGCATACTCTCAAAGTTAGATTGTTCTTTGCCTTCTTTTACTAATTAGTTCTTGTATTCTACTATTTTTACATGTTCTTGTCCTTTATAATGAATGGCATATCTCAACTCATCACATAACTCATGGTAAATACTTTCATGTTATACAATTGGGGTTCCCTCCTCTTGAATATCAACAACATCCTCTTCATGTACTTGTTCTTGCACTTACATCTCAACCTCTACCTTATCTTTCTCTTGTACTTGTTCCATCCTTGCATCACCAGGGAAGGCTAAAACATGTTTATCCTTACCAAGAGATGTCCCAATCATGATTTATTCTTCTTGGTCATTCAAGTCACCTTTATTTTATTCTTCTTTAGTTTCATCTTCTTGATTTTCATCACAAAGAAGAGGCTATTTCTCAAAGAGTGGCATAGTAGACCCTTGAAAATATTTAGTAAGATGAGAAAGGTCTAAAGAATTTACCATAGACACCTAATTTTACTCATGAGGCTGATCTTCTTAGATCACCTTTTCCTCCTCTCCTTGTTACTTTGCTTCTTGAATGGCTTTCCATGAAGGAAAATATTTGAGATTTTGAGGGGAAAGGGGTGGAGGCTAAATGATCTCCCACTTGATCTTGACTTCAACATCTTAGCTTATGCCTAATTATTCTTCCTTCTTTCTTGAACATTGAATTAGATTCAAATTCATAACCTTAGGTTTAAAAACCTCCACTTATACACTTATTTTTGTCATGGGTGAAAAATAAGGAGTTTGCTACTTTGTTTCCTATATATCTACTATTGAATGATGGATATGTTGATTTGAAAACTCAATTTACTTAGATAAATTAGCCTCAAAATCATAGATCAATTGGTTAGAGATATCTCCCTATAAAACTAAAGATGAATTCTCCTATATGATCTACCAAGAAACATGGGGATTAGTCTCCTTAAAACATGCTTGTCTAATCTTCTGAGGCCTTTGTTGGATAGACTCATAGGTAGGAAAGTTAGGCAAGGTCTTAATGGGCTCTTGAGGGCTATGGTAAACATTGGTTTGGCATTCATTAAGGTAAAATGGAAACTATACGGGTATATGATGATGATGATGACCCTGGGGTTCCTCATAAGTTACTAGCGTCTCTTCAATTCTTACTATTAGAACACTAATGTTTAGAATGTTAGAGATAAACTATGTGTGACCCTGCCTTATAAAAGATGAACATACCTCTTTAGCTTACTGCAAATTAGCTCTCATGCTTTGAATTTAATGTTTGGATATCTCCTATCTATAGCTCTTCCTAGTGTCTATGCTTATCATATCTTTCTCATATCTAAATAAGGTTTTCTTCAATCTTGAGATGGATTGATTTAGGGCTTAAATGGGCAGACTAAGAGGATAACAAGATTCATGAGGGTTATTATAGGATTGGTATGGGTTACCATACTATTGGTAAGGCTCTGTATACGGTTGGTGATGATCACCATAAGGCTGATAGAGATCATGGTAGGGATGACATGGTTCATGAAGAAGTTAAAAATGATGTTCTTGATAATAAGGGTCATGATAAACCTAATAAGGCTCATCATATATTTGATAAAACTCTTCGTAATGTTGATTGGGCTCTTTTGGATCATGAAGATTATATTGGGACTATTGATAAGGAAGTGAATCATAGGTGTATTCACCATATCTATTCATATCAACCTCATTTCATATGAGATGAAAAATTGATCAAAATATTTGATGGAACATACTTGAGATACTTGCAAATAGAAGCTTTGATTCATAATCACCATTGGTGCTGACTTGCTTACTTCTAAAATATGATTAGAGGAAAGACACACCAACAATCTTTCCACTCTTTTGGATCTTATCCCATCGAGAATGACAAAAAAATGTCATAGCATCAATTTTCACCCTTGGAGAGGGTATCAGGCCCTTTCCAATTGAGCTACAGTCTTAAAATAACCCCACGATGTGGGTCACCTATGTTGGGGTTATTTTTCACATTGTGTGAATTTAAATATTTACAAAGAGGTAAATAGTATTACCTTGATATTTACTAAAAGGTAAACAATAATTAAGTAGTGGTTATAACTATATGGTTAGTATGGTAAGTTAGAATATTATATTATTGTGATATATTTTTATTTTTTATAACAATATATCATAATAGGTTTGTTTAATTAGTGGGATTTGAGTGTGAGAGAAATCAGTGGAGAGAATATATGAATATGATTCCTATAAATATGTAACATGTCCTAGAATGATTTATTTAGTTTAATCAGAATAGAGAGTAGTATATTTGTGTGATGAAATAAAAATTCTTTGTGCACTGATTAATTTTCCTATTTGACTCTCCTCTAATTCCCAATAGTGGTATCAAAGAAAGAATATCATAGGCTTGTGATGGAAGTATAATTTATTTATAGTGGTAGGCATATTATTATTTCACCCCTGTAGATGAAATATCTGATTTATATCTAGTTTATATAATAATTATATTAGTTGTATAAGGGTAACCACTCCTATAACTTACCACCATCTCCATCTTATTATAACTAGTGTTTATCTAAAAAAGAATATCATATCATATACGTTAGTTGATATTTTAAATTTATTTTATATGTCTAGTTTTGCATTGATCTGCATGTTTTTGAATCTTTTTTAGCACATTTACATTTACTAGCTTGGAATTTTATATCAATGACACTATACAAATCTAGATCTAAAGTTTTTCACTCCTTTTGGAGAGCTTTCATGCTAGCCTCTACAATTCTAGATTTCAACAGGTTTAGTTTGATGCCTTTGCCTAGATGGTGACTCCACAAACTCACTTAATTTTTCCAACATAGCCATTGTACCTAAAGACATAACTATTACTTATCAATAATCCATGCATCATTCATTGTCAAATCCAGGATGTTTTTATTACCAACACTAGATTGATCCATGATGTTGATGTGTTTATAATCAAGCTTAGATTTCCATTAATCTTCCATATGTAGTAAATAAAATAGATGTTTATCCATCTCATTGAGCCATTCACATGCGTGTTGTGCATCAAATCTTGCCAATCGGTCAGTTTGCGTGTGATTTTTTTCTTAGATTGATGAGTCGAGTTCCATTAGTTATATTTGGTAGTGTTGTAATGGTTTAGATTTAAGTTTATAGGTTAAATCTATTTTTAATATTTGTTATAAGTATTTTGATATCAAAATAGTTAATTAGTCTTTTTAAAAATATGTCATATATTATTTTATCTGAAGAGTCTTTAATTTACATATTTTTTTAGAATTAGTAAAAGGATTTAATGAGTTAGTATTAATATTTTTGGATTATTTAATATTCTTATTTAGTTTGATTTAATCCTTGGGGTTATTATCATGTCTCAGTAGCTATTTGTTGTCATTGATTTTAAGGCATGACAATTAATATTAAAAGTTGTTAAGTTTTGAAGTGTCAGTTTTGAGTTATTATATAATGTGTCAATATGTCATCAAGTCAACAAAATTTTTATGTCAAAATTGTTAAAAGAGTCATATCAAAAATGAGTCAAAAGTCATTTTTATGTCCATAAGTATATTGAGTCATTGAGTCACGAGTCATATTTTACGTGTGTCATCATTTGTCAAAAATTTTAAATTATAAAAAAAAATTGCCTTGTGAACACATTTTCACTTGTACATGATGTCCACATTATGGGGGGATTTCCCTAAGAAAAATCATGTATTTGAGCTTCATCAAGATATCACTTGAGTAAGCAGTGGAGTATTGGAGGCCAGAGGATACACAAAGGAAGGAGGTATTTCAATGACCTCTCATCAATCACTAATGATGGGGCCACACCAATGATTTGGTGGCATTATGTGATGTGTTATTTTTTGTTGAGTAGATTTTAGTGTGGTGTGATAGTTTCTATTTTAGCATGTGTGAAAAATAATAAAGTCATACCTATATACTTGTGAATGATATTACCATGTAATCCCTTTTATGTATTTACATTGGAGAATATTGATCTAAATAGAATTGTAGCAATCATGATGAAAGGTTAGTGGTAAACTTGAGAAAACCATTCTATAAGGTTAGTGGTAAACTTGAGAAAACCATTCTGTAAGGTTAGTGGTGAACTTGAGAAAACCATTTTGGAAGGTTATTAGTCAACTTAGAAAACCAATTGTAGACCATGTAAAAACTATGGGGGGGAATGTTGGGGTTAGTTTTCACATTGTGTGAATTTGAGTATTTACAAAGAAGTAAATAGTAATAGCTTGATGTTTATTGAGAGGTAAAAATTAATTAGTTAGTGGTTATAACCATATGGTTAATACAGTAAATTAGAATATTATATTATTGTGATATATTATTATTTTTTATAAAAATATATCGTAATAGGTTTGATTAATTAGTGGGATCTAGGTGTGAGAGAAATAAGTAGAGAGAATATAGGAATATGATTCCGATAAATATGTAACATGTCCCAAAATGATTTATTTAGAGTAATAAAAATAGAGAGTAGTATATTTATGTCATGAAATCTAAATTCTTTGTGCACTAATTAATTTTTATGTTTGGCTCTCCTTTAATTCCCAACAACCTATAGTGGGATTGAACCTTTGGAGAAGGCCAGGTTCCTCTTGATGGATCACCTATAGTAATATTTGTACTGAGAAAAGGGTTAGAGAAGAGGTAAAGGTGTCCTAAGAAGGATAAAAGGGTGATACATCAAATTAAATGAGAACTCATATAAGCATGAAATATACACTAAATAATCATAACATAGCACTAGCTCACACAATCTAAAAATCTATCTAATTGCATAAGTATTTCATATACTAGGTTTAAGAAGCAAAAATGAAGCTAAGATGAGTTATAATACTCACACTAAGCTTACATTAATGGAAAAAAGAACATAAAAATAGACCTACAATCAACTAAAAAATACACTAAAATAGTCAAGGAAGAAGGACAATGGGCATGGAAGATTATCCTTCACAATATCATCATGCACAAACTTACTAAACACAGTTCAAAATCAAGAGATAGGTAAAGGAAATATTTATTAGCCTCAATAGGTCTTTCATATAAGTTTTGATAGTGTCTATCCTTATCAAAATGAGAGTATACTCTTCCAGAATTAAGAGAAAATATTTTCTTCTAAAAATCGAGAGAGAACCCAAAAAATGTGAAAGAATGGGAGATATAAGAGAAAGGGGAGGGAGAGAGTGAGCACACCATTCCAGATCATTAAATGAGCTTCCACCTTTAGTTAATGATCCACCATCTTTTTGGTCTAATCAAGACTAATACATCATAGGTAAGATAGTCTTCATTTCTCCCACTAGCCTCTGAATCATCTCATTGCTTGAGCAACACACTAGAGGATAAGAGTTTGCCAAAGGGGTGAGTCATGACTAAGTATGCTGGGAAATGACCTTTATGTTTTTTAACAACATTGAATTCTCTAAATGCTTTTCCAATCTGCCAATCTACTCCATGAATTCCTATGTTATCTCCACTTGCTTCATCATGAGGGCAATGTCTTTATATCCATGTACTTGATAGAGTCATGCTCAAGTTTTCTCTTAGTGGTTGTTTTTTAAAGATGGGACCATATTAAAAGGTGATAAACTTATCCATAACCATTCATATCTTCCCCTACTCAATATCTGATCATAGGTTTATATTATAAATTAAAAACCAATCTCCTTCAATGGTTTTTATATAGTTTTTACATATCGATAAAGATATTATAAGATATATACCCTTGTTCTTAATATTCATTAGGTCTAAATAGACATGAAAATCAATAACTCATCATATACATAGGTTTTATTTAAAGAACAAAAGTCACAGTCAAAAAACCATACTTCAACCCAAAAGGATGGACCATGTGTGCTCTAAATCTTTGAACTAGAGGTTCATGACATAAAAACCTTATGTTAATAACCATTGACTATATAATTATGTCTTCTTATGACATTAAATCAAGATATAATGGTGATAGGATGATCTTTGTAGGATTTGCCTCCATTTTGACCTAGGTCAATTATTCTTTACTTGAAATCTCTTGTCTTTTGACCTTTAATATTAACCATCAATTTGATTCTTAGAATTTGACTAAGCATCATTGATAATAATATACCCACTATCTTTGAATTTTATTATTGAACATTTATCTTGATCTACTTTGGATGAGCACTATTGGATCTTGAATATCATGCACCATTGATCTGACCGTATATAAATGAATGTGATCTATAGATCTTCTACCAGTTGAGTTAAGACACTTGGCAGCTTCTCATTTGTATTTGATATCCTTTGACTTGTTGACTCAATGCTCACCATTATATTTATGGGTACGAATGAACACACACCATTGATTTGCCTAGACCCACTAAAATCTATCAATTGATGCTCATCATTGGATCTTTGTCAACACACCCAAGTTCATGCCACTTGTTAGCTTCTCACTGATGTTAATCTTTTGACTTACTACTCATGTTAATCTTGATGGTACAATTGAATGAATTTCATTAGATCTTAGGACCCACTAACATCTATCAGATTAATGCTCACCATTATATATTGGCCTTAGCTCTTGATATATGGACACTTGTCACTTTTGTGTTAAGCCTTGGGATATTTTAATTCCAATGGCTAATTCATGGAGCTTAAACTTGACATCTACATTCCTATTTCATTCTACAAGTCTAACTTTAAATCTTTATATCTTGAGATATCAAGATCATCAAGACATAAAATTTACAGAGTATGATATTGACATAAAGAACTTCATGTCCATGTAATATTTTGACCCTAAGAGGATTTTTAAGCACACTTATTAAATGCATAAGAAAGTTGACTATTCTATTTCTACATGATTTTCTCATTATGGTCTAGTTATTTTGGACTTGTACAAGAACTTACAAGGTCTAAAATGACTTTCTAAGACCTTTGAAACCTATTTTATGTCCACAAATGCTTGAAATACCATGAGAACTTGTTGGATCTTCTTCCTTTGCAACTCTAGACTTGTTTCATGACTTTATAAGACTTTGAAACCTATTTTATGTTGATGAATGCTTGAAATACTATGAGAAATTGTTGGATCTTCTTCCTTTGCAACTCTAGACTTGTTTCATGACTTTTTTCTCAAATATCAACAAATTACACTTTAACCTTGCTTAAAGTGTTTCAAAAGTTTTGTAAGCAATGTGAGATATTTTGACTGCTCATTCCATATAGAAATCTTGCTCAACACATCCATCTAGGTAGAAGCTTGGTATGTGGTCCAAAATTAGCCAACAAGTCTTTCATAATTGATCTCTAAAATTGACCTTGGTATTATTGTTGTACAACTAAATCGGTCTAAACTAAAGCATAAACCTTAGTATGACTCTATTACTCATTACTCATTGTATGTTATTCTAATAGTTGACTTGGGTATGACACATAAAAGAGAACTAAGGTTGAAGTTTGCCCATTACATTCTAAATAAAGGTGTCTTGTATCTCATAAATCATGAAGGGGTTTTTATAAGATGATTAATAGAAGACCAAGTACAAGATGTCATGACTTATTTCCATGATAAATTAGATAGTATCTATCCTTATGGTAGTTTGACATCCCAAAACATATTAAGGGATAGTTATTGATGTCCAACATTATTAAAAGATAATCATACTCATGTGAGATCTTGTCATCTCTATCAAACCTTTGAAAATATGAAAACTCATGTTGTTATGCCCCTTAAACTATTGATTTAGGAGCATCCCTTTTCTCAATGGGTCTTAGACTTCATTGGATTCATAAATCCAAACTCTTTATCTAGCCATAGAATTATTATCATAGTGATTGAATATTGCATAAGATGGGCTAAAGCAAAAGCAACCAAGAATAACACTATAGAGGAGGTAAATAGATTCCTTGAAGAACAAATTATAACTAAGTTTGGCACCCCTATGGAACTTATGTGTGACAATGGTATTACCTTCCAATAAACTTAGTTGACTGAGTGGGCATATCAAAATAGAATTATATTGAATTTCTATTCAAACTGTTACCCTCAAGGAAATGGTTTGGTTGAGTCCACAAATAAGAATGTGTTTAATGTCATTAATAATCAGTAGAGGATAACCCATGTAGTCTGCATATTATAATCAAGTATGCTTTATTGGATATTATAATGAGGCACAATAAAAGTATCAATATCTCCTATTTCATATTAGTTTATGGTGTGAACCAATATTTCCAATGACACTCAAAAGACCCATGTATCAGTTCATCAATGACTACATGGAAGTAAATGAGATAAGTCAATCTAGGCTATTGAACCTGATTCGTATGGATGATATGAGAGGATAAGCTTTGTATAATTTTAATAAGCACTAGACAACTATGAAAACATGGTTTGATATAAAAATACAAGTAAAATGTTTTCATATTTTAGACTTGGTTTTATAATGGGATAAATCCCATGAAAAGAAAAGTCAGCGTTTTAAACCAAGTCTTCTTTGTATTGGTCCTTATCAATTCATAGAATTATTAGGAAAAAATGATTTATAATTGAAATATATACAAGGGAATGACTTATAAGTGCCTGTCAATGGATAATTTATGAATCATTACTTCTCACTACTCCATCCAAAGCCATTTCATGATGAGGATCACAAGGTTTTTTTCATGTATATACGACACAATGCTTCATGTTTTCTTGGTTTAGATTTAATTTCTATTGTTTGTTCATATACTTTAATTTGATGTTTTATGTTTCTTTCCCCCAAACTCATTTGAGTTGACTTGTTCTATCTAAGCACTAAAAAACTAATTAGGGCCAATTACTTGCCATATCATGGGAAATCAATTTTTTTGGAGGTAGTCTCTTGGCATTATTATTTCAATTCTTTCCTTGTATCCCATTGACTATAATTCTATCCAAAAAATAAAGCATGTGCATATTCAATGTTACATATAAACTAGGTCTAAGAATAAGTAGAAGACGTGACAACATTATGTTGAAACTGAGTTGTTCTTAGGATGTTTTGGGCTGGTCACTTCAAATGGTGAGTAAGTACATGAGGATCATTTAGATTTCATAAGTCAGATAGTAAGTAGCCATTCTTTAATAACCCCATAAATTAGAAGAAATTATTTTATATATTTTTAATATTATGAAGACTGGTGATTTGAAATAAAACTCGTGGATTTAAAGCAATGTATTTTCTTGTATAAATCATCAATTGCACTTAATTAAATAATTGAAGTAAATGTAAGCACTGATTTAGTTTGAAATTGTCTTAGTAACATTTTTTTTGAGTCTATCATTATACCCATGGATTGGTTCCCAACCCTTAATGGATATAAATAATAAATATTTTCAAGATTTTTTTTGAAATAAACTAAATAAAATTTTAAATTGAAGTCTTATTTGAAAGGGTAATTCAAAAAATCAACATCGCAGGATTTCCATCCTAGCTAGCAGTGGAACAAGGCCTTGAGTGGGACCAAAGGTACATTTTTCAAGGCTATAGATGCTTTAATGGCAACATATAAATTTCCATGCCATTCCCCCCAAGCTGAATAACCAATGTTTTCCCTCTCAGAAGTTCTAATTACTTATACAAGGTTGAATTATTTCAAGTAAATTTAATATCTATAAAAGAATCAATCACTTTTACACACATTGATGGTCTAAGGATGAATTAAAATGTAGTATGTCACATGTTGAAGTAGATTTTAGTGCCTTTGTCTTTCCAATTTTATCTAACAAATTATTTATAGTTTATGTTTGTTGTCTAGGTGTGAAGATTCACAATCTAGGTTCTAAATGCTAATGTAACATTCTCCCCACATAGGTCACCATTTATTGGTTCGATCATGCTCTATATTCAAATTTAAAATGGGTGCCTTATTGTTCCATTTGGTCTTTGGTTTGCAAATTTCTATATGTGAAGTTTGTCATTTGAATGCTTCATTAATATTAACCAATTTTGAATTAAGGCCTTTTGAATATAAGAAGGTCCATGTATGATCCACCCAATCTAAATTATACCTATAAAATGTTTTATTTTTATTGAAATTGACCAAATATTTATAATTTCCCATTATAAAGACTCAATTGATATTTAATTTTAGACTTAGATATTCAAAAATTATTCAAACTTTGGAAATAATACGAGTTCATTAATGTGGACCAATGAATTCTATTATGTGGCTAAGCTTATAAACTATCCCTTATTTATGACTTGGTGTATTTTATCACTTTTTGGATAACTAACTAATGAATTCATTTGCCTTATTTCCGTTTTTTCCTTGTCTTTTCATGTAGGTCTTGAAGACTTCTCAAGGTCCCCCATATCTTTTCATGTGTTCAAATCTTATCAATGTATGTCTTCAAAGTCAAATATTTTTGAAAATATGATTTGAGTCATTTTAAATCCCCAAGTCCCCAAGATGGCACCATATGGCACCATCCTAGGATCTCAAAACCTTGGAAGCATTAGGGAATAAGATTGAAAGCTTAGAACCTTAGAAACTTGAGAACTTCAAACCTTAAGGGTTTTACAGTATTAACCCAATATCCCAAGAATTGAATAAATTTAGTAAAGGCCCATCTCCATAAGGCCCTACGAGGATGCCATGTGGCACCCTCCTTAGATGTGGGATCCTTAAGCATTAGCAACATTATCCCAAATCATGAAGAACCATAAAGCTGAGAAGAAGCCACATGGAGACAATGATGATAAAGATAAATAACAACGTAAATCTTGGGGGTGATGAAAATCTACCAAGTGGTAAAGTGGGACCCAATGGGAAAATCAAATGTCCTATCAAAGGAAAATGAATGCAAAATTAAGAAGATGCCACATGGATAATGGAGAAGAGACAATAGATTCTAATAGGATATATATAAATTTTATATGTATTCATCCTTATAATCCTAATCGGGTAAGATAAGAATGTGAAGAGATAATAGTTTCTAATAGGATATATATATATATATATATATATATATATATATTATAATAATAATAATAATAGGACACATGTGCAAAGTATATAATTTTTTCCTTTGTATAAAATTTTGTATATATTCATCCTTATAAGCCTAATTGGGTAAGATAATAATGTAAAGAGTCTTCCTTTTGTATCTCAAAAGGATGGAATGTGAAGAGACAATAGTTTATAATAGGATATATATATATATATATATATATATATATATATATATATATATATATATATATATATATATGATTTAATATAATAGAATATGGTTATGATGTGTTGATACAGATTAATAGAATCATTCTGATATGGTTTTTCCTAATATTATTTTAATTATGGTTAGTGCGCAGTAAGTAATCTATTTTACTTTAATATTTTTATCATATATTATGTCATTTATGTTCTACTTTTTGTTACATCTATGTTTTTATTACCCTGTATGTGCAACTTTGGATGAAAATGATGGATTTTAAATCTGTAATGTCATTTATGGCTTCTAGTTACTCTCTACTACATAAGTTATCCCTATAATTAACATGTTTTGGAGTATTTTTAGGAACCTCTTCTACCAATGGTGCAACAAGAATGGAACCATTTGGATGAAATATGTTGAGATGGCTGCTAAGACATAAGGATATAGAGAGTTGTTTGGATGAGAAAATATAGAATTTTGTAGAAGAAGAAGCATGGAGAGTTAGAACAAATGTGAAGGAGATTATCCACGAATAATCCTATGGTGAAATCTAAAAAATATTTTGGTTTGAGTTACCTAGATTGTTATCCACTTGGATAGATAGTTTGGAATATTATTGCTTCAACCTAAGGAGGACAAATTTTATAGTTTAAACAAAAGAAAAATTAGATAGACTATGCAACCTAGATATAGACTAGTCCTGATTAGTAGATTATTGGATGAGGACTAAAATTGATGGCTGTATTACCAATTTTATAATACAAGGATATGTAGCATTCTAGACTATACAAGACCAATTCATTCAAGGAATGAAGGGAAATTTTTGTAGTGACTACCTATGTTAATAAAAATGTTGTTTATAGAAAATGACATGGTACCTACTCTAGCCAACATGTAATAGTCACTTTGAGAACCATGGGGGTGTGTGTGGGATGAAGTGAATGATGAGGAGATAAGTAAAATAAAATTGAACCGAATCCTATAAAATAGAAGGAAAAAAGACTTAGAATGAGAAGAAAATCTTGTGACTAGAAAATGAATTGTCACAACAGAGGTGGAATATAGTAAAAAAACCCAGAAGTAACAATGAATAGGATTATAAGTATGCAAGAAGGTTATAGAGATGGAAAGATGAAGGAATAAGATGATATATATGAGGATATTATTGGAATCAAAAGATACATAAAGTATGCATAAGGGCCCTATGAAGAGGATGCATATAGAAATGATGTAGATATGGAGGTAGAATAGTTAGAAGGTAAAGGTAGATTTTATTTAATAAAAGGGTTTCTATTTGGACCTAGGGAAAAAATTCCTTGGAAGAAGTCAGATTAAAAATAAAAAATATGGTAGATTCAAATTCAAAATTAGTAGAATTTCAAAATAGAAGCCATTCACTTCAAGAGTATGCATTCACTAACCCAATTTATTATTTTGTAGAAGAAGTGTATGTGAAGAGGAAGATATAGATTGGTTTGATTCCCTTATAGAAAAGTTTGTAAATTAAATTGCAACAAAAATTAGATAATAGACATAAGAAAAATAGAAGTGGAGTTAAGACACCTGAAAATTTTAGTGCACAACTAACAATGCACCATCGCATAAAGTTGTAGTCACCACTGTATAGTTACCTTCAATCATAGTTGTTATATTTTAGAAATCTATCATAAAAATTATAATTGATCACCCTATGTCATTTAATGTAGGGATGTTTAATTCTTTGATTCCCTATGATGGGTGTATGAACCCAAAGAAATATTTAATAACTTGTGACATGAAATAGAATGTTAGAGGAATAACAATAGAAAATGTCAATAATTGTGAACTCACAGGGGATTTAGTGGGATGATCCCTAAAGTTAATTTATAATAGTGATGTAAACACAATATACCTTGTGCAAGTTAAAAGTTTGTTGATATCAGAATATTAATTAAAGAGATGCACAAGCCAAACCATTTAGGATTTAAATAAGATTAAACAAAGATCGAGAGAATTGATTGCGTAATATGATCAAATATTTTATGACATCATGAACAAAATTTGAATTAATTATGTAGGAAAAATATAAGGTTGCTTGGTTCATAGAAGGAATGTGACGAAAAATTAGATTTTCTATTGTTTAGACTCAATATTTGACTAAAATTGATGCTCAGTCCACTTCTTTATGATTAGATAAAATAGAGGACTATGGGGATGCCCCCATAGTTGGTTCTAAATTTGAGGAAAATATATATGCATTCATGATAAGAATCAATGAGATGCATGAAAAATATAATCCTAAATTAGGTTTATGATGCACATAGTGTAGATGAGAAGGACATCATAGAAATGATTATCCTAAGCTTAATGATGAATTATGTGAGATATGTAGGGTAGTAGGGGCATGTGTCTTCCAAGTCCCATATGTTATAAAACTACATACAAAAATCACAAGGTTTATCTGATAATTTTTAAAAATCCACTAACCATGATGAAAGGAATTGTCTAATATTATAGGAGTTGACTGAAAATATTACTAAGAATGTCTTCGTAATTGTAACACAAGTACCAACTATGAAGTAAGAGATTCCAAGACCAAAAATGGAGATGACTAGTGCAACTCAAGGTAGTCCAAGATGGATGCCTTCATAACATCAATATCAGATGCCTTCATTGCCAAAGTTTCAACCATTGGGCCTTACAAGATGGAACAATACATCATCTCCATCATATCAATATTCCAGTCAGTACGTGTAACTATGGACCAACAAAAACCTTCGTTAATAGTAATCAAATTGGGATCCAAGTTACCCTTAGTATCAATACATGGGGTATGATGCATAGATAAGACAATAAGGAGGGTATCTTGGATTAAAAAAATAAGGTTGGGGACCAAAAAAATAAAGGAATCTATAGAGGGAGATACAAGGGAAGATATCATGGAGGATATCAAGGTAGTCATAATAATGATAATTAGCAAGCCTGACTGCCTATGCAATGTTACCTATGTGGTTCAGACAACCATTATGCATGGAATTAACCTACCAACCTAAAAATACAAGTATATTAAATATACTATAGAGTTGAAGTCACACATCAAATAGAAGATTGTCCAATATTAGATAAACAAAGGAAGGAGAAGCCAATGCACAATGTAAATATGGAAAATGTGCAACCAAAGGGAAATGTATTTTCACTTAGTAATAAAGAGATAGAAAAGGTTACCACATTTATAAATTACCTAGGAATAGGGCATTAAAAAAGTGCACCAAGACACATATCTTGATCCTGCTATGAAATAAAATCTGATGTATCAAGTTGTGTAGGTCTTGTAAGAGATCTAATAGAAACCAAATTCTAAGGGTGATAAATATCCCTTGATGCCTAAATTTACTAAAAAATTGTTAGGATCATGAGATATGGGGGTGGTGTGACTAATTTGATAGACCTGATGAAGTTACTTAGTACACTATGTAATGAGGATATATCCTAGAACATCATCAATCTCCTGCATGATCTTCTAGAGTGCATGCAATGAGGTCAATAACATACTAATAATGTAGTCTTGTATGTTAAAACCAAGAAAACTTGGGATGTTGATTCTCAAATGGATATTGAGTTAGTTGGATATGAGATTCCAAATGTTGTATTTAATTTTTTTAGCACACTCAATATGATTCCATGATCAACTTGGGAATCCATTAGTTGACTAACCTTAAGCTACAGTCTATTTATTCTTAGTCTTGTATACTATAGTTAGATAAATCATATCATAAGGTTAGAGGATGTTTAAATTAAAGTTTCAAAACTTAACCTATGAAGATATTTTAAATTTATCGACATAAAAATAGTAAAGACTCATTATCCTACCTTAATCAGTAAGAAAGGGGCCTATGATGGCCAAATAACCATTAATACTATGTGTAAATAGATATAAGCACATCAAAGCGATAAAATAGTGGTCATACCCCTAAATAAGTTTGTGTAAAACCCATACATTATCCTAAAAGAGCTAGAGTCCCCTTATGCCTATGGGGATAATAGTTAGTTTAAATTTGGCATAGATGAAAGGCAAAATGCTTTGTGACATGTATTATATTAAGCTAGGAAACTACACACTATACAAAAATAAGAGTGACTAGTATACAACCCTATTATGACAAAGTATTTATCTAGGTAGGTTCATATACAAACATGTGTTTCTCCATTATTTCACTCTTTGATGAAGTCTAAATTCAACTTACTGTATAATACAACAACAAAAATGATGGATTAAATAGAGCCTACTCATGAGGGTGTTATATTATGGGAATCAACATCATCCATAAGTGGTAATTAGGACATTCAAATGTTGAATTGGGATTGAAGAGATCATGATTTATGACCTCTATTCATGGCGTTCATTTCACAACACTAGATACCTTAATACTTTGCAATAATGCATATCACTCCATTTATATTGAGGTTTGAACACCATGTACCAAAGGTGGAGAAATGAGTTAGTGCACTTAATTATATTCTAAAAAGAACTACTGTGACTTAGTGGATAGTCCACATAAATATATAAATTCATTTGAAAGAATCATTCAAATTCTTATTTGCAAGGTTCCAGCTATTAGATACTATCAAATTAGAATGGCCTTTTTTCTAAGAAGGTCAATGCCTTGAGTTTCACATTCATTAGTGTGTGGATATATGGAATGCATAAGGAGTAAAGATAAGATATTGGGTGCACATATTTAGCCACACCTTAACACCTTTGAAAATATCCTGGTATATACACCAAGAGTGCAAAAGAGAAACCAAGCATTGGACATAAGTTTAAAAATATTTCACTCAAACTTTTGTGTTTAAAGATGTTAATCTATTAATGTATAATTCCTTTAAAAAATCAATTTTTTTTTGTCATAGATAAGAAAAAGATGTATCAACTATAGATGAATCATCATCATAGTAAGAGGCTACATAGGATTTGAATTTGGCACTACATAGTTATAAAGCTAGCCAACAAGAATAAGCTCTTGCCAAGCCATGTAATATAATAAAATACAACCTAAAAGAGTCTTATAATAGTGATAGATATATTGATATATAAGGTTTATTTGGGATATAATAGGAAACTAAATCAAAGCACAAATTAATTAGAAGAAGAAAGTGTATGCAATCAGAAGTGCATCATGTCTATAAATCAATCCTAGATCAAAAAGGATAAAGCATACCTACACTTCTGATTGGGAATACATTTGTTAAGCAGGATCATAACTAATATGGGGATCCACTAAAACTAATTAGGGGATCACTTATCACAATAAACTATGCTAAGGAGGGTTCTAAAGCCTCCAGACTAGCACAATCATGCAATAACCCTAAGGCGGTCTTAGGTTTTATATTTCACTTATTATAATAACAAAAATGTAAATCTAATCTAGTGCTTACCAAATATTGTGGCACAAAGTGGGGTTTAGAAACAAACAAATTAAACTAAACATACATATAATAAATATACTCATGTCAATGTATATGAAATCCTAGTGCATGGAAGAGAATCATACTTGCATTATCTATCTACTCTTATAAAGAATAAATAAAGTTAGGAATACTTACCTTGAAGACAAACCCACTGAGCCTCAATCTTTCCTTTGGCCAAGGTAATTTTTAGGAGATTATTTTGGTATGTAAGGATAACAAAGAAAAAATAATTCTAGGATACAAAATCTATTTATACATCCAAAGGACTTCTCCACAAGGCAAGATTTGTATCTACAAAGAAAGTATAGAACCCTAAGCTTTATTCCTCAAGTATAATGGTCAATAATCATATTTTAATTCACACTTATTATTATTATATTCTCTATCCTCAAATGGTTAGAAATGAACTTGTATATATAGGCAAATCTTGCCCTAAATCCTTTTGAATATGTCAATTGTATGGGGTCCACCCAGTTCACCTTGTATGTTTTCAAGAGATGAATCACTAGGTCTCAAGCTAGGTAAATCAAAAGGCTAACAAAACTCTCAAGTGAAAATATCCAAAAATAGTATAGGTTCAACTGAGTTGACCTTATATAGTAATCAGACGTTGAAAACTATATAGGGTCAACCTAGTCAACCTAGTACAGTCAACTAGTGAAAGGGAGTCAAGGCAAGAAAAAGGAGGATAATGATATGATAGATGTTTGTAATGGGTACAATAGAGAATATTAATATTAGGTAAAATGGTTTTATGAGACAAGTGTATAGATGGAAAGTGGAAAAAATGAAAACAATCTTACAAAGCACCAATGATCTGCCCACCCCTTTACCGATGCACCCCTTAAGGCATACACTTAGAGAGATTGAGACTCGATGGGTTACTGAAAGATAAAAGTGTCATTAAGTGATAAAATTTTGAAAATATTATGTGTATACATATACCTCACTCAAATAAAATAAATAAAAAGACATAATTGAAAATGACATACCTTTACTTACCTTAATTTTGTAGATAAAGAAGTATATTGCAAGAGATTTGAAGTTTTGCAATGTGAAGAACACTAGGTGAACCTATAGAATTTAGTGCAAAAAATAAATAAAATTTGATTTTTTTTGGAAGATAGGCATATATTAGTGTAAAATGAGTTAAGTCAAAGATACGATGGTATTAAGAAAAATTTTCAAATCAAGATTTTAAGTCAATGCTATAATATTGAAGGAAAATGAATGACAAAATTTTGTCAAAAGAATGACAAATGATGGCAAATGAATGATAAATGAAGGAAATAATTGACAAATTATTGGAAAACAAAATAAATCATGGTGGAAAACATGTAAAACATAAATGGAAAAAAGGAATGTAGAACATACTAAATCATGTTGGGAAGTATGTAAAACATAAATGAAAAATGAAATATTAATACAAGAAAACATGAATAAAGATATGTAAGAAAGTGAAAAGTAAGCTCAAGTAAGATAGGCAAAAAATAAAAACATGAAAGATGGAAAATGAAATGTAATTGAAGATGTGAGACAAGCATGAAGAATGCATGCATAAAGAGAAGCATGTAATGATGGAAAATTTCTTATGTAAGATAAGTAAAGTCCGTAAAAAAATCAAATAAGAACATGATGGATAAAAAATTAAAAAGTTGCTAAAGGATGAAAAAATCACACTTGGTACTTGTTCAAAGATATAATGTAAGAAAAAAAAACCACCTAATGACATGAATAGTATGACAATGAGGTGTTGTGGTAAATAAATGGTGTAATAATGTAATCCATAGTTACTTAGACATGTTGTTTTGTTCTAAAGATAGATAAAACTAAAACAAAGTAATGCTAACATGTTTTTAAGAGGTGAAGAAGGAATAAAAGAAGAGGGGGAAATAGGTTTGGAATCACAATTTATCTTTCAAGGGGGGAATGAAATGGGTGGAGGGGATAAATAAGGAGAAACCAAGGTAGAAGAACTATTTATCGAATTCAAGACACTCAAATTAGGTTTTGTCAAAACAAGAGGGATTTCAACTTTAAGGACTCTGAAGAACCTCTCTTAGCCAAACAAGTCTTAGATAAACAAATGAAGTATATAGATCATCCCATGAAGTCTATAGGAATGAAAATTAAAATGGATCTACCTTTCCATAATATGTTTCGTATTCCTTAGGACCCCTTATAGATCTGTTGATCTACTACAAAGATTGGGTACTTACATGAGTAAGTAGGTAGTGCCATAGAGTTTGTTGAATTCCCCTTTTCCAATCTACTGACCTACTACATGCTAATGGACCTTAGATCTATATGAGGCCAAATATGGAGCTTTAGATTCAATTAGAGATAGGATGTGTGTTTGGAATCATGTATTTTGGTGCGATTTTGAATTTTGAGATTTGTATGTTACCTTTTAGATATAATTGCCTATTTTTGTCAAATGATTTGGATTTTAACTTTCTTGATGGATTTTTCTATTCCTCCTCTATATGGATTTGGAAAACCAAATATGGGTGATAAATATGGATTTTATTTGAATACTTGGGACAAGGTTTATAAGAGAGATAACTTTAAAGAGCATGGGGTCTAATAGTCTCATATATCTAGGTGAAATAAAAGATATATCTTGACTTAGATCTTGTTTTATCCAATTTGGAGTGAAATAAAGGGGAAATCAAGAGGAGTGACACATGGAACAATTTTAATTAATTAAAATCACAAAAAATGTGACAAAGGATAAAATGGATAAAATGATAGTATATTGTGATTCCTTATCATAATAATGAGGGAAATGGAGGAAAACATGCTAACATAAATTATTGTGCAAATTTCATCCATCAAAAGAAGCAAAAGCTAAAGTTGAGAGAGTGATATTTTGCTTATAAAATGAATGAGAAAGTGGTAATTTTATGAAGAGGGTTGGGTCCTATCTATAGTTTTATACTACAACTCATAAAAAATAAACCCATGAGGGTGCTAAAAACCAAAATGTGAAACAATAAAATGAGAAAAAAAAGTGAAGGTGATATTTTGTGAGGAGGACCAGGTCCTATCCATGGCCTTATACTAAAAACTCACAAAATAGAAACCCATGGGGGTGAATGATAAATAAGGTAAAACTAATCATAAATCTAGAAAGGAAAAAAATAACATCAAAAAATAAAAGAAATATATGAAGACAAAAATTAAATCAAATGCCAAATGTAATGTGTAATAAAACCAAAGAACGTAAAGGAAAACAATGATGCTTATAAAGAGAAAGTAAAAGAAATAAAGTGCACAAAAATAAATAAACATGAGACAAAAAAGAATAAGTAAGATCTATGCTAACATCTATATCTATGATGAGTATGTGAAAAATAAGTCTAGAAGTCTTGGAAGGTTTCATAAAGTTGAATTTGGTTATTATTATGCATTGTAAAATAAGAGTGGGCATCACAAGATGCCCCAATGGGTAATTGGATGTACGGATGGGCATCATAAGATGACCCAAAGTTTAAAGGGACATGTCGATGGGAATTATAAGATGCCCTAACATGTGAGTTGGAGTGAGGTGATATTGAACCATTAGAATGATTTGCATTGGGTTGATATGAGCATTTGGAAATAGGTAAATGTGTCCATTTGTTAGATTTTAAATATGTTACATGTGACATATGATGTGTAAGAGATGTATGAGGAGGTAAAGGAGGACCATATATGATATGCATTGTATTATGCATTTAAACTAGGTAATCTATGAGTTCATGTGACCTAAGAGGTTAAGGTTCAATGGATGCAAAAATATTTTTAAAGTTGTTCATGTTATCTATCCTTTCCTTATTGGTATAGGAAGAAGGATCAACTATGGTTTGAAAAAAATTAGTAGATAAGGTAGAGGTATGGGATAATTATTGTTGATTATTAAGTATTTGATTTTTTTGTGATTGTGGTTCTTGAGATTGAATTTGAGAAGCTTGAAGATAGTCTTGATAATGTTGTTTTGTTAGAGTATCAAGATTGAAATGTGGACGAAGTAAGGAATAAAGAAGAAAATGGTGAAGATCATGACAAGACTCATGAGAATTACCTATAATATCATGCCACCAACAAAACTTATTAGGATTGTACCATTTTGGAGGAGGTTTGGAAGGATCAAACTTCATGGGTTTAGAGGGTGGAAATTTATTCTTAAGTTACTCTAGACTCACGGGAGGGTGGGTTGGGTTAAAATTAGTTAAAATTAGATGCTCCATTTTGAGGTTGGAGAGTCTTGTATGAATCAATATTATGAGAAAATGAATGGAAAGGTTTTTTAGTAGTTGTTTGAGGAGGTTTAAATTGAGTCATAAGAAAATATTGCATTTTTACTTAGTCTAAGGCTTCTTCTAAAGTTTTAGGTGAAAAGATTCAAACTTTGTATTGAAGGGGGGATTTAAGAGTAGTAACAAATGGTTTCAAAAGAGTATCATCATTCATGTTATGGTCCACTTTATGAGTAAGATACTTCCATAATTTGATTAAAGTATGAGTAGATTTATTAAGAAGTTATTTGGAATTGATGAAATGGCTAAGGTAATTTTAAGGAAGGTCATCATGTTGGAATTCCTTCAACAGAGCATTAACTAAATATTCTAGTTGTGAGATGGAATTTCTAAAATTTTTGTTGTACCTTTCAAGTGCATCACCCACAAATGTTTTGGCTAAGATCTTGGTGGTAGCAAAGGTGTTAGTTTGGACCCATTCCTTATAGAGATTACCAAAATACTTAAGAAAGATAGTAGGGTCCTTAGTCCCATTATATGTGATCATTGGAGAAATGTTTCCAATAGTTATGGATGTAATGAATGGGGCTAAAGGTCTATTTTGGATACATTGAAGCATTTTGTTAGTCATTGGAGGTTGAGGGATGATATTCCCATTGACATCTCTAAGAGGAGGAGGGACAAACTTTTAGTTTGGTTAAGACATGATAACTTGAGGAGGTTGAATAGCCATGTTTAATAAATGTTTTTGTAAGTTCATCATTTGAGATTGATTGATTGTTTGCATGATGTTCATTTACTATATGTATTATGCAAGGAGTTTATTTATATCAATAGGTGGGTTGATGTTTGTAGGAGGGGTATTAGTGTTGGAAATATTGTCATTGATATCAAAGGTTTAGCATTATTGGTGATAAAGGTCCCATTGCATTTAATATTGTTTATCTTGCCCACTATGAGTTAATATTTATTTAATATTAACAAATATATTTTTGGTTGCATATGAGACAAAATAAGGGCCCATGGAGAAGTTGAAGAGCCACGAGATAAAGACAAAAGAAGGATGGGATGCATTTTCCCATGAAGAGTCATCTTAGGGAATACCAAGAGTCACCAAGTGAAGACAAAAGAGTAAAGGTGCAATTTCTCATGAAGGGACACTTTGAGGAATACGAAGAGTCACCAAAGATATGGACAAAAGTGGGAAGGACATTTTTGGTCATGAAGGGTCACCACACAAATTTTCAAATGCTTGGATATGAAGGGTCATCCAAGATTGGTGCCATTTTCTATGAGGATTGAAGGGTCACAAAGGGGGAAATCCAAAGGTCATTTGGAAAGCTATCAATAAAGGCTTGAGTAGCCATTTGTAATATGGAAGTGAGAGGTTGATTTGATATGGTATTATCTAGCTTAGAAGAGCAATTGTGAGAGATGAATATGATTTGTATTTGTTATATCTAGATTAGAAGAGAAAAGGTGAGAGAGAGGAAGGAGATGTTGTATTGATCTATCATTTGTTGAGATAGCAACATTAAGAGACAGGTGTGTGGTATACACAAAGGGGTTGGTGCTCTTGTGGGTTGGTGCTCATGAATTGTTGCTGGGTTGGTGTTCGGCAAAGGGGTTGGTGCTCTTATGGGTTGGTGCTCAATAAACGGGTTTGAGGATCCTTTGGGTTGGTGCTCATGAATTGTAGCTAGGGTTTCTACTCAGAAAAGGGGTATGGTGCTCTTGTGGGTTTGTTCTCATGAATATATTTGAGATTGATTCTCTGTGGTTTTTCCCACATTGGGTTTCCATGTTATATCTGGTGTCTCTCTCTATCTTGTGTGATGTTTATTGTTTGAGTTTTATTGCATATCTTGAATGTTTGATTAAGTGGAATTTGATAAAGGGAAAGTTTTATAAGATATATAATATACTAATTCACCCCCCTCTCAGTATATTCCATGATTAACAATTAGTAATGTTGGTGGGAGGAGGATTATTTGTAGGTGGAGGATTCCCAATATTAGTGTTAGTTGTCTTAAGTGTGGTAAAAGAACAAGGAAGATTGGTAAATCCACCATTATTTTTAGGAGTGTAAATTTTATCATCATCAAGGTTTTTGAATAATTGGGAATCATTTATATTATCAATTTGAGTGGTTTCAACCATGTTAATTTGGGAAGTGATAATACTAGGTGCTCTTGTTATGGTTGTAACAAGAGGATTGTGAACATTGGTTGTAAGAGGTGGAACATAATGTGAAGTTAAAACATTTGATGTATATGGGTTGATGAGTTTATGAATTATAGGATTAGAAGGTGTGAAAGAGGTATAATGTATATGATTGTCATAGTTTGGGATTTGTCTAATAAGGTTCTCTAGATCTACTATACGATATGGGGTAGATTGAGATTGAGAAGATTTATAACCATGTGATGAAGAGTTGTACCATAAAGAGTTGTCTTCTATGGTGGATAGGTGAGGTAGAAGAGAATAACCCATGTACATATAAAATGGGTTGAGACTATCAAGAAAGAATTTGATAAGATGCTTCATGATACTAAATAGGAATGGATATTTGAAGGTTAGAAGGAGAAATAGGGACAAAATTGGAAAATAGGGAAGACAAAAAATATTATAAGGTTGACTAGGTTGACATAGCACATAAAATAGATCCTATAAATAGTATAGGGTCGACTAGGTTGACCTAGTATAGTAAACAGAGGCTAGGAAAGTGTACAGGGTTGACTGGGTCAATGTAATATAATACATAAGAAAATTAGAAAATCTAAAATATATTATGAACTATGATTTAAATTTTTTAGGAATAATGGAGTTTTATTACTATTTTAGTTAAGGGTCTGGATTAATAATTCAATAAATAATATAGAGATAATTACGGTCCTCACTTGTATAATTTATCTATATTTTAACTTTCTAAAAATAGTAATAAATAAGGAGAAAATATAACTTACCTAGAAACAGGCTAAGATGGCTAATATAGGGTCTAAAAATGGTTGTGCAAGATTAGGACAATGTCACAAACCATAATTTAGATTTCATTCAACAAAAGGATAGGACCACTGAATATAAGACACTTTAGGGTGTAAGGTTATTGTCCACTTCTACCACTATTATCCAAACTAATCACAGAGACCTAAGACTTTCTAGGTTTTTGCACTATGTTGGTATGAGCCTATCTATTAAATCTTGAGTGTTGAATGTCAATGGAGCTCACTATAAATATGATTTAATCTTCAAACCCTAACCCTCCATCATACTTGATAAAATGGGATTTGAATCACTTAGAGAAATGGGGGTCAGTGTGTAATATGCATTGAATGTGTAATCCATACCCCTTGTGTGGTCACACGGCCTACATACCAATATTATGAAGAGGATCAAGTTATATGTAGTTTTCCCAATTAATGTCCTTTGTGTAATAGTGTGATGTATATGAAAAAATGCCAAATTAAGAGTGCTTGATGTGGCTAGGGACTGGTATGATTATTTGAGTATGTTTTCAGCTATGTTGGGTGATTGTATGTAAAAAATAAGGAAGTTTGCCTTAGTGCTTTGTTTGTATTATTGATTGCTTTGTAAGATTTTTCACCTCCCTTGTAAATGAGTTTTAGATAGGATTGTATAGGGAACCATTGGTCATGGGTTAGATCTGTTCACACTAGGCCGACATAATGAAAGATAAAATTGAATGAAAATTATAATTAAGGATAAAATTGTAAAGGAATAGGAGTGCTAAAAATGGGACACCCTAGGGTTTGGCTCTATAGTCCAAGTATGACACTCTTTACTATAGGCTCAAGACCTAGGGGGATAGGATTAGCCTAAGAAAAGAAACCTGACTAAGGTGGAATAACCATTCAAAATCCTTTAGATGATTGGTAATGAGAAAAAAGTGTCTAAAAGGGTCATGAAAGCATACAAGAAGGACCTATGGATAGGGTATCATAATCCACACTCAAACTACCAATTTGGACAATTAATATGACTATATTTGCCCTCCTATTAATCTAGTGATGAAGCAAAGTGAAATACTAGGATAAAGGAAAAGTAGAAAGTGTACCTAAACTTACCTATAAGGCTGAAGCCCATGAAGATGTGTGATGCTAAGTGTGCATAGAGAGAGCACATTGTGAAGTTTTAATTCATAAGAGAAAACAAAGAGTAGATTAGTTTTTACTAGACAAACTATGTTTAAAATAAGAACATACAAAATTTAGGTAAGAGAGAGGAGAAGAAAAAGGAACGAATACACCTCATTGAGTAGGTGAACCACTATAAAATCCATTCTGATGTTGAGTAATGTTGGGTATATGTTGTGCCAAGAGTAATATTGTGAATAGAGCTAAGTTCTCAATTCCCCAAGGGTGGCTCAAGAATATAAAGTCTAGCCCTTTGGATCCATCATCTCCCACTAAGTGAAGTTATTTCATCATGCATGTGTTAATTTATGTTTGGACTATGTGTCCAATCCCTCTGAGTAGGTGGCTCAAGAATACAAAGGATAGCTAATCCTTTGGCTCTATCATTTCCCCTTAAATAAAGATATGAAATAATATCGATATGAATGTTTATCATATGAGATGGCTCTTGAAGCCCATAAAAGCTCTATAATTTAACAATGTGGCATGGATAGCCAAATGTGTACTGAGAACTAGGTCAATCTTGGCCATTCCAAAAGTGGATATTAGGCTTGTATGAAAACCACTCTGAAATTGAGAACTAGCCTTATATGAAAGCTACTCTAAAATGATGCCAACCACCTATAGATGGAATAAGACATGTAACTACTAGAAATACCTGGGTAATGTAATGAACTAGAAAGAAAATAGGGTAAATGTAGCATGTAAATTGCTCCTAATCATTAGTGTCTATATAATGGATTTTAATCTAGAAGTTGTACCAACTGCCTAATCTAAAATTGGAAGTGAAAGCCATCATACCACACATTATACCCCCTATATTTAGATACTCTAAGTAAAAATGTACTAAAACTACCCACTCTAAACTAGACTATAGCTGACAAAACTATAATTGAAGTTACCTTTCTATCTATTTATAGAAAATAAGGTTTTTTATTATTTGGATAGAAGTTCCAAAAATAAGACACATTGTTATTTGGTATTGTAGTTCAAATATGATACTCTTGTCCTTTATTGTTTTTTATCACTATTCTATATTTGTCACTATTTTCCTAGTCTATTCTACCTAGTTTGGGTTTTGGTTGTTGTTCTGAGTGTTTTGAAAACTGATTTTTGACTAATAAAAGGCTATGATCTCTATGACAAAACCCCTATTTATTTCCCCCTCTTCTAAAAGTAGGAATAAAGAGCTTGCAATGACTGCCCTTAAAATAAAGAGCCCTACAAGTATTCTATGATGCAAAATACATGATATAGAAATGATAATCCAAAAGATGTCGCAAGATATAACATATTTTGTATTGGAGATTGTTAGATCAATAGGGGTATACCTAGATAGATTTAACAATGTAATAACATGTATATTATACTGAATTGAAACTGAAAATGTTAGTTGTTAGTTGTTAGTTTTCAAGGAGGGATAGAGTATGATGTCCATCATGGCATCCAAAAAATTAAGATAATGCATGATGTGGATCATGTAATTGTAAATAGATAAGAAGAAAACAAGCATGCAAGGCAAGAAATAAAAAACATACAAAAGTAGCCAAGGGGCCAAACAAATAAGGGACATGGGCACATGTCACTCAAACTAGAAAGAAAACATATAAGGCATGTTAAAATGATCACATATACATACAATTGAAAAAAGGCAAGGTTGGCATGAGGGACATAAACACATAGACGATTATTGCAAAGGACATTGGTAAATGTCCTAAGGCACACACAAGAGACAAAATAAGAATTGAAAAATGCAATCACATCTAGATATGAAAAGAAAGAAAGGAATGCATTTAAAATCTAGAAATACTATCACATCTAACTAATTGGAGCAAGAAGTGAAAGTATGCAAAACATGGAGTAAAAGACTAGGTAGATGCTAAGAAATACACAAGTGTTATATACTAGTGAGTATCAATAGAGTAATCTATGTAAGCTAGTAAGTAATGTACATCAACATGATAGCTAACGTGTGTGGTGTAGGAATGACATAACTTTGATGGTGTAGTCATGTAGAAGTTGATTCCAGTGGGTAGATATGTCAATGTATGTCTCAAATGTAGAAGTCAGATGCCCCCTTAATGGGTAGAGTGAAACAATCAAGGGTTTGTATGTCACTACATGCACTCAAAAAAGATCAAGTGAAGCATGGTAATTTAGATAAATCAACAAACAAAAGCATATAATAGAAAGATGTAAGTCCAGCATGGTAGTAGAAATGTAAAGCATGGATAATGCATACAGTTGAAAAGTGTTTTTAGTGTTCAAAGTTATTTGAATGTTTTTGTATTTTGACATGTTATACTATTTTTGGTATTTTGAAATATTGTATTATTTTTGGTATTTTTAAATGTTTCTATGTATAAGGAAGAAAAAAGATGCCATGTACGAGTAAGCTTAGAAATTATGTACAAGTAAGTAGAAAGAAACTATGTACAAGAAAGACTAAGAAGAAATGATACTAATCAATGAGTCTCAGAAGAGACTCCTTGTCATGGTGTCCAATATCAAACAAAGGAATTTTATGTGATTTTAAAGCATGATGGAATAACTATGAATATGATTTTGAATATTCAGATTCATTGTTAGCATCTTGGAAATCATAATAAACTGTATTATTCCACTCATCATTATCATCTTGATTTTGAACCAATAGAATGCTAGTGTTGAATTTTTTTGTATCTGGATATTTTTATTTGATAATTTGTGTCTGTGAATTATTTCCTTAGGATGTTTACTAAATCCCAAACCTTGGTGACAAAAATTATCAACTATCAGAATAAGAGTAATGATGCCTTGAACATGATTTCCCAATCCTTGACCATGATAATCAAACTATTGTAGATATTTTTAACCAAACCCATATTATTTTGAAATTTGAGATTTATTTTGGAGAGGTATATTTACATATTTTTTGTGCTTTACCTATTCTTTTCGTACTATTTGTTGTTCTAATTTTTCTTTTTGATCATTTTGTTGTTCTCAGTTATGCTTTGGTAACCGTTTTTGTACTATTTTTGAATTTGACCCTTTGTGATTGTGTTCTTATGTCACTATGGATTATTTGATTGATTTACCTTATATAGAGTCCTCGTTAACAATTATTTGTTGTATATATTTTTTAAATGCCAAACATGAATTTCTGTGATGCCCATACATTCTATGATATGTATAATAATATCTGGATCTTCTTATTGGATGTAAAGGAGGTAGTTTGATCAACTTAGATTTAATAATTTACCTTATTACCTCACTTGAACTCTTATTTTATCTTTGAATTATTTTTGAATCACTAGTTGTAGAGTTACTTTGTTGTGATTTCTTGTTTTGATATGTAACATTGCTTGCAACCAATTGACTAGGTGAAGGTGCATATACATGATTGACACTAGGATGCCTTTGAGGATTTTATATTATAATATTATTTTTTAATTTTGTGATATTTTCATGTAATATTTGATTCTACATTTTAAAATCTAAAATTAACTTACTCATATTGGTGATTTGATCCCTTAGAGTCTCATAAGTGCAAACCCTAGTTGCTTCTAATTGAACATGTAAGCACATATGTTGAAGAGGGTTTGAAGAAGTTATATGCTAAATGTATGCATTAGGAACAATTGTATAGGCTACGTCACCTTTTTATGAGGTGATAGTATGGACTTGGTTAGAGGGAAAGTAGTTGTCACCCTCTTGCGCGAGAGGAGGAGAAGGAAATTATTTCTTATGCATAAGATGTGACATTTAAACTTGACAAGTGGTTGTTAGCTTATGTAATGGATCCTCTAAGTCTGTAAATATTTTATTTTTAATTGAATTACACATAATAGAGAGATAAAATGTTAAATAAGTAATGAAATATGACATATATTTGAATTGGTCTTAAAATATCATGTACATATATATTTATGTCATTTTGAATTCATGCCAAATGAAAGGAAACAAGCATGTAAGAGAAACTAGAAAACTAAATTGGAATATTCATCCCAATGCAAAAAAATAAAATTTTTAATTTTTAAACCCTAGGCTATGGTTTGAAAATACTGGGACCTAGTATAGGCAACTAGGGTTTGAAAGAAATAATTTTAAAAATCAATATGGTAAATTTTAAAAATTAAATTTGAAATTTTGATTTATATATTTAGGAAAAATCATAAGAATATTTATAAAATTAGTAAGGAATTTTCCCTAGGGTTTTTTGGCTTGTTATGCACAAACAAAGTAAGTCAGGTTCACCAAATGATTTAACTATTTTGGGAATAATGGAGTTTTAGTCCTAACTTTAGATAAAGGTCTGGATTAACAAATTAGTAAAGAATATTGTAATAATTACAATCCTAATTTTTCTAATTTATCTTTCTTTTTACCTTTCTAAAAATAGTAATAAATAAAGAGAAAATATAACTTATATAGAAAAGGTTGAGATGGCTGATACAAGGTCTGAAAATGGTTATATAGGACTAGGGCAATGTCATAAATTAGAATCTATCTTTCATTTAGTGAAAGGATAGGACCAACAAAAATAGGACACTTTAGGGTCTGACTTTATTGTCCACTTCTACCGCTAATAGCCAAACTAGTCACATAGACCTAAAACTTTTTTGGTTTTTGTAATGTGTTGGTATGAGCTTGCCTGTGAAATATTAAGTGCTAAATGTGAATTGAGATTGATATAGAGATGATTTAATATTCAAACCCTAACCCTCAATCATATTTGATAAATATAGATTTGAATCACTTAGAGAAATGGGGGGTTAATGTGTAATATGTACTAAACATGTAATCCACATCCCTTGTGTGGTCACGTTGCCTACATACCAATATTCTAAAGAGGGATCAATATATATGTATTTATTACAATTAATATGTTTTGTGTTATAGTGTGATGTAGATGAAAAAATTCCAAATCAAGAGTGCTTGAGGTGGCTAGGGACTACTATGATGGTTTGAGTATATTTTTAGTTGTGTTGGGTGACTATATGCAAAGAATAGGGAAGTTTGCTTTAGTGTTTTTTTTTGTATTCTTACTTTATTTATAAGATTTATCACCTCCCTTGTAAATGAGATTTGGATAGGATTTTATAGGTAACTATTGGTCATGGGTTAGATGTGTCCATGATAGGTTGACATAATGAAGAATAGGAATCAGATGAAAATGATTGTTGAGGCTCAAATTGCAAAGGGATAGGAGTGTTGAAAATGGGACACCCTAGGGTATGATTCTATAGTCCAAGTATGGTGCTCCTATCCTATAAGAAAGAGACCTGGAGGGATAAGATTGGCCTAAGAAAAGCATCCTAGCTGAGGTGGAATGAAAATTCACAAGCTTTCAAATGACTGGTAATGAGCAAAAGGGTGTCTAAAAGGGTCACAGAAGCATGCAAGAAGGACCTATGGATAGGGTGTCACAAGCCACACTCAAACTACCAATTTTTGCATTTTATATGATTAAAAATTTAAACAAGATAATTTTTTCAATTAATTTAAAAAAAAATTGTAGGGAAACAAACAGTCAATTAGACTAATGTTGGCCAATCCAATTGAAGCACATAACACAAAATCTTGCACCAACATTGGCTAATGCAAGTTTTAACAATATAAAATAAAATTGAGAAAAGAGAAATAAATAAACTTGGAAAGTAAATATATAAATTATTATTCAACTTGAATGTTTATTAAATTATTAGAATATGATTTTAAATGTGATGAAAAGTTGGTTGTAAGCAAGGAACTAGAAAGCAATCTAAGGATGGTTTAAGGTAGTTTGGGATAAAAGGGATCTATAGTGGTAATGATATAGGATTGGTATTGGGGACTACCCCCCTCACTTCACATATCATAGTGATAAGGGTGTCAAGTGCTTAGCTATAATATACCATTAACCACACTTTATACTTGACTAAAACATCAAGTCGGCTTTCCTCTTGATGATGAAATCCAAGTAGGTTGGCCTTGGGTAGATAAATATTATAATGATTGTTTATATTTTGTGATTTCATCATGTGTGAATAAAATATAAAATATTGAAACTAAACGATTAATTAAAAACCACCTAATTAAACTATGTGATCTATTCTACGCATGTAAGAAGAAAGAAAAGAAAGTGTGAATTAATTGCTAGCATATAAGGTTAATTTCAACATTTAAATAAGGTAAAATTTTGATATAGTCAAAAGTGTATTCATAAAATATAGAAAAATGTTGATAGGGTTGATCCTAGAATACAAAATCAAGGTTTAAAAATGAACAGGTTTGGTAGACTCGACCTAGTTATCTAGATAACACACAGAACACAAAATTGGGTCAACGGGGTCAATCTAATTGATTATGTAGGGGTAGTTTTAAATATTAAAAAATATAAAATAAAAGACTATAAATAAATATACAAATAGATATAAATAAACCTTGGTGGATCAAAGATGCATAGAATGAATATTGTTGTTAAAAAACCTTGATATATGCTTGTAAATTCTACTAACTAGGTCGACTAGGTCAATCAAGATTTACAATAAACCTATTATTGAGTGTCTGTAAATGTATAAGGTCAATTGGGAAAACCTATTATGCTGAAATTGATATCTAAAAAATTATAGGGTCAACTGGGTTGACCTAGTAGTCTAGACTAAAAGTCTGAAAAGCTAAAAAACCTGTATTAGATTGACAGGGTCTATCCAATAGCATGTACCTAAAAACCTATGCATATAAGTTAGATTTGGGATAATGAAGTTGACATAGTATGATAAATATGTGACAAAAATAATGATAAAAAATAATAAAATAAGGTGAACAAATCTTACAAGATTTAATTCATGTTGGGTTCATGAGAATGTATGCAATCAAAAATGCATCATGTCTTTAAATCAATCCTGGCTCAGAGAAGATAGAGCATACCTACACTTCTAATTGAGAATATATTTTTTAAGAAAGAGAATGACAAATATGGGGATATGGTAGACCCAATTAGGGTATCACTTATCATAATACATGCTAAGGATGGTTCCAAAGCCTCCAGACTAACACAATCATGCAATAACTCTAAGGGGGTCCTAGGTTTTATATTTCACTTATTATAATTAAAAGAAAGTAAATATAATATAGTTATCACTAAATATTTTATCATAAATTTGGGATTATAAAAAAAAAAAACTAAACTAAACATGCATAAAAGGCATATACTCATGTCAATGTATATGTAATCCTAATGCATGGAAGAGAAGCACAACTGCATTATCTATCTACTCTTACAAAAGAGAAATAAAGTTCGGAATACTTACCTTGAAGATGAACCCACTGAGCCTCAATCTCTCCTTTGGCCAAGATGTTTTTTAATATATTGTTGTGTTATGTAATGATAATAAATACAAGTCAACTCTAGGCTACACAACCCATCTATACATCCAAAAGACTTCTCCATAAGACAAGATCTATATATCCAATGAAAGTATAGAAACCTAAGCTTTATTCCTCCCGTAGAATGGTCAATAAGTAGATGTTCATTTTTAATTATTATTATTGACTTCTCGATCTTCAATTGTTTGTAAAATAACTTGTATATATAGGAATATCTTTCCCTAAATCCTTTCGAATATGTCGATTATATGGGGTTAACCCAGTCGACCCTGTATGTTTTTAGGAGATAAATCACTAGGTCCTAAGCTAGGTTAACCGAAGGGATAACAAAACCCTCAAGTGAAAATACCCAAAAATAGTATAGGGTTGACCTAATCAACCTTGTATAGTAAGCAAAGGCTAAAAACTGTATAGGGTCGACCTAGTCAACCTAGTATAGTCAATTGGTAAAATGAGGTCACGGTATGAAAAAGGAGGATAATGATATGAAAAATGTTTAGAATGGGTACAATAGAGAAGAATAAGATTAGGGTAAATGGTTTTAGGAGACAAGTGTGTAGATGGCAAGTGAAAAAATGGACAACAATCTTATAAAGAACCAATGGTCTACCCACTCCATTCTCAATGTACCCTTTAAGGCATGCACTTAGAGAGATTGAGAATTGACAGATTCTTACAATATATAAAGTGTCAGCAAGTGATAAAAGTTTGAAAATATTATGTGTATACATAAAGACTATGTAACTTAAAAATTCCATAGTGATAAGGTAAGTGTATTCTGTAAGATTCTCTATCTAATGCATCAAGTAAGATAGATCAAGATACCTTGTAAAATATTTAAGGTAATATTTAAATAGAATCAATTCCTAAGCTTGTGATGGTAGGAGACTATTGGGGATAGGAATTTTTTTCAAATGTATTAAAACTATTAAGGGACTACCAAGATGTGTTCCCAACCAAATTATCAGAGGTAAAAGGTGTAGATTCATCATTTGGATAAATGCACATAGAATTGAAAGAGTGTACTTGATTCATTAAGAAGCAGCCATATGGATTAAATCCTAACTAAAATATAAGTTGTAATGAATGTAATAAGTTGGAATTATATATCCAGTAGAAAAAATAGATTGGGTAAGTCCCATAGTGGTGAAGCCAAAGAAAACTAGAGAGATATAGGTTTGTGGGTATTATCATAAACTCAGTTATGTCGATATAAATGATCCTTTTCCAATACCATTCATAGATGAAGTCCTTGAATTAGTCACAAGACATGAAGTGTAATCCTTTATAGATGAATTTAGTGGGTACCACTAGATTCTTATCACAATATAAGATCAATCTAAAACTATGTTTGTCACTAAATAAGGGTCATTTAAATGTAAGGTAATGTCATTTATATTGAAGAATGCACCCATAGTATTTTTTAGAGTTATATTAACTACCTTTAAATATTTCATTCATGATTTTCTAAAAGTGTATTTAGATGATTGGGTTATTTTCTCTCTATTTAAAGAACATATATCTAAGCTATGAATCATTATAAAATAGTGTTGAGCAATGTGCATTACTCTAATATAAATAAATGCTTATTTTTCATACCTTTTAGTGTTTTGTTGGGCCCTATCTATGCATAGATGGAATTTTGGTTGACCTAGATAAGATTATTGTCATCATAAGGATGCCACATCCTACTAACTCTACTGAAGTACACACATTTCTTGGTCATAAAAGATATTACAAGAATTTTATCAAAGGATACGCAACTATATCTATGCCTATGGAGAAACTACTATGTAAATATACAAAATTTTAATGGACAACATAATGTCAATCAACATTCATTGAACCAAAAAAAAGGCTTGTAAAAACACCAATTTTAGTCTTTCTTGACTAGAAGTTATTCTATGTGCATGTAGATAATTTTAATACTACAATAGGAGCTATCTTAGTACAAATAGGTGAAGGTGGGTTGGATCATCCTATACATTTTATCAACATAAAGTTATTAGATACAGAAAAGAACTATACAACCATAGAGAGAGAGAGAGAGAGAATCATTACCCATGGTTTTTACACTACAAAAATTTTGGCACTACTTTTTAACTACATGATTTGAGATATTTATAGATCACCAGGCATTGTGATACCTAGTTAATATGCCAATGTTGGGAAGATGCATATCCAAGTGGCTTATGTTATTTTAGGACTTCCAATTCCACATTAATGTCAAGCCAAGATAATAAAATATTGGTTCAAATCACTTGAGCAAACTTCAAAATGGGGAAGATCTAAAAGAAATTGAAGATGAATCCCCATATGTACATTTGTTCATAACTGCTATAGTTATTGATAATATGGAAGATATTTCAAATTTATTAGAGCAAGGAACCTTGTGATGATAACTGGGGAAGATTATGTAATGAATAATGGAGACATACACACAAAGAATTATTTCAACACAAAATATTTTGCTCTCTTCTCATTTAATTGATCATTCATGATACAAAAAATATATAGGAATATGTTTCCTATAATTTATCTACTAATTTATCTCACCCAAAATCCTATAATATCTCTCAACTATATGTGACATTATATCATTATTCCTAACAATATAATATCAACTATCTAATAAAATCTTATCATATTAACCATATGGTTACTAATAACCCTGTAACTAATATTTACCTCTCGACAAATCAACTATAGTAAATAATAAAACTTACTATTTACATTTTCATAAATACCTAAATTTAAAAAATGTGAAAACTAATCCCAACATTCCCCCCATATTTTTTACATGGTATAATGTATCTCATTTTTTGATTATAATGTGTCACCTCCATGTGCTCATGATCTTCTCTAGATACATGTGCCATTGCACACCTCTTCCTTCACATTCATCTAAAATTGGTTTTCTAGGTTCACTAATAACATTACAAAATGGTTTTCATAGGTTCACCAATAACCTTACAAAATGGTTTTCTTAGGTTCACCACTAACCTTATAGAATGGTTTTCTCATGTTCACTATTAACCTTACAGAATGTTTTTCTCAGGTTCACCACTAACCTTATAGAATGTTTTTCACAAGTTTACCACTAAAATTACATCATTATTGATATAATGCTTTTTAGATCAACATTCTCTAATGTAAATATACAAAAGGGATTACATGTGAATATCATTCACAAGTGAATAGGTAAAACTATTATTATTTTTCACACATGCTAAAAATTAAATATAGCTACCATAGCACAATAAAAAAAACTAAAAATAACACACCACACAATATTTCACCATATCATTGGTGTGGTCCCATCATTGGTGACTAACAAGAGGTCACTGAAAGACCTCCATCCTCAATGTATCCTCTAGCCTCTAGTAGAGGATACTACTTAATTATAATATTTGTCTATGAGATGCTCAGATGGTTTTGACACATTTTCTATTGGTTTCATCCATATAAATTAGAACCCCCTTATTTTTTATATGTCACGTACAAGTGAAAATGCATCCGTAAGGTAATTTTTTTATTTTTACAATTTTTGAATCTATAGGACTTTTGACAAAAGATGATTTTTTATTTTGACTAACATAATTTTTGACACTTTTATAATGACTAAATATACTGACTATTATAAAAATATAATTAAACCTTAACATAATATTTAATTGACAAAGCTAATAAAAAAATCTAATAAACTAGACTTTGAAATTTTAACCAACCTAAGTCTAACATGGCAATTAAAAAAACCATAAACTAATAAAGACTTTTACAGACATAATAACCTAATAAAAATATTTTTATATACATATTTAGATTCCAAGTGCATACTAAACACCAATGGCACAACACTTCTAAAACTATGGACTTCTGACTTAAACAAAACTAATCTGAATGCTTTTATATATTTTGATTTTTGATAATAAAAATCCAACTATAATGACTTGCTAAAAACTAATACTTAAAAAGACTTACAAGAATATTTACATATAAAAATGAATGATAATTACACATGGTTCATGCATGCATGTGTGTGCTGAAATAGGAGATTTGGCAGAGATGAATGACCAACTATGCCATATCAGATCCATATAAAAGAGATGAAGAACTAGATGTACAATAATAGAGAAGCTATAATACTGCTTTAGTCAGGTAGACATTGATGGTAAACAACTATTATAAACCAACTATTTTACTAAATGCACACATTGGGAACTATTTTGGTAGTAGCTACGTTTTGAGAATTAGATCTATCAAAGAGAAACTAGAACACCAATTTTGAATAATCTAACCACCTAATAATAGTGCCTTAAATAATTAACAATATCTTCTTGATCTCAATAGTAAAGATCATATAAATATAGATTGAATCTCAATATTCAATACGCATTAATACGTTAATGACAAAAGATGTGTAGACAATGATTGATCACTCACTAGACTGCTAATAAGAATAGACAGTTCAAAACATCAAAAGTAAAACAAATAGAGAAATAAATATTTTCAAACTTGAATTGAAGATCTAAATCTCAACACATGTATGAGTAGTTTAGAATTTTAATGGAAGTTGTCTTGAATAATAGTCTTTCTAATAGATATAAATTCATCCCTTTAAAACCATATACAAGTGCCTGAGATGACAAATATGATTTTCACACGTAGAGATAAGAATGGAATTTTAATCTACTAGGTGCATAGTGACATGGGTGTAGAAATATTAATTGTCCAAATTAGATCCCAAAACAAACTAACATAGCCAAAATTATGGACATTCTAGGGTAATGCATAATAAAATTTCCCCTAGATAATCTTAAAATTTTATTTAAACTCTCATTATGCACAAGATCATACACCACTCTGATACCACTAATGATAATTGGGATAGATTATACAATGAATCATCTCATTGAATTAATAATGAAGACATACACATAGAAAATTCTTTCAACAAAAAATATTTTGCTCTCTTCTCATCTAATTAATCATTTAGGATACAATAAATATATAGGAATATGTTTCATATAATTTCTCCACTAATATCTCTCACCCAAAATCTTATAATATCTCCCAACTATATGTAAAATTATATTATTATTCCTAAAAATATAATAACAACTATCTAATACAATCTCACAATATTAACCATATGGTTACTAATAACCCTATAACTAATATTTGCATCTTGATAAATCAACCATAGTAAATACTAAAACTTACTTTTTACCTTTTCATCAATACCCAAATTCACATAATGTGAAAACTAATCCCAACACCTTACCTTTGCATTATATAGAGTGGTATAAAAATAAAGTGGTTACTTGAGTTATACCTTATATCCTCATTAATGGCTTTTTATACAAACTCGATAGAGATGATATATTGCACAAAGTAGCTCTAGAGCACAAATGATTATAACTTCTTTAGGAGTCTCATCAAGGAATTATAGGGGGTCATTTTGAACGTGAAACCACTACAAGGGAAATATTAAAGAGTGGGATTTGGTGTCCTACATTATTTTAGGATGCATATAGAGTAGACAAACATTATGATGTCTACTAAGGAATGGGCAAGCCAAACCAAAGTAATGAAATGCCTTTGGTTCCCATGTTCATGTAATAACCCTTTAAATAGTGGAGAATTGACTTTGTTTAACCCATATCTCCTTAAATAAAATGAATTCATGCATGGTACATTATTACTACAACATATTATTTCACTAAATGGGTGAAAACTATTGCCTCTCCAAGCTATAGTGCAAAAAATGATGCCAAATTTTTATATGAAAACATCATTACAAGATTTAGATGTCTGGTTAAGTTATTTAATGATAGAGGAATGCATTTCCTAAATAATAATATCAATACTCTCATTGAGTATTATATGATATCATACCATAAAATCATAACTTATCACCCACAGGAAAATAGATAGGCTGAAGCATCCAGTAAAATATTGGAAAAAACACTAACAAATATTTGTAATGTGCAAAGGGATGATTGGGAAGATTGTATTTTTATGATTATGTGGGCCTATAAAACAAAATACAAAAGAGATACAGATTTCACTCCTTCTCATTTGGTATATGGACTTGAGGTAGTGATGCCTATGGAGTATATTATTCCTAGCCTACACATTGTGATAGTTATGAGATTAGGGGATTAAGGTTCATTGAAAGCATGGTTTATAGACTTAACAAATATGGAATAAAAATAGATAAATGGCACAATGGATGCAATAGATAAATAAGAAAATTTATAAAGCATGGCATGATTGTAACTTGTTATATAAATAATTTTACCCAAACAAATTGTATTTCTTTATGATAGTAGATTTAAAGCAGTACTAGGAAAGTTGTGCATTAGATATAAAGGACCCTTTATTATTCATGAAGTGTCATAATAGGTTATTATAGTGTTAAAATATTTTTAGGTAACCATAGTACTAGGATATATAAATGGTTATAGGCTTGAGACTTACCACCTTTAATCTTTGACATTCAGCTAAAAAATTGAGTGGGTGTTAAGTAACACCATGTAGTTAGGATTTTATTTAATGTTGTTTATTTATATTTTATTATTATAGGTTATAATGTTTGTATAGTGCACAACATATCCTAATAACCATTAAGTATTTATAATTACAAGGTGTGATCATATTCTAGAGACATCTCACAAGATACAAATAGCCACAACTACATCGAGGATATTAATTAAGTCTGAGAAGGTGGTGATAATACAGGTATGGATAAAGGAAGGCCAATGGTCATTATCGATTGTTAATGACATGATATTTCAAAATATTGTATCTTTTTTAGGTATATTGAGTAGTAAATGGATGGTGGAGCCATAAAATAAATTGTATAGATGAAAGGACATCCAATCACATAAAATGACTGCCAAAAGTGTAAATCAAAGATTCTAAACACAAAATTTTATTGTCAAGGTAATTTATAGTAAGTGATATTGATTTGAAAAGGAACACTCATGTATAAATAATCAATGAATTCAAAGTATTTGGTGAGACAAAATTAGGTGCCAAAAACTATATAAGAGTGGGGTATGGATAATGCTAAAAATTATAGACTCTAGATAATAAGAGAATTTTATGATCTAATTTCATAAAACCTCCCTACAAATGAATTTTGAGCCATAGCTTGATCAACTAAAGTAATCATTCATCACAAATCATCAATATAGTTATGGAGATAGGTAAGTTGTTGATTCTACCCACAAATTCATAGGAAGAAGAGATGGTGATTGAGTAGGGTCTTCACTAGACTAAGTAAAATGACCTAAATCCATTTGATTTCATTAACATAGTAGAAGCTACTCTTTTTGCATAATATCCTTAGGAAGCTACACAACTAAGGAGCCCTTCCACTTCAACATCCACTTTAAGGTTATGACATAGAAAGGTTGATTAAATAGCCTACATTTTAGAAACTTTATGAGGTCATGATGATTTTATTAAGCCACTACAATCAAGGGGATATCTATTTGTCCCAAGATATTACAATTTGGATCACTGCACAAATAATATCACAAGCAACATGCCTTCCAAATTATGGTAAATCCATCCTTTAATATAAATATACAACACCACTGTTCCATTCAAATGTGAGGGAAAAATATACCATAAGATCAAGCTGAGGAACACCCATTTATTCAATTAAGGATGCTTCAGATTAAATTATGGTAGAGTGCATCACTAAAAATGTTTTGGAAATTTACCAAACATGCTAAGCACACAAAAAAGGGGGTAATTGATAATGTGTATCACATGATATGAATAAGGTAAAACTTAAATTGGCCTAAGTTTTAGCATATAATATCACAACCAACATTGATAATGTACTTAAAATTATTACACAAACATTTTAGTGGTAATTTTTAGTTTTATTATTGTGCTTCACATAGTGGAAATAACCACTAGGACCAGGTAATGCGAATGCAAATTTTTAGCCTACTACTACACTCATAAACATTGCATGGATGAAAATAAGATAATAATATGAGTAATTAGATAAGTTTAATACATCATGGATCAAATCCCTAGCTTTGATCAGACACACCCAAGAATCCCACATTATGCCATGTAATATTTGGAACAACATGATTTGATCACAAGATACATAATGGTATTCAAATAAAAACAATGATTTGGCTACTCTACCTTTGATTTTAATGCCATTATTTATTTATGTGATAAAATCAAAAGCTAAAGTATATAGGCAAAAATACATAGCTTTAATGTCAGTTTCACCTCTACAAGATATATCTCAAGAGGCATAACTATCAAATACAAATCAAGCACCCCATAATAACCAGCATAACCACACACCCCATCAGAATATAAAAAATATCCATCACCATAGGATAAATGTATAATGATGGAACTTATGTGGAAAGCCTTTCCACCACCACCAAAGAAAAGGCCATAGCAAACAAAGTCCTCGTTGGATAACCCTATGGTTCTAAAACTAGTTGGTGAGTGCAACCAGCCAAGGATAAAATTCAATGAATATGAAGTTCTCAAATCTATGTTAGAATATATAGAGAAGGATTTTTATGACAAAGATGTGGAAAAGGAATTCTCCTTTTGGAAATCAATGCACACTTTTCAAGTGTGAAATAAGGTATGAAAATAGTTTTGGTTTGACATTACTCAACCACCTCTATCTATTCTTCTTGATACTATAGGTCAAATAGAAGCTTGATGTAAATTAGAGGTAATATATTTTGAATAAACCCAACTATAAGATCATCAAATGTGTAGATGGTGGATTCACCATAATAGGGTAGTCCTATATGGACCTTTTTCTAATGACTGCATACACACCCCACCATCAAATCATCACAAACTATATAAGAAAATATGGTGTCTTTCAAAGAACTTGCAAGATCAACTAGTGCATATCAGTCCCAAGAAACACATCAATAGGCCCATTCTCACATTAAAAATAAGAACAAAGAGACCCTCACTCCTTTACCCAGATCTAGGAGAAAAAGAAGCTCATGCATAAAGGTCAATTTTTTGAATCAAAATCATCTGAACATCTTGAATCAAAAACCAAGATAGTAGATGTGGAAATTATTGAGAATACCCATGACACAATTTTGTAAAGCTAGTAAAAGAACATGAAATTATGTAGGATACACTAGATCTTGAGGATGCAAAACATAAGAGGAAAGGAAGAAGGAAAAAGAAAGAAGAGATAAGTGACATAACAAGTAGTTGTGTAAGAAGAACAACATACATAATAAAAATCTACACATGAAAAACAACAAAAGTGGCCAGCTAAAGATAAATAAAGAAAAAATAAATCTAAGGAAGTAAATGCTATGTGTAAGTAGGGAGAAGAAGTTGAGTCTACAAGGAATAAATTTGAGGAAGCAGAGGTTTTGTAAAAGGCCAAAAATGTAGAGGCAAAGAGGAAAGAACAAGAGGAAGCCTATTTATAGAAAAATGAGGCATAAAATAAAAAAATAAAAGTAGGTGGAGTAATAATCATAAGACAAGGTTTTTGAGGAATAATACAAGAGTACAACAGAATCAAAAATAACTTAAGACAAAGTTAAGGTTGAGGTTGAAGCCAAAGATAAGGTTGAGTTAGAAATTAAATCTAAAGCTCAAGTTAACACTAAGGCTAAGTTTAAGGATCAATCCAAAGCATAAGTTGAATCATATGATAAAGTTAGGATTAAAGTTTATAATCAAGTTAAGAGTGATGGGGAGGCCAAAGAATAAGAAAATTTAGAGAACATAGCTTAGGTGAAGGCCATAAAATGAACATCATATCCCAAACTATAAATCTCTATCCAGTGCCTGTGGGATGCCCCTACAACATCAAATTGGTAAACCACCTACTTAATTTTATTGGCTCAATTGACACTATCCTCTATGATAATAGAAAACACCTCCATGGCACTTACTAACACTACAATGGAAACATCTTTGGATGTCACCCAGCTACTATTATTAAATCATATTGAAAGCATACTTGTGTTTCAAGAGTCAATTACATAGAAGGTTTCAGACTTGGAGTAGGAAGTTCTTCAGCCACATGAGGAAAAGGCCACATTATAAGATCATTTGTAATAGTCACGATAGTTTATAAATAACCCTTGTACCACCTTAGTTATATAGGTGCTAGGTGATCAAGTAATTTTTAAGGATAAGCAATTCATTTCTCTATTGATGTAGCTTACAAAGGATTAGGTGGCCTCATAGAAAGTGATAACATTGAACACACAAGGGTAGGATATCAAGAATGAGACATAAACTATCTAAAAACTCATTGAACAATATGAGCAGGTCTTAAAAACCAATATACAATAGGATAAATAGATAGCCTAGGATATTTTGAATTGGAGATAACATTTTAATCAATCTTTGGCTACTAAAAAACCTAAGTTTAACACTACAAATAAAGATAAATTAGTATTGGATGATAAAATAGCTACTAAAAAAATCAATGATCAATGCACTCAAACAAATTATTGATTCTAAAGATGTGATTCAAAAGTTATAAATTTAGCATAATGAAATAACGTGCAACACCTTTGTGGCCATTCAAGCCCAAAGGACTAAAAATAGATTAGATTTTACCCTGTTGGATATCCATCTCAAGATATCTAATATCAAAGCACTAATCATCATTGCATAAGATAACGATGTGTGAAACATGATGGTGATCTAGATACCTCTACATATTGTTGTCCCCTAAAAATATCACTCATTTTTGGGACAACATTTGAACTATTTTGGTCCTACAGACCAAAATTGTCTCTTCCCTTTTCAAAATTTGTTCTGAGCATTCAAATTCCTCATTTTTCAAGCTTCTCAGAAATATACAGACTCTGTAGGCTTAAATCTACAGACTGTTCTATGAACTCTGTAGGAAGAAAATCTACAGACTCTATAGGACAAGTTCAATGAACTTCACAGATTGATTTCTATGGACTTTGCAGGAGAGAAGCAAGCTATCAACACTTAGGTGATTTAAAAGTTGGTTCAATGATAAGGCTCAACTAAAAGAGTTCATTGACAAGATTCTAAGCAAGGATTGAACCATTGAACCTTGAACCATTTTGGTTCAACAGGTTCAATAGGTTCAACATCATGAGCAAGAGTTCAACCACTTCAATAGGTTCAAAGGCTTCTATAGGTAGGATCAATTAAAAGAAAAAGTTTTTGATGCTTGAATCATTGAACCGTTGAACCATTGAACCACTTTGGTTCAAGTTTCAAGGTTAAACAGGTTTAATGACCAAATGGTTCAATGTGTTTGGTTCAAAAAGATGAAAAAGACTTAGCCAAATAAAAATAATGAACTAATTGAACCATTAAACCATTAAACCACTTTGGTTCAAAGGTTCAATGGGTTCAAAGTTCAAGGTTTAATGGGTTTAATGGGTTCAAAGAATATTGGTTCAAGTAGTCAAAGGGAATGAACTGTTGAACCAAAGTTGGTTCAATTAGTTGGTTTAATTGATAGGTTCAAGGGGTTGCCCCAAATCCAAAGGATCAGATACCCTTACGGAGGGAAGCGAGAAAAAACTTGATAGAACTCAGCGGATGTTGACATGTGTCATAATTTGAATTCACATAAAATTGACTAAGGTAAATTTATAAGGGACAAATATCCCTTGTGGAGGATACTCATAAGCTGAAGTGAACTATTGTAAAAACCTGAAAGGCTAATTCAGAGCTCAAATAGCCCTTGCAGAGGGAAGGAAGGGAGAAAATGAACCAATTCAAAGACCAAAAAACAAAGTAAAGCCTGATGAAAAGACTAAGGCAAGAAATGAATTCTTTCAGACTTTTGTCTGAAGGAATTCCTTTGGACAAAAAGTTTAAAGAAATTTGGGGAAGCTACAGAAGAAAAGCTTGAAAGAATTTTTGAAGACCAAAGACAAAACAACTGAAATAATTCTTGTAGACTTTTTGTTTGTAGGAAAATGTCTGTGGAAAAAGTCTATGGGAAAGCTCTGAAGGACTCTGAAGAGAAAAGGTTGTCAAAGGACCCCAAAGGGAAAGTGCCCTTGTGGGGGACTCTTAGCTACCAAATTTAAGGACACTTCCCCAAAGCTGAAGGGTCACCTTCCCTTCAGGAGGATGCAAAACAAGAAATCTGAAAGAAGCAAGTAGCCAAAAAGGCTGAATCAAGAGAAAGCTAAAGAAAGTTCAAGGGGTGACGTGCATGAAGACGTCAAATTCAAGAATGCTTAACTAGCTATTGGAAATTCAAACATAGTGACAAGTTTGCGAACGCCAATTTCAAGTTCATAAAATAGCCATTGATTTTGAAAAGCCTTAAAGAAGAACCAAAGAACTTAGCGACCCACCAAAAGAAAGAAGCCTGAAGGCCATCCAAAGACCATTCAAAGGGTAGATACCCTTGAGGGGGGATTTTCCTGACCCAAATCAAACTATTTCTCAAGGCCCCGAAGGGTAGGTCACCTCTAGGAAAAATCAAATGACAAAGCCAAAGGAATTGTTGAAGAAAGTGACGTGCCTATAGACATCAAAGTTACAATAATGAAATAGCCATTAATGCTTGTAGATTTAAATCTATGGACTCAAATGCATTCAAAGGCTTTAAGGCCAAGATCAGTAGGAAGTGACTAAAGAACAGAGTATCAAATTCAATCAAGGACCTGATTCAATTAACTATAAAAGGAGGAACGATGAGGAAGGATCAAAAACATTTGTGCATCAGATATGCTTCTAGAAGCAGATTGCTAGGTGGACATTGAAAGATGCAAACTTTCAATAGTGTGGCCCATTTCTCTGCATTGAGAAAAGCAAATGCCCGTCAATTCCAACATGTCTTCTTAACAAAATTCAATGCAACATGATGTGTTACTATTCCCAAGTCCTTCTTGAAGATTCTATATAAGGGACTCTCTTGTTATTGTAAAGAAGAGGACTATATGATAATTAGAAATGAAACTCTACCCAAATTGAAAGGCATTACTGAGACTTTGAGCTAAGATTGTTGATCATATTTTGTTATTGGAATAAGAAAGCAAGTGACTTTTTAGAATTTGTGTTATGATATCTTTGTTGTTGGGGAAACTATTCTTATGTCTTTTTCCTTAATATATTTTCTATTCCTTTAATTCAACAAACAAAATTAGTGAAAGTAGTTAGGAAGGTGTCCTGAAGTCAACTGTGGAGAGATTTTTGCCCCATAATTGCCTTTAGTGTGTTTTCTTTTTATTTCTATGTAAAGGACCTTGGGATGACTTTGTGCCCTCATTGTCCTTCATATCTCACTCTTGGGAAATTCAGGTGGAGACTTTGTGCTACATCTCAATTTGTTGGTTACTACGTCCTTGGTTACATTTTGCAATTACTACTAGGAGTATTCTTGTGGTTTGCTGAATAACACTTCTGAAAGAAGAGGAGTGCTTTCTATCATTTCCCTTGAGATTTCTCCTTTGATCCACATGCATCATTTCTAAAAAAAAGAGATGGATGGTTTATCATATCCTTGAGGATTATTTTCTATATATATATATATATAAAACATATTTATAGGGAACCTTCCCTTGACTAGAGGAGAGATTAGTCCCCTTTTGATGTGGTGAACCTACACATTTGGATGACCAATCTTCCTACTTTGGCTGATCAGACCTATTTTGTTTATCAATATGCTAATCGACAAAATATTCAACCAACACGTATTTTGCTTACCATGGTGTTTGAAGTGTTCATAGATTGGAAAACTCTTAAGCAAGATCTATCTCAAGTTGATCTGGATATTTCCAAAATAATAAAAGAGACTCAATTCATTCCTCTAAAATAGATCCACCAATTTTTTTAGAAGAAATTTTTTGGATGCAAAGGCGTAGTATAAATAATAATGTCCACCATTAGGTGCAACATATTCCAATGGGTTGGTAACCAATAAAATGGAACAACCTCCACAGAAACCCATTCAAAGTCCTCCATTGCCATAACAATAGGTAATACACACTCCAATTTTACAACTTCAATAATTTTTCAATTTTTTTAAGATAGCCTAAACATTAGGTGCAAGTACAGAGTAGTTGAAAACCCATAAATGGTGGCTACCTAGTTAAAATAGTATATTGAAAATAAAAAAGGGTGGCAAGCTAGTATGTTACTTAGTTAAAAACTAGAAAGGGCATCTAAGTAGTATGCAAAGGATGAAAACTAATAAATGACACCTAGAGTGATAACTATGACTTTTGTTTATGGTTCATCTTTTCAATTTAGTATAAATTAGGTTGCAACTTTGTCTTAAGATGAGATAACCATTTAAGTTTGGGAAAGTGTTGAACATGGAATAGGGCATGTAAAATTTGTAAATTATAATAGGAGGATAGATGTGTGAAGTATGTAATTTTTTATTTTATATAAATATTTGTATGTATTCAACCTTATAAGCCTAATTAGGTAAGAGAAGAATTTCAAGAGTCTTTCCTTTTATATCTCGAAAGGATGGAATGTGAAGAGATAGAAGGTAGTAAAAGGCTATGTATAGTGATTTGTTGTAATAGAATATGGTTCTTATTTGTTGATAAAGATTAATAAAATCACTTTGATATGGTTTTTAATAATCTTATTTTACTTATGGTTAGTGCTCAGTAAGTACTCTATTTTACTTTAACTTGTTTATCATATATTATGTCATTTATGTTCTACCTTTTGTTACAGTTGTGTTCTTCTTACCCTATATGTGCAACTTTAGATGTAAATGATGGATTGTAAATTTGTAATGTCATTTATGGCTTTTGGTTACCTTCCATTGTGTAAGTTATCCCCATAATTAATATGTTTTGGAGTATTTTTAGGAACCTCTAATAACACATTTATTAATTCAATAGAATTGATTAATGGTAAAGAATATATTGCAATGCTTATTTATTATTGATTATGTAGTTAGATTATGCAATAGCTAGTCTAATTGGCTTTGAATTTATTTTTATTTAACTTGAAGTTGTGTCAAGACATTATGTATAATAGATATATGCTTTTTGTATGCCTTTATTTAAATATAAGTTTAGATTAGTATGTTTAGTTAATCCTCAAAATCCTACCTAGTGATTTGCTTTGGTTTATGCTACAACTAAACCTGGTACATAATGATACAATGGTGATCAGGGATGTTTTTAGTTTTTTGCATTAACAATCTTATTTTAGTTAAGGAACCACTTATTTTAATACCATGCTCTTTATCTCCTTTTACCCTTTTTTATGATCAATTTATACCCATTTTAATATATTTTGATACCTATTTAGTGAGAAATTTAATTTATAAGATCCCATTTATCATATCTAGTTGAAACTATATAAGATAAAGATACATAATTTTGAAACAAGTCAGTTGAAGGAGGATTAAAAGTGTACTAGAATTGATGACGCTTATAATTATGTTATATAAAATTGTCTAGTACAGGATAGCTTATTGAATCATGCTACATGGAATCAATTGATGCCATTTATGGCATGGTTGGGTTAAGAATCGACTCCATTGAGGTGGTTGATGTGTTTGGTGAATATGTAGGTATAGAGTAGGTTGATTCATGATATTTGAGGGAGTTATTTTTAAGTGATAAGAGGCATATGGTATTAGTTAGTATATGTCATAGTAATGAGAGAGGTTTGATTATCAAGTTGTATCATTGTATTAGGTAGAGTTTGTACATAGATAAATGTCTTGAATAGTGTGGAAAATGGGAAAGTTACTGTATATGGAATGTGGATAAGGATTAATGTATGATACTACAGACCTCATTTTGTTCATATTGACTACATTTTAATCATTGGTTAGATAGTTAGGATCAACTAAAGTTTCCACAACATTGAAAGCAAGCAGTTGATAGTCTCATAATTGGATATTTATAGATATCAAGGTGAATATTAGATTGATTAAGAGATTCATTCTTGAATTTTTAATCATGTGCTTTGGATACCTTTTAATATGCTTTTGACATTCATAAATCATAGTTTCATGATCAAAATTGGCACCAAGGATAAATTCAATATTAAAGTTCCTAAGTTACCTATAGGTTTCATGAGAATGTCCCCATCTTACATGATACCAATAGACTTTGTGTGGATCATACCAATGTTTGGTATGACAATCATGATCAAGTTCTCATGCACAAGATTTAGGAATGCATTTTTAAATTTATGACATAGAAAGAGATTGATTCACATCCAAATTATTCACATGGGAATATGTTGAAGTAGAAGAGTGGAAGGGTATATTTGTGACTGGTGGAGAGATGTTTTAATCATTAGAACCACTTGGAAGAATTGCATGGATGGTGTGTATATAATAATGGGTATTAGTAACTCCATCATTATTAGTGTTTTTTTTTATAACTCTCATAAGCATATGAGTTCCCACCATAGAATAGGAAGGCTCTAATTGTATTATTAGTAAATCTTGACATTTATATTAATCAAGGGCTTCTTCCAAGGATTTTAGTGAGAGATTCATAACATGGTATTGGAGCTTGGGATGAAGATAATTAGTCAATAAAATGAAGATATTATCTTTAATAGATGTTGTGTTCAACTTTGTTTGATAAGGATTTCCATCTTTTAACCAAACCTTGGGGTTGTTTCAGATTCTAATTGTTTACAATTGATCAAATGAGATAAGTTATTTTTGGGTAGATTGTTGGTTTAAAATTATTGAACCAATTCATTGACTAAATATTCCAAACTACAAGTAATGTTAGAATTAATTTGATTTTACACATCTAGGGCATTGATTGAAAAGGTTTTGTCTAGAAGTTTGGTAAAAATAAATGTATTTAGATTAATCCAATACTTATAAAGGTTTCCAAAGGGTTTTATATGCAACATGGGATTAGTATATCCATTGTATGTTATATTAGTATTAATACCACCTATGTTGATATTATCAAATTGAGAAAATAATGGCTCATTTTGAAGATGTTTGATGAATTCATTAAAGAGTGGTGGTTGAGGAATAAGGTTAACTTGTGCATCTCTAAGTGGGGTGGGGGGGGGGGGTGCATTTGAATTTTTCCCTCCCCATTGAGTAGGTTAAGGAAAAATTTGTAGATGTAAAATTTGATTTTGCATTCACGTAATTTCATTAGCATTATTACTTTGGAAGATGGCCATTTGATTCATGTCTTGCAGTGGGATTTTGTTAATGTTAACTTTTTTTAGCTAGCAGTGACAACATGAGATGCACTAGTAGTAGTGTTAATTTGAGTGTTGATGTGGGTGATTTTATTAGGCCCACTAGAGGAAAGACCTACTATAATAGTGGCTATATTAGGCACAGTAAAATAATAAGGAATAGAGGAAGTTGTATATTGATTTTCCCAAAATCTTATATAAAACTTATGTGGTGGTGAAGAGGTACATCCTATGTGGGGTCCCATCATGAGTTTATATATTATTATGGGATATTTGCCCTATGTTGAGGATTTTCATCAAAGAAAAGGATCATTTCAACAATATATTCAAGATCACGTTCATCCTCTATAATAGGCATATGTGGAGGATAGTTAAATGGATCAAGGGATTTAGAAGGAGGTGATCCATAGTTTTTGGTTATGGTGGCCACATCTACATTTATTACATCTATATTTTCTACAAAAGTATAAATAAGGTGGGCATTAAGATGTTTATGAGAACTAGTCAAATCTATCATGTCATGTTATGTTCTTAATTCATAAATTTCAAAGATATATTACATGATGGAGGGTTTATATTGTATCGAATAACGCAAAGAAATGAAAAATTCACTATACTAACTATGGTTTATGTGGTTATATAAATAAAAGAGTGAATGACAAACTAAATTGATCCTAGTCGATGTAGTTAAATCTAGGAAAACTAAAGAGTACCAAGAAAATGAAATATATTGAGCTTGGTAAATGTATTTACCCATGACAAAAGGTGAAATAATAGACTATCTCAATCTGATTTGATGTATTCAAGTCATTAAATTTGAACAAAAATAGTATATGTATTATATCTATTATGGTCGATGTAGTTACACAGGGAAAAAGGTGACTGGATAGACTGTATCGAGCCTAGTCAATGTATTAGGTCTAGGGAAAAGTTTAAAATAAAAAAGAATTGTACTATATCAAACTTGGTTGATGTAGTTACAAGGTTAGAAGTGGAAGGATAAAATTGTATCAACCTTAGTCGATAAAGTGAAATCTAGAAAAAAAATTACAAAATCAGGAATAGACCATATCAATCATGGTTGATAAAGTCTAATAAGTAGAGAGAAAGGAAACTTAGAATAATATATCAAACTTGATCGATGTAGTCTATTTACATGAATAACTATATCGGTGGTAGTTGATGTAGTTGGAACATAAATCACATAATTTTATGAATGTTGGCCAATATAGTCTACATTATAAAATATAACGGAAAATAACAAATTGAAATTTTAACTATTTTTGTTAATTATTTATTTGAAATGAAGATTGGATAGATGTGCTAAAAGTATGTGACTACTTTTTAGGCTCTCACAGATACTTTATTTTCTATTGGATAGTTTCAACTTGATATTTTAGATCATTGACCATGGATGAAGTAACTTTCACATAATCCACTAAACCTAGTTTGAAGGGTAAGTTGAGAGTAACTTCTTGGTGCTAACTAGTGTACTACATAATTAGATAGATGGTTTGATTCTTAAGGTTCAATAAAAATGGGTAATCCTAGGCATTTCCAAAATACCATGAGGTACATAACTAAAGTTTGTCTTTAACTCTGTACTATGGATATGAATATTGGAACAAGCCCCTCATAACATGATGTATGTAAATAACATACAATGATTATAAATAAAACACCACGTATCCCTTCATGACATTAGCTAAGTAGTTTGAAAACTTTTGGAACACATTTTCTATGAAAATCCAAGCAAAGAGAAATTAAAGGTGAAAATCAATTTTTAGCTTTTATTAAATGTAAATAAATACACAATAAACTTGAAAGTATTATTTTGATTAATTACTGAAAATGTTTTTTTTTTAATTTAATGCACAAAATGAAAACATACAAAACTAAATCAATGTAGGTAATTGTAATTATTTAGATAGTATAGAATTGAATCAATGTAGGTCAATGTAATCTATGTGAAAATAACTAAAAATAGGCAAAGTAAACTAGATCAGACTGGGTTGATGTAGTTTAATAATAAGAAATGTGAAAATAGAGAAATATAGACCAAGGTCGATGTAGTTTTAATAGGGAAGAAAATAATTTTATGACTATATTGACTTGGGTCAATATAGTTTTTTGTGAAGAATTAATTTTTGATAAAATGTAAAATTTTAAAGTAAAAATCTAAACTAATTTGACTAATGAAATTCACTATAAAGATGAATAAAAAATTATTAGTCTAGGTTGATAAATTTGGTATTAAAATAACTAAAAGATAAATATAGATCATCTTGAGATGATGTAGTTAGATGAATGGAGATAATGTGGATTTGAGTGCAAAACCTAGATCATCCTACGTTAGGGAAGACTATTATAAAAACATATAATTAACAATGTATTGACCTGTGTCAGTGTGTTTTCTAGAAAACATAAAATCAATCAGATTAGATTGACTTGGGTTGATGTATTTTATTGGAAAACACATAGCAATTTAGACTAGATTAACCTAGGTCAATGTAGTTTGCAAAAAATTCAAAAAATATAGAAAAATAAATTAGAAGGATAAAACTAGATCAAGTTTGACTGATATAGTTGTCTAATATAATAATGCATAAAATGAAACTAAATCAATTGATTATGATGTATCCTAATGATAAATATACCCAAAAAATAAATAAAAATAAACCAACACTGATGTAGGTTTTCCCACAGATAAACTAAAGTTAGATTGGATCAATGTGCATCGATGTAGTGTATAGAAAAACATAGAAAAAAAGTGTATCAACCTATGCCAATATAGTTTATTGAATCATGAAAAAAAATGGTTAGTTCACATTAGTTTCATAAAATTGTATGCAATGAATTAAGATATACCTAAAACTTATCCTACTTACTAAATCCAGACTTAGAAAAGGTAAATAAACTAAAATCTATTGGATACTTAGTTATATCATGGCATGACCAATTGGATCTACTAAACCTAACTATAGGATCACCTATCACACAAAATAAATGGAGAGGATTCCAAAGCCTCTAAGTAATAAATATAATCCAATAAACCTAAATAGGTCTTTTAACAATAATAATTAAATTAATCTAATTTAGTGTTACCAAAGCTTGCAACACAAATAAAGGGGAATGGTTAAAATAACACTAAAAATGATAAGGAACAATGGAAGGAAAATGGAGGCCAAGGTTACCTAGGGTGGAAGATGGAAATTTTGAATAACCATATAACAACACCAATTTAAGTTTAGATGAGATTCTAAAAAAGATTTATAAATTCAAAACTATTGATTATGCAATATATATGCTAAGGTTAGAAATACTTACATTGAATAGAACATGCCAAGCCTAAATCTCTCATTTGGACAATGGTTCTTTACAAGATGTGGTTTTGGTTGTTTCACCAAAATGTATGAAATGAATTAATATAGACCTTAAACTTATACTACCTAATATATCCAAACTTAGAGAAGTTAAATAAACTAAAATATATTGGATACTTAGTTATATCAGGGCATGGCCACTTAGATCTGCTAAACATAGATAAAGGATCAACTATCACATAAAATAAATGGAGAGGATTCCAAAGCCTCTAAGTAATCAATATAATCCAATAAAACTAACTAGGTCTCTTAACAATAATAATGAAATTAATCTAATCTAGTGTTACCAAAGCTTGTAACACAAATAAAGGGGAATGGTTAAAATAACACCAAAAATGGTAAGGAACAATGGTAGGAAAATAGAGGCCTAGGTTACCTAAGGTGGAAGATGGAAATTTTGAATGTAGATGAGATTAAAAAATAAATTTATACATTTAAAATTATTAATTTTGAAATATCTATCTACTAAATGAAAAAAATAAGGTTATAAATACTTAACTTGAATATAACCTATCAAGCCTCAATATCTCCATTGGCTAATGGTGATTTTCAATATGTGGTTGTGATTTTAAGGATAACAATGGTTTAAATCAGATCTAGGTTACAATACTTAATCTATTTTCATCCAAGACTCCATAAAACAAGTTATTTCCCTCCAAGACAAGATATAAACAATGGATTCTCCCAAATGTAAACTAAAGCATAATTATAAAAAATAATAGTGTGAAAATTAATGTTACCTCTATTAGATTGAAATGAGCCTTGTATTTATGGTGTTGAGTTGACCCTAAATCTTCCATAATTTTAGCCAACAATATTATTCCACCTTAGCATAGTTTAAAAATTAATATTTACCTTTGAACTAGATCGACCTAAATTGACCTAGTTATGAAGCATGAACCATTAATTTTTGTAACTATGTCAACTCGGGCTTAACTTGTTTGAATTTTTGTAAGAATCATAAATACTACATTGAATCAGCTTGATATAGTTGGAAAAGACAAGTCTTATCTTAGTTAGGGCTTATTTGGGAGGATTATTACTTAGAAGATCAAGTAAGCGGGATTTTGTAATGGATATAGGCACGAAGTTTCAGAAAACATTATTGTAAATCATTAATGTTATGTTGTCCCATTTCCCTATGCACCATTTAAGGTGTTCAATCAGAGAGATTGAAAGTTGATAGGTTTTTAAAAGAGTCAAAGTGTTAGTAAATGATAAAGTTTTAAAAATAATGTGTGTATACAATTTCCACTCTTTGTTTATTCATGATCATATTGATCATCAACATATATAGAGTATCATGGTTTATAATGATTCAAGTGTTAATATTTTTACCATAACACTTCAATATCATCTTGGATATAATAGAAATATATGGTTCATATACAGTAGACTTTAGTTGAGCCACCTTTTGGCCAAAATTGGCCTAAATACAAAATTTTTGACTATATGGACTATGCCATTATCCCAAACCATTAATTGAAATTTTTAATTTTATATGATTTTTATACACCTTCCTTAATCAAAATTTTCAAGAAAAAAGTGGAGAAGTTCAAATTTTCAAGTTTCAAGGTTTTAGCATACAAGTGGGGGCAGTCAAAAAAGGTGTTTTTGAGAGTTGTAAAGGATTGGATGATACTATTTAATGATTTAAAAACATTATGGGTAATTATATGTGCAAATTAAAAATTAATGAGGTCTTGAGACTTCATAAATCTTAATATATGTTTGATTCTCTCTTCCTAGGTTTCTTGGTTCTCACTTTTTAAGTGGTTGTAGGTCTACTAAAGCTAATTCCAAGAAAAAATGATGATCTATAGGTTAAAAGGTCTTTAAAATGGTCCAAGAACATTATTTAATTAGTACTAGGCAATAAAATAATCCATTTAAGGCCTAAATCAATTTTAGAAGAGCCAAACCCCTTACAAAACTTAAGAAGCCTATACCCACTCACAGGTGACCAAACTAGTTTTTTCCATAAGTGAAGATTCCAAATCATGGAGTGAGATAGTTAAGGCATGAGGATGGTCTTAATAATATATATAAATTCTTAGGTTGAATATTCAAGTCACCTTGATCCCTTATGGAAAAAGTAGTGTGCAGATTTTTATGTTTCTAGTTGCCAAATCAGCATGTGCAATGCTTTTCAAGACCAATTTCACAAGGCTAAATCATGCTCATTTCTCTCCAAAACTTGCATGATGGTAAAAAATGTTATTTTAAAGAAATGAATATAAAATTATCTCTAAAGTGAAAAAATCATAAGGTTAATAATTATATTTTGATTTGATTTTTACTTGGTCAACTTTTTGTGTTTCTGGTTTCCAAATCATCATGTGTAGCACTTTTCAAGCACCATTTCACACAGCCAAATGATGTCTAATAAACTTAAAATTTTATATTATGATTTTAAAATGTGGTAATAATATTAATTTCAATAAATTTTCAAAAAAATTACTCCCACATGCATAATGCATAGGGTTAAAAATTTGCTTTCGAGCTACTTTTCACTTGGTCAATTTACTATGTTTCTAGTTTTTAGATCTAGCTAATGCGCACATTCCAAGATAATTTTTTGGGGTAAAGGAGATCAAATAATGTTAAAATTTATTATTATTATTATATTTAAATGTCATTAGAGTGAAATGAAAAGGATAACTCACACATACTAGATATAATGTGTGGAATATGTAGCTATGAAAATCATCATCTGCACTTATTTTTACGTGGTCATTTTCTACATCTCCTAGTTGATAAGTATACCTAGTGAGCACTTTTGAATCCCATTTTACAAGGATAAAATGGATTTTAAATTCCATAAAAATTTGTATGGTTTCACCCTTATGGTATGAGAAGGTAATTCATTTGGTTTTTCATCTTTTGGAGTTTTTAGTGAAACATTATGATGGTGTAAAGTGACCCTCCAAGGAATATTTATCACTCAACTAAATTTTCACTAAAAAACACTTAGAAGGTAGGTTGTAGGGGTAAATTTGATAATTTTAAAAAAATAAAAATGCCCTTCTGAGTGTCTTTCAATATATTTTTCTAAATATAAGATATGATGGGTTTTGCTCATATCTTGCTTTGTGATTTTCCAATTTTCTATTTTTTGAAGGTGTTGATGCAAGTGTGTGAAACTATGTGTTGGGTTTTTATCCATATATTTTAATCTGAAGATCCATTTTAATGTTTTTGGTTACATTACAAAGTTTATTTGTCCCTATTTTTAATAATGTTGATTTTAAATCAAAGAAATGTATAATTAAAATTGGTCAATGTCATAGCTAGAATGGTGTATTGATTTGATAAGTCTATGAAATTCAAGAATAAAGGTGGATATAATGTTATATAATTAAAGTGGGAGAGGTTAAGAGGAGTTGAGGGGATTTTCAAAAGTAGCCCAAGGCATTGAATCAGACTTCTAGAAGAGGAAGACCTTTCCTCCAAATAGTGGATGATGATATTAGCAGTCATAAAAGACTTTTTGTCCTCAAGTGCATTTATAGGACAATTAAATATTTTTAATCCAATTTTGATCAAATAATATTAGATAAAAAAATCATGATCAGTCCCTGAGGGACAAAGAGGGTGGTTTAAGCACATTTATTGAAGATTGAAAGTTTTATCTTCCTCTTTCTCTTCTCTTCTTCTATATATAGCTATTTTTTCTCCTTATAAGATATAATATCATTTTACAAGGTAAAAACATATCAAAATTTATAATATATAGCCTTTTAATCAATAATATCATCTATTTTACCTATCTCTTTGACTACACTATTTGTTCTAGATAGTTTGTGCATGATTGCCTTGTGAAGAGGTTTTCTTCCTTGGTGTTTCTCCTCTATTGAATTTTTATAGGTGGTTTAATGTTTTTATAGATATTTTTTGTGTTATTTTATTCATAGGTAGGTTTATAGTGTGTATTTTATCATGCCTCTATGCTTTCCCTTGTTTAGGATGCCTTATTTGGAATCATTTATGCAAAACCAACTAGTGTAAGAGATTGTATGATTGAGAGATATTTGAGCTTCCCCTATGTTTATCTTTTAGAAATTAAGAATATCATATATTCTAGTGTGTCACTCATTTTATGATTTTAATCATTTTATGTAGCTCTTCTACCCCTTTCTCAAGTAAAAATTATTAGTTTAGGTAATCTACCAAGAGGAACCAAACTTCTCTAGAGGTTAAACTCCATCATAGGATACCCACATCTTGTTTTTGATAACATTATGTGTCTAAGAGTGATAAATACTTAATAACCCTCTCATAGGGTGTAATTCTATGTGACAAGACCACCTAAAAGGGTTCAACCTACTCATAAAGTTCAAAATCAAGTGTCTACCCTTCCAAGGAGGCCTATCCTTGAAATGCCACTTCAATAAAGACTTATAAAAAATTCTTGAGAGCCTCTCTCTACTCCTTCATGTCCCAAATTGATATTACATAACACTTTGGATGTTTCACATTAAAAATAAACATATATTTTATATAATCCATGATGGTTTCCAAAAATCCCTAGAGTTCATCATGTTTAATGTAGACATCCTAATTCCACCACCCTATTGTCATCACTAGTCTACTATCATCACTAATAATCCCTAACTCACTCTAATTCATTTTTAAGTATCCTTAATTCTCCCTAATTCATCACTAATCATCCCTAATATTCCTTAATATAGAAAATATAAAATGTTACATATTTAGAAAGAGTCAAGGGCTCAAAATACTCACATGTTCATCAATCACTCATTAATATTCAACATTTTATTTAATCACAAACATTGAAATATATATGAAAATGCTTCTAAGGTAACTCCCTAACAATATATTAGTTATTATAATAACTAATAACAACTATCTTATCCTAACACAAATATAGGATTGGTTATTCTAACAACCAATATCCTAATATCTATGTAATTTTCATATTAAATCACTTATAACCATATTTTTAATATCAGTTCACACTATATTTTATCAACACCTAATACTCCCTAATTCATCCTATATAATCCTTAATTATCACTAATCATCCTTAATAATCCCTAATTCATCACTAACCATCCCTACTATTCCCTAATTATCCCTAACTCACCCTAATTCCCTAATCATCCCTAATTTACCGCTATTCATCCCTAATCATCCATATTCATCCCTAATCACCCTCAATCACCCTTAATCATCCCTAATTCATCTAATAATTTACCTTAACATCACAAAAAATTAATTAATTTATCTTTAAAAGCCTAATCATGTCATTCCATAACCCTAATCATATTTTCAACATGCTCCTATCCAATCCACTCTAACACCATCACTCTGAATTAATTAATTATGCAACCTAGTTATATCATGACCTTACCAATCCCATAAAAATTAAACACCAAATAGATTAATTAGTTTATCATTACTATTTATATGATTATCCTAAAAATAAAATCCATGCACAACCTAAAATCCAAAATACAAAAATAAAATCTAATCTAATCATCAAATCTCAAATCAAGTCATCAAATCCCCAAAATCCAAGAAAAGAAGCAAGTATAATCAAACCCCCTTATTTAATGAGGATGTTGACTCAATATTATCCATCCATTTCAAATCAATTCCAACATTCCATTTACCCATCCATAATTTATAAATTGAATCCCTCTCCTTCATTTTCAACAAGATTCAAAAATATAAGGAGACCATGTCCATTTGGGTAAATAAGCTTGAATAACCTAAGTATATTTTGCCAATGTTAATAACAAGATGTCAACATCATATTATCATTTTATCATTTAATTATTGCATGGATCCACTTAGGCATCCATAATCCATCAATAATTGGAGAAAATCAACATAACAAGGAGTTTTTTGTCGTAAGTGGAGGTATATTTCACTCCTTTCAATCTCAATCATAAGTATTTTTACTTAATTTTGAGTATGAATTGGTTTTATTTATTTTTTCTATTTCATATCTCTAAATTTTACAAGTGTACACTCAACAACATCCACAATATATTACAGATCATCATGACATTAGATCTTATGATACATATGAAAATCAATATTCATATTCCAAATTTAGATTAATTTAGTCACAATAGTATGACAGTTTCCATTTGAAAAAGGTCACCATTCCTATATTAGATAGATACATTACCTATTGATTTTGAATCTTAGGAATCATTAATTGGTATCCTTATTTCTCTTTCTTTGTTCATATATGTAAAAATATAAAAAATTACAATATTCCATAAAAAATTTCTAAAATCAGGATCTATGCATGATTGGTGTAGTTTATTTTCATTAATTAATTTATGCTCAACATACTCATTATTTTTATATATATCTAGTTTATATAAAATATTCTTCAAAAGTGTACTTGAGTTAGTTGTAAAACAATTGAGTTGTCATTGCTAGATGTAGTGGTAGTTGGTGATACTATCACAGACCTAGAAACTATACTCAAATAAAAATATTCTTACCCAAAAAATAACGCACTATACTCTTGTCTAATTATTTTAGACTTGTCCTAATAAACATATTCTTTACCTTCTTAGATACAAACTACTCATGGGCCTTCTACATCTTGTTTACAATTTAGCAAGTTCATACGGGACATCTCTTACACAAGTTTTATCATTCTTTGGCTATCCACTATTGTTCATACCTTAGTTACTTATAATACACATAATCCATCTCTATTTACTCAATTAATTTCACATTGATATATTAATAGCTACCTAATTTTCTAAATATATTGATGTTACCAAGTTCTTATGTTGATCAATTACATTTACTCTATGCAGGTTGTGTGTGTTTGCTTCTATGTTTCATGTTTTATGTGTAATCATTATTTTGTATTGTGGACATTTTAACATGTCATTTCATGTGGTTATAATACTTATTATATGTTTCTATGCATGTGAGTGACATTTATATATGTCCCTTGTATGTGGCCCATTGGCCTTCTATTATATTTTTTGTGTTTTTATGTGTAATATTTGTGTATGTGTGTCATGGTCATGAGACCTATTCAATTTTTGATGCCATGATAGATATAATGCATGATAATTAATTTCTAATTCTATGATCAATATCATGCATCCCTCTCTAATTAGTTATATTCAACTTTTAGTACTCAATTTTGGTCAATTTATCACTGCCTGCTTAATTGTTAACATCTATCTAGACATGATATTATATATGTTTAGATTTATACATGTATATTTCATTACAACATATTTTTTAGTTTATATATGATGATTACATTCTCTTCTATGTATCATTATAACTCTATAATTTAATTTTATATGACATGTTTTTGCATAATTTTTATTTTGAGTTAAGTTATTACATAGGTTCCAAAATTCACTTCAAAAGAGGGAAAATAAAAAGTGACTTGTATTAGATAATAGAATCCAAAAATATAATTCATAGTCATAAATTTGTAATTTTTACTTAGTTTATAATATTTCAATCCATATTTTACTCAGAAATTAGTTTTAGACAATAATGCTCCATTTGTACAAGGGTGTAGGTTGGTTGTGTCCATAACAGTGTGTTATTGTCCCAGCAGTCAAAAAATTATAGTTTTTAGAATTATCAAAATGTCACTCAATCTATAGATAAATTATAGTGATTCTCATCAAAATTTTTTAGGTCTTACACAAATCTGTCTCATATTTTACTTAATATGGGGGCATAATGCATGGAATGTGTTGTGTTATCTATATACACCTATATATCAAATTGTGGTCATGTGCATGGCACATGACCACTTTCTTACTCATTTTTTCATGAGTTTTGTGTATAGATTGAAAATCCCTATCATTCTATATGCTTCATACATGAAACTCATATCATACTAGATTTATCACCCAAAATGGATCTTAGTCTATTTGTAGTGGTTGATTCACCTTTTTTGCACTAGTTTTTACACCAAAACAATCTATTAGAATTCATATAGGGATTTCAAGCTACTCTAACTACTTTGAGTGTGTGATGATGGAGTCAATCATACCTTGAGTTCTTAAGCACACTATATTTCAATTAGAATTGGGGCATGCATAGTCCAATCCATGTTCATACATAATAAAAGAAATCTCCAAGGGTCCTACCCTCTTCAATCACTATTTTTGCACAAGAAAACACAATAGTTCACATACCCAATTAGGTAAATTCAATTCATACTATTTTATATATAATTTTTCATGTATTTGCTTCTTGATTTTTATCTTAAGTAAGGATTGATTTTACACATGTTTCATTGTAGGTTCTACATGAATCATAGTTTAGCATTATGGACTACATTCAATATTATTACTCAGAAGTAAGTTTAGGTATGTATTTTTCCTTTAATTGTAGTACTTTTTATTTGTTAAATTACTACTATAGAGGGGGAAAATTTAGACACATAAATTAACATTTATTTCTACAACAATGTACTTGTGATCACTCTTTATACACACTTAGCTCATGCTCGATTCCATGGTCCTTGACCGCCCTTCCTTCATTTTTTTATGTGGATGACCCTTACCTCTTAAGAAAATTCTGATTATAAACATTCCTATCCAACATCATAAGTATCCTAACCTCACTTTTAGACTAATCCACACTTCCATTTTGGATATATTGACTCTTAAAACAAGGCCACTCCATTTATACTATCTTATTCCTAAGTTCTATCCAATTCTACGAACTACATCCTCCCACAAAATAATGACTTTTTGATCAAATTCAAAATTAACCAATATTTTGTCCATTATGTTTCACAAGTCCCATCTGATTTTATTCCAAAGTTATCACTATAAATCCATATTTTCTAGCCATTATCCACTAGGGGCTCATATGATTGAAAAACACCAAAATATCTAATTGCACATTGAGATAGAATCACCTATTTTCCTAATTCAAAGTTCATGCAAGCCTATTAGCTATGAGCTAAGTCTACATATACCTCCAATATCATAGGTTAATTTTAAAGCACTCAATCACACCAAAAATTGCACCAAAATTCAACATTTTGTACTAGTCTTTCACACACACCATCATAACATGAGATAACTACATGGATTTTTATCCCTCTTTAGAGTATTTGTATATAGTTAGTGTTCAACATAAGAGGTGTTTAAGTCTATCCCAAATTCAACCACTAACCCCTTTTCTATTTTATTCCATTTATCATTATTGTTTTATTGAGCTAGGGTTACACGTGAAGAATAAGGTAGAAAGTATTATCCATAATAGATAGAGAGCTCCCACATAGTCAAATAGGACATACAGGTGAAGTAAACTTGTCATATTATAGTAATCCCCAAAATGTGAGCTATCAAAAATTGTTACTTAGGGGTTAAAATCTTAAATTCTGACACCAAGTTAGTATTGTAACATACATTTTAATAGTACAATTGACTTATGCAAACACATTATAAAAAAGGATATAGAGAACCTCTATATAATAATATTATGTAGCTAAAGGTTTCAACATGGAAGGCCAAAGTATTCAGGATCGGTTCACTTATTCATAACACTATCATGTAAATATACTAGTTATGAAGTCATATGCAAGTATCATCTTATTATAGTAGGTTAAATCACATAACACTTGAATGAAAGAAATATGAATTCATTTTAAATTTTGAACTCCATGTTAGTGTTTCAAAAAAAAAACCTCATTTAAACTTAGTCGAACTCATTCATGGCAGCCTTGATTGCAAATTGAACCACCTTTCTCATAGATGCTTAAACAACTAAATCAATTCTTTTTGGTTACTTAAATAAGGTAAGAGTTTACCATTCCACTAAGTTAATTACCATTATCTAACTAATAGGATTTACATTCTAGTGGATTCATGTAACTTGTCAAACTTTTATTTCACCATTGAGGTTCACCTTCAACATATCTACTTACTAATTTTCAAGTAAGAAAATTGAACAAAAATTTGTTATAGTTTTATTTATAAATAACATGAAATATAGTCATCCATACTACCATACCAAGTGTACCACTTTCCTATTATTTAATAAAAGTCCATCCATCAAGCTATACATAAAGTTAGGTAAATAATGTAGTGTACCAAATCATAAATAAATGTCCATAATTATGCTTTCTATCCTAATACTATTTAGGTTGATTATTAACATACTCATCTCAAATACTATTTTTGAGATAAAAATATGAAGCTTCTAATGATGATATTGAATAAACATTCAATTAATATCTATTATAAGGTTCAATTAAAGAGTATGCAAAAATATGCTTAAAGTTTTGACATAGAGTATTAATTAATACTCTTCATCAATATCATACCAATCTAATATTTAATAACATTACCATATAATTATATTTAATCCCATGAAATGACATTATATTCGTGCAAGTGGTTTCTTTAGATAAGAAAGAATTATTTTAATCAAACACAATTTTAATTATCTACATAAGATAATTTGCTTAGGGTAAAAGATTATTACTGCATAGTATTAAATCAAGTAATAGGTTCTTTAAGACTTAAATAAGTATAAACAAATAATTATTTAATCATACACCTATAAACACATCTTTAATCAATATCCCAAATTGTTTTAAGTGAAAAAACCATTTCTATTATGATTCAAAATCAAATAGAATTAATAATAAAATTAAACCCATTCACTTCAACAATTATATTTATATAAAATGATGAAGAGACCATTATATTAAAAAAATACACCAACACTCCATATTTTTTACTCAAGCTAAGTGAAAATGAATTTGAAATCAAATAGAGTAATGGTCATCTCTAAGTTAGTCTCTTAACAAATCAATATGTTGCAACATTAGATTAGATTATAGCTAGTCCACATAAAATTCTAATTATAATTCACTACAAAATATTAAACACATATAAAATAAAAATAAACAAATGAATGGTCTTCAACATAAATGAAAAGGAAAAACAATATCATGGTTAAGCTACAGGTGATCCATAGTTGATTATTTGTAATGTAATGAACCTCAAGCATCCACAATAGTTATTAACATCCAATCCACATTCAATAAAATGCAAACACATCCAAGATTATAATTTTAGTTTTGTAATTCATTTAACTTATACTTAATATATACACTTAATACTTTATAGAGTCATGCACATTTACATTAGAACATCCAAGAATATCTTACCCTATTTCCATCTCATGTCTAAATACCCAAATAATTTAGATATAATAATAAGGACTAAATTCGATTAACCATTACTATAAGGACAACCATTCTTTAAAATGAGATATCAAATGAAATAAGTCTATCGACTCAAAAAATAAATTCCATAAAATAAATCAACCTTCAAATTCAAAAATAGATTCATGTAATGAATTTAAACGAGTCTCAAATAACCATATCAAACATAAAATTCCATATTTGAAATACAAAGCCAATAATTACACAAATCGAGTTATTCCCCTAATCATTATAGTTGTAATACCATTTACTTTTTTTATTGAAATATAGAGAACAAAGTCTATGAATCAATGATGCAAAATACCTATAAGAGTATCAAAAACATATAGAACCAAGAATCAACCTCCCAATAGTCAAATTTTAAATTGTCAATATTAAAATATAGAAAATGGCCCCAAAAAGGTGGCCCAATAGAATAGAAATGAAAACCAGAACACACACAACCCACCACCTAAAACATGAGTGGAACCATAAAATAGTATCTACATTATCACATCATCAGACACCCTCCAAAAAGGGGTGTAATCCATATCAATATACTCATCTAGATCATAATCAACATGAATAGGTCTCACTATAATGCTAGGCTTTGTACTAGGTCCCATCTGTTCCAAACCAAAGATCAACGACGGAGTGAAGAGATTGACCTTATTTATCAAAAACTTCATGGTATTAGATTCTATATAATATAGAACATCATATAATTATGTAGCACCACCCCTTTCAATGAGTTTTTCCAATTTACCCAATAAAGACTTTCACATTTTCTTCACTAATTTTCCAAATCTTGTTTTGATGATCAGTGCTCTGCATTAGGGAGGGAAGAGAGGGGGAATATGTTAATTAGGATCCTTTTCATCAAAGAATAAATAAATCTCAAGGTCATAAAGATCAATTATATCCTCAAATTCCTTGATCAAGTTATCACTATTGTCCACATCAACATTTTTCCCATCTCGAATCATATCATTATTGACAACAAGCCAACTATCCAAGCTATTCTTATCTAACTTAGATGAATTAACCCAGTCATGGATAGGGTCATCTACCTAATCAAAGTATGTATCTTTGACACAATCCCATTCATGTTTCAAAATATTTACCTTGGCTAATACCACTCATTTTACAAAACTCTATATGAGTTATATATAATGTTTCCCTATTGTACCCTTTAAAAAAAGTATAACTGAATTCAATATTGCATAACCTTTAATTTTCATCTAATATAAAATACAAATTTTTTAACCCAATCATCATTATCAAGTAGACAAATTGGATCCCATGGTTCTAATAATGGTTAAAACAATCAAGCAAATATTGATTTCTTCAAGTATATAGAATTTAAGATGACTAAATTCAACATACCAAAATATACAATAGGTTATATTTTATAATTTGTAAAATAATAAAAAGATAAATTCAATACAAAATTAATTCAAGAGAATCTTGTTTCTTATATCTATAAAAAATATATTTTCAACTCATGATGAATTTAAACTAGTCTTCCCTGTAATCCACATTAACTCTATCCAACAATGAATGCACAACTAGGTAATCCAACCAAGTTCCATCCATTAGGAAATGAAGGTGATGAATGATTTTTTTTTCCATAATTGTAATGAGACCATCCATTAGTGGGTTATCTCTACCCACCCTAACTAGTGGTGTGAGGTGGAAGCAAACACCCTGTCAGGATCCTGTAGCTCTCTGAAACCACTTGTTAGTGTTTAGAGCTCAATTGATTACTTTTGTATAAGCAACAAAACATGGAATTAAACCAGAAGTAATAAGTAACTAGAAATCAGAAACAACAAAGAATAGGAGATACGAGAAATAATACAATCTATATTAGACTCTTCCAGAAGGAAATACAATGAAGAAATCTCTCTTCTTCCTCTTTCTTCCTCACACCTCTTGGGTGTCTAGTAATTCTCCCTCAAGAGTTCTCTCTCTCAATCAATTACAACCAACTCAACACTGAGTTGTTCCCTCCAGTGACAATCAACCCAATGGTTGTTGTTGCCTACAATCTAAGTGATAATCAACTGAACCATTGTTTCTTCCTTGACAACAGATCTCTTTGATCTTGCACCTTGTAGATCTAATTGACCTTGTTCACTCACAGATCTTCTTAACCTTGCACACTTGCAGATTTAACTGACCTTGCTTACCATGTAGATCTTCCTGATCTTGCACTCTTGCAGACCTTCTAGATCTTACACTTTGAGAATCTCATCTTGATTACAATACAGCCCCATGGGTCTCTTAAATACATCCCAAAACAAACAATAATTAGAAAATCAAACTCAAGACTAAAATTAGTCTTTACATGCAAACTAACTATTCACCTAAAATTAGAACAAATCTAATTCTAAAAATGCACAGATGATCGATGCTGGTTTCTATCTGTCTAGAGATGACTGACATCGATCGATGCCTAACTAATGTTGGCAGCTTCTGATCAAACCTTGACCAATGTCGATAGGTTCTGACCAATGTCAGTTACTGTGTAACCCAATAACCTCCACATTTGCACATTTAATGAAGCTTTTAGCTCCACAACTCAACAATCTCCCACTTAGAGATAAACAACTGCACCTGTACCTATATATCAACATCCTCTAATCTATTTTTGGCTTCTATCTCCATCTTCAAGTTCAATTTTTTAGACCAACAAAAGTTGAATGAAGATTCAACTTCTCCTTTGTTACTGGCTTTGTTAACATATCAGTAGGGTTCTTATCCTTGCTAGCCTCTGTGACTGCAACAACCTTCTGTAACTCTGAAATCTAGCTAACTGTCGTTCCACCAACAGTGAACACATATCTTGTGGTACTTCTCCTACCATCTAAGTCACCTACCATATCCGAATCTACATACCCATGTAGAGAAGTGCCTGACCCTACATAGCATAAATACTTGTTGTTGGTCCCTCTCAGATATCTAAGAATCCACTAAATTGTTTTTTAGTGCTTCTTTCCTAGATTGGCCATAAACTTGTTAATAACTCCCACTGCTTGGGCAATATCAGGTTTAGTACATACCAAGTACTCAAACTCATCATGTGATTTAGGACACTGTTATAAGCTCAACTTGAACTATCTAGCCATAGGTGTGCTTATCGGTTTTGCATACTGCAAATTGAACCTCTCCACTGCCTTATTCACATAATACTCTTGAGACAAAATCAACTTGTGATTTTCCCTGTCTCTAAAAATACTCATGCCAAAGATTTTATTTAATGCTCCCAAATCTTTCATGGTAAACATCTAAACTAATTTTACCTTTAGCTCAGTAATTCCCTGCATGTGTGACCCTACAACAAGCATTTACACTATATACAATAATAGAATAATGTAGCTACTACTATCCAACCTGATAAAATAAATACAATGGTCACATTGACATTGACTAAAGCCATGCTCTGTCATAAACCTGTCAAACTTCAAATACCATTGTCTTTGAGCTTGCTCAAGACCATATAACCTGGCCTTATGTCTCACTTGTCCATTCTCTCATTTCTCTAACTTGTAAATCCATTTATTTTTTAGTGTTTCCTTTTCGGCTGGCAACTCTACAAAATCCCACATTTGGTTCTCTTCCAAGGAATTAATTTCCTCATTCATGCCATGCTCCCACTATTTCTTGGATTCTACTTGCATTGCCTCTTTAAAACTTCTTGGTTTTCCACCATCAGTGAGCAACAAGTAGTGTAAAGAAGGGGAATAACGAATTTGAGGCTTACTTACCCTTTTAAACCTCCTCATGGGCATTTGAGACTCATTCATAGCTTGCTATCCACCCAAATTTTATTCTAACAGTGATAGATCTTGGTCATCTATGGCCGACCTCAGTCTACACTCGACCGATGTCGATTCCACCTAATTGCCGATGTTAGTCTCCTAATTGACGTTAGTGTCCACCTACCTAACATCACTGACTTTGGTCTCAACTAGACTGATGTCAGTTCCTACTTGATCCACATTGGTCTCTGCCTAACTGATGTTGGTGTCTGTGTTTTCCTATGAGTGATGATTTTTACCCGTGAGCTCATTTTGGATCATAACCTCATCCAAATTTCCCTGCTCAAAATTATTCAGCCTCTTGAGCTGATCACTATCCATCACCTTCTCCTTGAAAACCAAGGCTTTTCAATTCTTAAATGTGTCAAAAGCATCAGATTTCCTCTTTATGCAATACTATGATCCTTCAATAGAAGCTCCTTGAGCTATTCTCCACATGTCTGTGTGAACAAGCTCCAACTTGTGTTTCTTCTTTGTTGACCCAGTTCCAAGAAACCTCACTTTCTTCTATTGCTTACAGAAATATCAATATATGCTTTTCAAATCTGAAAGCTTACCTTTTGACTTAAGAACATGCATTCCCTTCTCACTAATGTGGCCAAGCCTATAGTGCCACATCTTTGCATCTACATCTAAAATAGATAAAACTAGAAGGAGAATCAGTAATACAAGTAGATAGATGAAGTGTACCTACTTTCTTACCTCTTGCTAATAGAAGTGCACGCTTAGAAACTTTCCAAGATTCAGCTGTGAGAGTTATTATACAACCCTCATCACCCAACTTTCCTATAGAAATCAAATTTCACTTCAAGACGGGTACATGCATGACATCCTTCAACACCCATGTGTTGCCATTCTACAATTTCAGCTGCACTTTTTCTTTGCCAACAATTTGACAAGGCTCACCATCCCCTAAATAAAATTTTCTAAAGTCTCTATGGACATAATCATAAAAAAATTCTCTATTTGGGGTTACATGGAAAGAAGCACCAGAATCTAAAACCCATGATTCTACCTGACTATCTAAAGAAAGTGTAAGAGCATCCTATGCAAAAATACCCGAAACATCTATTTCTTTATGCTGATCTTCTTTCAACAGTAATCTTTCTTTACATGTCCTTTTTTTCTACAATTCCAGTAGGTTATTATTCCATTTCTGGATTTGGATCTACTGCCTATCTTTGACCCTGATTTCCCTTGCTTGATCTTTTCTCTTTGCTTTCCCCTGCTTTCAACTCTTAAAGCATTACCTAATGTTTCATCTGTGCTTTTCCTACAAATTTCTTCATTCAAGATTACGCTAACAACATCATCAACTTTCAAGATATTTGAAGTAGATGCAGTATTACTAACTACCATTACCAAACTGTGCTAGCTTTCAAGTAAAGAGCATAAAATTAAGAGACCCTTAATTTCATCATCAAAAACTATTTTGACTAAAACTAACTAATTTACTAATACATTGAAATCACTAAGATGAATATATACCGATCCACCTTCCTGCATTTGCAAATTAAATAATTGCTTCATAAAAAATATCTTATTCAAAGCTGAGGGTTTTTCATATAAATTTGCCAAAGATTCCATTAACTCTACCATTGTCTTTGCCTGTGATAAGTTGGAAATCACAGACAATTCCAAGCTCAACCTTATAGATCCCAAAGCCTTTCTATCAAGAACATTCTATTCTTCATCTTACATATCTGTGGCCTTTCTTGAAACCCCACCCAATGGTAAGTATAAATCTTTTTGATACAGATAATCTTCTATCTATATCCTCCATAATTGATAATTATTGCCATTGAATTTTTCCATTTTTAGCTTAATTTCTTCTACCATTTCTTTACTCTCACTTAATCAGAAACCCCTGAGAGTGAACCTGTAATCAACAAACACTAACCTGCTCTAATGAATCTAGCTCTGATAAACCTACTCTAATGAACCTGGCTCTGATACCATCTGTTAGGATCCTATAGCTCTCTTAAACCACTTGTTAGTGTCTAGAGCTCAATTGATTACTTTTGTATAAGCAACAAAACATGGAATTAAACTAGAAGTAATAAGTAACTAAAAATAAAAATAAAAGCAAAGAATACGAGATATGAGAAACAATACAATCTATATTAAACTCTTTCAGAAGAAAATACAATGAAGAAATCTCTCTTCTTCCTCACACCTCTTGGGTGTCCAGTAATTCTCCCTCAAGAGTTCTCTCTCTTAATCAATTACAACTAACTCAACACTGAGTTGTTCCCTCTAGTGACAATCAACCCAATGGTTGTTGTTGCCTATAATTCAAGTGACAATCAACTCAACTGTTGTTGCCTCCTTAACAGTAAATCTCCTTGATCTTGCACCTTGTAGATCTAATTGACCTTGCTCACCCACAAATCTTTTTAATCTTGCACACTAGCAAATCTAATTGACCTTGCTTACCATGTAGATCTTCTTGATCTTGCATTCTTGCAGACCTTCTAGATCTTACACTTTTAAGATCTCATTTTGATTACAATACAACCCCATGGGTCTCTTAAATACATCCCAAAACAAACAACAATTAGAAAAGTGGACTCAAGACTAAAATTAGTCTTTACATACAAACTAACTACTCGCCTAAAATTAGAATAAATTTAATTCTGAAAATGCATAGATGATCGAAGTTGGTCTTTGTCTGTTTGGAGATGATCGATGTCAGCTAATTCCTAACCAATGTCAGAAGCTTCTGGTCGACCCCTGATCGATGTCGGTAGGTTCTGACCAACATCTGTTACTGTGTAACCCAACAACCTCCACATTTACACATTTAGTGAAGCTTTTAGCTCCACAACTCAATAACCTCCCACTTGGAGATAAACATCTGCACCTGTACCTTTACAACAATGTCTTCTAATCTATTTTTAGCTTGTATCTCCATCTTCAAGTTCAATCTTGAAGACCAACAAAAGTTGAATGAAGATTTAACTTCTCCTTTGTTACCAGCTTTGTTAACATATCAGTAGGGTTCTTATCTTTGCTAGCCTCTGTGACTGCAATAACCTTCTGTAACTCTGAAATCTATATAACTGCCATTCCACCAATAGTGAACACATATCTTGTGGTACTTCTCCTGCCATCCAAGTCACCTGCCATATATGAATCTACATACCCATGTAGAGAAGTGCCTGACCCTACATAGCATAAATACCTATTGTTGGTCCCTCTCAAATATCTGAGAATCCACTGATCTGATTTTTAGTGCTTTTTTCTTGGATTGGCCATAAACTTGCTGATAACTCTCACTGCTTGGGCAATATCAGGTCTAGTACATACCATGTACTCAACCTCATCATGTGATTTAGGACACTGTTCTAAGCTCAACTTGAACTGTCTAGCCATAGGTGTGCTTACTAATTTTATATCTTGAAAATTGAACCTCTCCACTACCTTATTCACATAATCTTCTTGAGACAAAATCAACTTATGATTTTCTCTCTCTAGAAATACTCATGCCAAAGATTTTCTTTGCTGCTCCTAAATCTTTCATGGCAAACATCTGAACTAATTTTACCTTTAGCTCAATAATTCCCTACATGTGTGACCCTGCAACAAGCATATACACTACATACAGTAACAAGATAATGTAGCTACTATTATCCAACCTGGTAAAATAAACACAATGGTCACATTGACATTGACTAAAGCCATGCTCTGTCATAAACCTGTTAAACCTCAAATACCATTGTCTTGGAGCTTGTTCAAGACCATATAACCTGGCCTTATGTCTCACTTGTCTATTCTCTCCTTTCTTTAACCTGTAAATCTATTCATTTTTAGTGTTTTTTTTTTGGCTAGAAACTCTACCAAATCCCACGTTTGGTTCTCTTCCAAGGAATCAATTTCCTCATTCATGCCATGCTCCCACTATTTTCTAGATTCTACCTACATTACCTCTTCAAAAATTCCTAGTTTTCCACCATCAGTGAGGAACAAGTCGTGTAAAGAAGGGGAATAATGAATTTGAGGCTTACTTACCCTTTCAGACCTCCTCATGGGTGTTTGAGACTCATTCACAGCTTGCTGTCTACCCAAATTTTATTCTAATAGTGACCGATCCTAATCATCTTTGGCCGACCTTGGTCTACACCTAACCAATGTCGATTCCACCTGATCACTGACATCAATTTCTTGATCGACATCGATGTCCACCTACCCAACATCACTGACTTTGGTCTCCACCAGACCAAAGTCAGTTTTTGCCTGATCGATGTCGGTCTCTGCTTGACCAATGTCAGTGTCTGTGTTTTCTTGTGAGTGATGATTTTTACCCATGAGATCATTTTAGATCATAACCTCATCTAAATTTCCCTGCTCAAAATTATTTAGCCTCTTGAGCTGATCACTATCCATCACCTTCTCCTTGAAAACCAAGGCTTTCTAGTTCTTAAATGTGTCAAAAACATCATATTTCTTTTTTATGCAATATTGTGATCCTTTAATAGAATCTCCCTAAACTGGTCCCCACACGTCTATGTGAACAAGCTCCAACTTGTGCTTCTTCTTTGTTGACCCAGTTTCAAGAAACCTCACTTTCTTCTATTGCTTACATAAATCTCTATCTATGCTTTTCAAATCTGAAAGCTTACCTTTTGACTTAAGAACATGCATTCCCTTCTCACTCATGTGGCCAATCCTACAGTGCCACATCTTTACATCTACATCTGAAGTAGATAAAATAGAAAGAGAATCATTAATACAAGTAGATAGATAAAATGTACCTACTTTATTTTCTCTTGCTAATACAAGTGCACCCTTAGAAACTTTCCAAGATTCAGCTATGAGAGTTACTGTACAACCCTCATCAACCAACTTTCTTATAGAAATCAAATTCCACTTCAGGATGGGTACATGCATGACATCCTTCAACACCCATGTGTTACCATTCTACAATTTTAGTTGCACTTTTTCTTTGCCAACAATTTGACAAGGCTCACCATCCCCTAAATAAATTTTTCTAAAGTCTCCATGGACATAATCATGAAAAAATTCTCTATTTGGGGTTGCATAAAAAGAAGCACCAGAATCTAAAACCCATGATTCTACCTAACTATCCAAAGAAAGTGTAAGAGCATCTTGTGCAAAAATACCTACAACATTTGCTTGTTTATGCTGATCTTCTTTCAACCAACAATCTTTCTTTGCATGTCCTTTCTTTTCATAATTACAGAAGGTTATTCTTCCATTTCTAGATTTGGATCTATTGCCTATCTTTGACCTTGATTTCCCTTGCTCTTCTCTTTTTGTTTTCCCTACTTTCAACACTTAAAGCATTATCTGATGTTTCACCTGTGTTTTTCCTGTGAATTTCTTCATTCAAGATTACACTAACAACATCATCAACTTTCAAGATATTTGAAGCAGATAAAGTATTACTAACTACCATTACCAAACTGGCCAACTTTCAGGTAAAGAGCATCAGATTAAGAGAGCCTTAATTTCATTATCAAAAACTATTTTGACTAAAACTAATTAATTTACTAATCCATAGAAATCACTAAGATGACTATATACTAATCCACCTTCCTGCATTTACAAATTAAATAATTACTTCATAAGAAATACCTTATTCGAAGCTGAGGGTTTTTCATATAAATTTTCCAAAAATTCCATTAACTCTATCATTGTCTTTGCTTGTGATAAGTTGGAAATCACAAATGATGCCAGGCTAAACCTTATATATCCCAGAGCCTTTCTATCAAGAACATTCTATTCTTCATCTTGCATATCTGTGGGCTTTTTTGAAACCCCACCCAACGGTAAGTACAAATCTTTCTAATACAAATAATCTTCTATCTGCACCTTCCATAATTGATAATTCTTGTCATTGAATTTCTCCATTCTTAGCTTACTTTCTTCTGTCATTGCTTTACTCCCACTCAATCAGAAACCCCTGAGAGTGAACCTGTAATCAACAAACACTAACCCACTCTGATGAACCTGGCTCTGATAAACATGCTATGATGAACTTGGCTCTAATACCAACTTTCAAGATCCTACAGCTCTCTAAAAGCACTTTTTAGTGTCTAGAGCTCAATTGATTACTTTTGTCTAAGCAACTAAATATGGAATTAAACCAGAAGTAATAAGTAACTAGAAATCAAAAATAGCAAAGAATAGTAGATACAAGAATACAATCTGTATTAAACTCTTTCAGAAGGAAATACAATGAAAAAATCTCTCTTCTTCCTCGCACCTCTTGGGTGTCTAGTAATTCTCCCTCAAGAGTTCTCTCTCTCAATCAATTACAACCAACTAGACACTGAGTTGTTCCCTCCAGTGACAATCAACCCAATGGTTGTTGTTGCCTACAATCCAAGTGACAATCAACTCAACCATTGTTGCCTTCTTGATAGCAAATTTCCTTGATCTTGCACCTTGCAGATCTAATTGACCTTGCTCACCCACAGATGTTGATCTTGCACACTTGCAGATCTAACTAACCTTGCTTACCATGTAGATTTTCCTGATCTTGCACTCTTGCAAACCTTCTAGATCTTACACTTTGAGGATCTCATCCTGATTACAATATAGCCCCATGGGTCTCTTAAATACATCCCAAAATAAATAATAATTAGAAAAGTGGACTCAAAACTAAAATTAGTCTTTACATGCAAACTAACTATTCACCTAAAATTAGAACAAATCTAATTTTAGAAATGCATAGGTGATCGATGCTGATCTCTTTCTGTCTGGAGATGACCAATATCGGCTGATGCCTAACCAATGTTGATAGCTTCTAATTGACCCCTAATCGATGTCGGCAGGTTCTACCTGATGTCAATTACTATGTAACCCAACAACCTCCACATTTGCACATTCAGTGAAGCTTTTAGCTCTACAACACAATAATCTCCCACTTGGAGATAAACAGCTACACTTGTACCTGTATAGCAACATCCTCTAATCTATTTCTGGCTTGTATCTCCATCTTCAAGTTCAATCTTGAAGACCAACAATAGTTGAATGAAGATTCAACTTATCCTTTGTTACCAGCTTTGTTAACATATCAGTAGGGTTCTTATCTTTGCTAGCCTCTATGACTGCAACAACCTTATGCAACTCTAAAATCTAGTTAACCACCATTTCACCAACAGTGAACACATATCTTGTGGTGCTTCTCCTACCATCCAAGTCACCTGCCATATCCAAATTTACATACCCATGTAGAGAAGTGCCTGACCCTACATAACATAAATACCTACTGTTGGTCCCTCTAGATATCTGAATATCCACTGAACTGCTTTTTAGTGCTTTTTTCTTGGATTGGCCATAAACTTGCTGATAACTCCCACTACTTAGGCAATATCAGGTCTAGTACATACCATGTATTCAATCTCATCATGTGATTTAGGACACTATTCCAATCTCAACTTGAACTGTCCAGCCATAAGTGTGCTTATCGATTTTGTATCCTGCAAATTAAACCTCTCCACTACCTTATTCACATAATCCTCTTGAGACAAAATCAACCTATGATTATTCCTGTCTCTAGAAATACTCATGCCAAAGATTTTTTTTGCTGCTCCCAAATCCTTCATGGCAAATGTCTGAACTAATTTTACTTTTAGCTCAATAATTCCCTACATGTGTGACCCTGTAACAGGTATATACACTACATACAGTAACAGGATAATGTAGCTACTATTATCCAACTTGGTAAAATAAACACAATGGTCACATTAACATTGACTAAAGCCATGCTTTGTCATACATCTGTCAAACCTCAAATACCATTGCCTTTGAGCTTGCTCAAGACCATATAACTTGGCCTTATGTCTCACTTGTCCATTCTTTCCTTTCTTTAACTTGTAAATCCATTCATTTTTTAGTGCTTTCTTTTTGACTAGCAACTCTACCAAATCCCACATTTGGTTCTCTTTCAAGGAATCAATTTCTTCATTTATGCCATGCTTCTACTATTTCTTGGATTCTACCTGCATTGCCTCCTATAAACTTCCTGGTTTTCTACCATTAGTGAGCAATAAGTAGTGTAAAGAAGGGGAATAATGAATTTGAGGCCTACTTACACTTTCAAACCTCTTCATGGGCATTTGAGACTCATTCACAACTTGCTATCCGCCCAAATTTTGTTCTAACAGTGACCAATCTCAGTCATCTCTAGCCGATCTTGATCTACACCCAGCCAATGTCGATTCCACCTAATCACCAATGTCAATTTTTTAACCAACGTTAGTGTCCACTTGCTTGACATCACTGACTTTGGTCTCCACCAGACAGATGTTGGTTCTTGCTTGATCGACATCAGTCTCTGCCTAATCGACATCGGTGTCTATGTTTTCTTGTGAGTGATGATTTTTACCCACGATCTCATTTTAGATCATAACCTCATCTAAATTTCTCTGCTCAAAATTATTCAACCTCTTGCGCTGATCACTATCCATCACCTTCTCCTTGAAAACCAAGGCTTTCTAGTTCTTAAATGTGTCAAAAACATCAAATTTCCTCTTTATGTAATATTGTGATCCTCCAATAGTAGCTCCCTGAGTTGGTCCCCACACATCTATGTAAACAAGCTCCAACTTGTGCTTCTTCTTTATTGACCCAGTTTCAAGAAATCTCAATTTTTTTGTTGCTTATAGAAATTTTGATCTATGCTTTTCAAATCTGAAAGCTTACCTTTTGACTTAAGAACATGCATTCCCTTCTCACTCATGTGGCCAAACCTACAGTGCCACATCTTTGCATCTACATTTGAAGTAGATAAAATAGAAGGAGAATCAGTAATACATGTAGATAGATAAAGTGTATCTACTTTTTTACCTCTTGCTAATACAAGTGCACCCTTAGAAACTTTTCAAGATTTAGCTGTGAGAGTTATTGTACAACCCTCATCACCCAAATTTCCTATAAAAATCAAATTCTACTTCAGGATGGGTACATGCATGACATCCTTCAACACCCATGTATTTCTATTCTACAATTTTAGCTGCACTTTTATTTTGCCAATAATTTGACAAGGCTCACCATCCCCTAAATAAATTTTTTCAAAGTCTCTATGGACATAATCATGAAAAAATTCTCTATTTGGGGTTGCATGGAAATAATCATCAAAATCTAAAACCCATGATTCTACCTGACTATCCAAAGAAAGTGTAAGAGCATCCTGTGCAATAATACCTGCAACATCTGCTTCTTTATGCTAATCTTCTTTCAACCAACAATCTTTCTTTGCATGTCCTTTCTTTCCACAATTCCAACAGGTTATTCTTCCATTTCTGGATTTGGATCTACTACCTATCTCTGACCTTGATTTCCCTTTCTTACTCTTCTCTCTTTGCTTTCCCCTACTTTCAACACTTAAAGCATTACCTAATGTTTCACCTATACTTTTCTTGTGAATTTCTTCATTTAAGATTACACTAAAAACATCATCAACTTTCAAGATATTTGAAGCAGACACAGTATTACTAATTGCCATTACCAAACTGTGCCAACTTTCAGGTAAAAAGCATAAGATTAAGAGAGCCTTAATTTCATCATCAAAAACTATTTTGACTGAAACTAACTGATTTACTAATCCATGGAAATCAGTAAGATGACTATATACTGATCCACCTTCTTGCATTTGCAAATTAAATTATTCATTCATAAGAAATACCTTATTCAAAGCTGAGGGTTTTTCATATAAATTTGCCAAAAATTCCATTAACTCTACCATTGTCTTTGCCTGTGATAAGTTAGAAATCACAGATGATGCCAAGCTTACCCTTATAGATCCCAGAGCCTTTCTATCAAGAACATTCCATTCTTCATCTTGCATATCTGTGGGCTTTCTTGAGACCTCACCCAATAGTAAATATAGATATTTTTGATACAGATAATCTTCTATTTGCATTCTCCATAATTGATAATTCTTGCCATTAAATTTCTCCATTATTAGCTTACTTTGTTCTGTCATTGCTTTACTCCCACTCAATCAAAAACCCCTGAGAGTGAACTTCTAATCAATAAACACTAACCTGCTCTGATGAACCTGGCTCTGATACCAACTATCAAGATCTTGTAGCTCTCTGAAACCGCTTTTTAGTGTCTAGAGCTCAATTGATTACTTTTGTATAAGTAACTAAACACAAAATTAAACCAGATGTAATAAGTAATTAGAAATCAGAAACAACAAAGAATAAGAGATATGAGAAACAATACAATCTGTATTAAACTCTTCCAGAAGGAAATACAATGAAGAAATCTCTCTTCTTCTTCTTTCTTCCTCACACCTCTTGGGTGTCCAATAATTCTCCCTCAAGAGTTTTCTGTCTCAATCAATTACAACCAACTCAACACTGAGTTGTTGCCTCTAGTGACAATCAACTCAATGGTTGTTGTTGCCTACAATCCAAGTGATAATCAACTCAACCATTGTTTCCTCCTTGACAGCAGATCTCCTTGATCTTACACCTTGCAGATCTAATTGACCTTACTCACCCACATATTTTCTTGATCTTGCACACTTGCAAATCTAACTGACCTTGCTTACCATGTAGATCTTCCTGAGCTTGCACTCTTGCAGACCTTCTAGATCTTACACTTTGAGGATCTCATCTTGATTACAATATAGCCCCATGGGTCTCTTAAATATATCCCAAAACAAACAATAATTAGAAAAGTGGACTCAAGACTAAAATTAGTCTTTACATGCAAACTAATTATTCACCTAAAATTAGAAAAAATATAGTTCTGGAAATGCATAGATGACTAATGTTGGTCTTTGTCTGTTTGGAGATGATCGACATCAGCCAATGCCTAACTGATGTTGGTAGCTTATGGTTGACCCCTGACCGATGTCAACAGGTTCTGATTGACGTCAGTACTGTGTAACCTAGAAACCTCCACATTTGCACATTCAGTGAAGCTTTTAGCTCCACAACTCAACACACCCAAAGGAAAACTTAGAGCATCTAGGCAATAATAAAAGCATGATGCAATACAGTCAAAGATTTATTTTTAGGTTTGTAAATAATTAATAAATTTGAAGGAAACATAAAATACCCAAACCTAAATGCCATACTCATACCAATTTTAAGCACAAAATTCACTCCATGCAAATGAATATATAAAAATAACTCAAAATGTTACCAAAAGACTAGAGTTTAAAACCAAACACAAAAATAGTCATTTGAAAATCATCAATCAAAAATAAAAGATAACACAAGAGTAAACAAAAACTTATTTTCCTTTCAGTTAACCTATATACCATCTAAGGGTGAGGTATAACTTGTAGTCTCATCCAACAAGGTTTCTTTGACTACATTCTAAGGAATTGTTTGGGTTTATTCAGGAGCCTTTCCATGCTTCCAAACCTTAAACAAGAGTGCATTTAAGAAATAAAAGTACCCACTAATGAGATGTAGAAGGGTTGGTTATGCCCAACCCCACCCATGTTTGAATCTCATAGGGCATTTATAGGTTGAATGTGGTTTTTTGAGTTGACTTAGTGGTTTTATTGGTTGATGGTGGACTTTTGTGTTGGTTCAATGGTTTTCAGGGATTGGGCCCCCTAATTATACCCTAAATCTAGTTCATAGCTCTAGTCAAAATCAATCTAGGTAGGGGTTATCAACCCTGATATCTATAAAAAAAATAAAAATACCCAACAAAAAATTATTACTTAAAATAGAAAGCATCAACCACTTACTTGTTTTAATGCACAATGCAATACTAGATAAGGTTTGATTACTTGCATGCTTCTTTATACCTTTTTATGTTCTTCTATCTATCTTCCTCCTAGTATTTTCTCCCCAAGTATTCTCTTTGTTCATTTCATTATAGTTTATAGTGATAGGTCCAACTAGTATAACTTCCCATTCTACCAAGTAGAACTTCCACTTGAAATCTCTTCAAATCTTATGCATAGTTACAACATTCATGGAGTCAAGTTTGAAACCCTCAACCCCTATGCATGTATTTCAAAACTTCCATGCACTGCTCACCAAATCCATTGAGTGAATTAAAAAAATGAAAATCCCTAATCAAATATTTCATGCCAAAGTCAACCATCAAGTTAATTATGTGATTGGGTTGATAAACCACCATGATTAATGTGTCATTGACCTAAGTCCTTGTGACTTATGGTTTGAATTATTAAATAACATGACTTTTTTTAAATGCCCTGGTCTTATTAAAGTATACCAACCATTATCCATTGGTTTATCTATAGACTAGGTTAGTTTTAATAACATCATAGTTTCTTTTATAGACTGTTTATTGGCACTATCCATTTAGACTTATAATGGGTTAAAAAAATAATAGATAATTTCACAACTATCAAAGGCCTCATGACCTTTGAGAAATTTTTCCAATGTTTCAATATGCCAAATACATATTGAATATTTAAAGATGCTACATTGGTATTAAAAAAATCATGTTCTCTAACCAATGTTAATTGGTTTCTCAAAATTCCAATAATAAAGAGAAAGATGGCAAACTAAAATGATAAAAAATAAATAACTAGATGAAACATTTATTCCAACAAACTGACCAACATAGCTCAAAATCAACATCAACAAGAAAAAATTTTAGGGTTGAAAATAATTGCATCATGATATCACCATTACCTACATACTACATTTTTTACACTACACATCAACTTCCATGTCCAACCTAGCTCATTTGAGACAACATCTACATCCAAGATGATAAATAGACATCAACAGTATCTGATCATATAACAATACTATAAAAGTATATAAATAATGTTACATTAATGATTATAAATATGTTTGAAATAATATTGAATGTTTTGGAATCCTCCATACTTTCTATAGTAAAGTCTCTATAAAACATAATAGTCTCAATAAAGTTATAATCAAAGTCCTAAGTGAGTGTGGTCATGACACATATCAATCATAGATAGAAAACCCTCATAGGGCACCTATGCACCATAAGGACACCAATGTAGGTTGACCTTATCCAATTCCAATTACTTAGTCCCAAATCTAAGTGAAACATTATTCTTGATTCACAACATCAATACTTAGTTCCACAATCAAATTAATAGTTGCATATACAAACCTACAATTTTTAATTTCCAAATAATTACTTTGTATATTTCTTACCCCTTTTTTTATATTCATAAATTTAATAAGTTTAAAATTATTTTGTTTCATTTATTACATATATGTAACATTTTGAATTTACTCAACAATTTGTCTAATTAGGATTAAAACTCTTTTAATCCCTAATTTTGATAAAAACAAGAGGAAAACAAAGGGTTCAACTTGTATACAACTAAATGGCTTATGGGAATGGAGAATAAGAGTCATGTATTTGGGAGAAAGTCATGTTGTTTAGGATATGTCAAGATTTAGAAATTTAAAGTATATGTGACCATATTTATGTATCTACATCTCTTTCAATGTTATAATGTTATCTAATATGTCTTAGGTTTCTTCTGATTTCCCTTCATATTCTTGAAAGAATTAATATGTTGGGATAAGTAGGTTGATTGGAAATAATGGTTCCTTTCCATATATGAGTATATATGGAGATGTCTTCAATTATTTATTGATACTTATCATGTCTACCCATAGGGCATATTTTAACAAATTTTTCCATTGTTGGATATTTGTGTCTGAAGTATTCATCATCACCTCAATCTATTTCTTATTAATGGACTTTGATACTCCATACTTCTATGGATAGTAGTTAGCTACAAATTTCAATATGATTTTTAAGTCTTAATCCCATTTAGTGGACTCTACGTATCTAAAATTGACCCACTATCACAAAATAATGAGAGAGGAGAACCAAAGCATGTGACAATGTTTTCTTCCAAAAACATTATTGCTACGCTTGTAGTGTTATGATTTATAGCTTTGTATTTTTTTCCATCTAGTATAGTAATTTATGACAATGAGAATAAATTTATGGTTGAGTAATGAATTTAGATTAATTTATACCATAAATTCTATCCCCCACTATGTAAATAGATGTTTTTCTATTACTGGTTAAAGTGGCACTATAGACTTTTTTTCATCTTCCAGCTAATATTTGGTACACATGACATGTTTTTACATGTGTGTGTGCATCCTTGAAACACTAGGATAATAGTATCTTGCTTGAAGTATTTTGAATTTGTTGGTATCTCTAGAGGAGTAGCTATTTTCTAAGGCTTCATGTAACTATTGTATGACAAATTATGCTTTTTATTTGTCTAGACATTTGAGATAAAATCCTTCATAGTTTATCCTATATAATATTCCTTTAGATATTTAATAACGTGTTTATTTCAATTACAAATATCTTATTTGAGTCAAATGTATAAACTTAGGTAAGTTCCCTTAAAGGACATACTAGATAATATCATTATATCATTCATTCTTTACCTCTTCAAACTATGTGGTAAAGACTATGTTATAATAAATAGTATCCATTCTTTCCTCTCTTAGTTTTTCCACCAATTTTCTTTCAATAATATAATAACATATTCCTTGGTCTAGAACTAGTTTCACTAGCTTAATCGTCAAGTTTAACTTTTTAATGATCAAAACCTATTTTCCTCTTTTATCTCCCAATTATATTTGATTCAATAAAGCCTTGGCCTCAGGATCAAGGAATATGTTATGGATACAGTTATTTAGTATGTATCTTATCAATTTCTTTATTGATTTTACAAATGCATAAGCCTATTTGTTAATAATAAAAATACCTAAATTATATGTCTTTAAAATGGGAGCTCATAAAGGTAATTATTCATTCATATTTTATAAAATATTTTTGTTAGCACAATAGTGATTGAATGTTCTGAAGTGAGTGAATATAGTTTAAAATTTATATCATAATTTTGGATATTTAACACATGTTGAAATGATCACTTCCTTGATTTCTTGAAAAACTTTCTTTGCTTCTTTTATCCACTCTATCTTTGCATCCTACTATAACATCAAATACAATGGTGTTATCATATTTGAAAATATAGGGATGAAATGTCTCACAAAATTTATCTTTCAAAAGAAAGATCTAAATTATTTTTTTCTATTTGGAAATGGTATATAAGAAATTACCTCAAATCTTTCTCAGTCAATAAAGATACCATCTTTAGTAATAATGTGTCTAAGAAGATTATGTTTCTAAAAACCAATAAATGCCATAGTTTTTACACCTTTCAAAAAATTCATGGAGATGTTAAACATGTTGGTTCCTATCCTTATAAAAAACAATAATTTCATCCATGTAAAAAATTATGCACTTACCCACTATCCCTATGAATGATAAGTCCATTACTCATTGAAGACTCACACCTACATTAATAAGACCCAAATCCATTTTATTTTATGTGAATATTCCCCACTTGGAAGTGAAGGTCATTTTATATATATCCTATAAATCTATTGATACTTAGTTATAATAAAAAACTACATCTAAAAGAGAGTTCTCATCCATTTACCATTTGTAAAACTTCATCTAGAGAAGGCAAGGGATAATTATCCTTTTCATAAGCATTGTTCAAATTTCTAAAGTCAACACATAATATAATTTATTCATTTTTATTTAGTACATGAATTAAATTATCCACCCAAGAGGATGATACATGGGAAAATGATTTTTTCTTAGAGGAGTTTGTCAATTTCATTATATATAAGGGGTTTTAAAATTGGATTGATTGGTCATTTTTATCTAAAGGGTCACATTTATAACTTAAGTGGGATGGTATGGGTTTAGTTTCATGGATTAAATATTTTCAAATATTCATGTGATTAGTCTAGGACTTCTTTAAACTCCATCAATAACATAATCAAACTATTCATTTCTTCATAATAAGTTTTTATTATATTTACCATTTATGATTCCTCTATGATACCTAAATTTATTTGAATATGGTCCTTCTCATTCATTTCATGAGTTTTTTTATGATTAATAGTGTTTTATTCAAACGTAATTTTTGAATAAATCATTCATTTGGAAATATTGTTGGTTTTTAATCCTAAAGTTACATCTGCAACATGTACTAGGTCATTTTGTTCTTTTTCATCCAAAATATGGTCTTCAAACAAGCTTGAACTAGTGAGAAATTGGATGATTTACTCATACTCAATGAAAAATTTAAAATTTTCAATGTTTTAAGGTGTGGATGAATTATTAATAATTTCTATATAAAAATATTTTAATGTGGTTTAAGCCAAGGGTGTCAAGTCCACTACATATGTAAGTAGAGCATCAACTATCTCATTATGTTCTCTTGGGATTGTAAAGATGTTAAAATTTAGGCAGTTTTAAATGAGTTACTAATCCATATACTTGTAATGTTTTATAAATTTATAACCACACTAAAAATTTGTTTTGATTTGTTTAAAAAACATTGCATATTCGCCATACACTTTAATCATCTATACACCATGAATTATGGAAAATTTTAATCTAAGGATAAAATTTTCATACTCTACTATATTATTAATACATGGTAATTGTAGTTATTAAGTAATAAAATACTCTCAACCCATAGGATCCATCAAAACCACCAAATTACCTGAGCTTTATTTAGATCAAGCCAAAATCTACATATAAAGTTTAAATTTTAGTGATTGGGTTAAGGTTAGAGTCTTGAATGTGAACTTTATTAGTGTTATTATGAACACACTAGTGATTGGGTTAAGGTTAGACTCTTGAATGTGAACTTTATTAGTGTTATTATGAACACACTAATGTTTAAAACTAATACCTTAACATTTTTTTCTTTTGATGATACTCAGTGATTACATATTTCATATTTAACTCTCATTCAATCCCAATCTGATTCATACATCCTTCCATGATAACCATAAATGAGATAAATTTTTGGATATGTATCCATTTGAAACTCAAGACCAATGTTTACAAAACAACCTAAAAGATTCAATAATATCCACTACATAAATATCAATCTATTGTTTAACTTTGGGATCTATGGCCATTTTCATGTTGACATTGGTCAATTATCCTATCATAGTCACATTTGATTTGTCTAATTATATGACCAATGTAGTGGATTTTTTAGGGTTAAGTCGATTTTTAAAAAAAAAATAGTATATGGCATGATATTAGCCAATGCTCTTGAGCATACTAAACATATATGTAAGTTTTTCCCAAATATTCTAAATATGAGCATAAATGATGGATTTCATATCCTTTATTTGTATGTGACCACTTTGGTATGGGTTGCATTAGTCTTTCCTTTATTAGATAGATATTTTAGGAGCATATCTCTTTGTTATACCAGCTAAACTAATCCATGAAGTGTGATGTTAACTTTGGTTTTCTTCATATATTTAACTATATTTTATCCGTGTGTATTGAGATGATTACTTTGTATTTGGGTTGATTGATTGGAACTACTATTCCTTTGGGAGGCGGTGTATTATTATTAGATTTGTGATTTATTGGGGTGTCTTTGTTATTAGGTGGAGTGGATGTAGTATTGACTATTTTTATTTTACTCCTCAATTCATACATTTTTTGTATATTTTTGAAATACATAAACCTTTTCTATTTTATCATTGGTTAATTTTCATCCTCAAAAGGAAAGTCATAAGTTTAAACCATTATTGTAAGGGAAACACTTGACAACCCAATAAATTAAGGGATATCTTTCTCTATTGGTAAAAATTCATAATTTTCCATTTTTTTACTTGAAAATGTCATAATTTTCCAATTCTCCATGGGAATTACTGTGATGGACTCATAACAAATGGGATGGTGTTATTACTATAAATTTTATAACATCAGGTGGACTTGAAAAATTAGATTTAGAGTATTTTGTAGTTTAATTTTAATTTTTGTTTTGGTTGTTATTCTACCAAATAAGGTTGTTGATTCTCTGGAAGGTATATCCATTTCCTATTGGATTTATTTCTCTAAAACTAACCTTTCTTTGAAGACAAGAAAAATCATTTTCTAATTTTTGCATCATCTTGGTGAGAACTTCCAATTCATTTAAATGGGCATTAGATGTCAAAGTTATGACTTGTGTGGATTATATTTTTGCAAATAAGCCTAATGCACATGTTATGGTTTGGTTAGATATATTCGCAATGCATTATGGTAATATTATATTTGATATTGTCCCTATGTGTTTTTGCATCAATTTTATTTCAAGTGCAATTACTTCAATGTAGGTTTTTACTAGGGTATTTTCAATAGGCCTTCATAAAAATATGTAAGTGAATAGGTATAATAGATCTAAATAGATATATAAATCTTGGGGTAATGGGGTATACAATCCTAATGGATGTGGTTACACATACGTTAAAACCTTACATTAAAGTCCCTCATGGTATTATCAATATCCTTAATCATAGAAAACTATTTGAATCTAACACTAATATCTAATTCCTCTCTAAATTTCCTTATAAAGACTTATTCAAATTGTAACCAATTGGTAATAAATCCTACTCTTAACTTCATAAACTAGTTGTAAACAAGTCATTCAAAAGTGAAATATAAGATCGTAAAAAAAAACATCTTTATGTATAACATTAAGGTATCTCAAGGAAACCTTTAAAGATACTATATGTTCTTCTACAGTCTCCCATCATTCAATAACCTAGGAAGGTGTTTATCAAAAAATTTAGCGAGGTCATATGTGACTTTATAAATATTTAGTACAATGGCCATTAACCAAGCAATAATTAGATTATCAATATATTGATGTGCTTGTTGGATGTTGTCTATGTATAGGTTAGGACAAGGCACTATGGATGTGAATATTTTATGGATACCTTTATATCTTCTAATATTTCTATAAGTTTCCAAATATGCAAGTAGTTTCTCTCTAATTGACTTTGACCTAGTTAGCCTAAGTGGAGTATCTAGGGTGGATAGCCTTGGCCCTCCTTCTAGTGAAAATATTAAATTTTTGGTCAATGTTTTAGCATAACTATATATTATTAATGGGTTAAAAGAAAAACTCTCCCATTTAAGGCCTTATATAGGAAAACTAATGTATGTGTTACATTAGCCTCTAAAGAGTTACTAAAAAAAATTAGCTACTAAATACTTATCCTATAGTCAATAAAAACTCTTAATATTTACAACTTAACTTGAGATTTAAAATAAATGCCTATCATTACTCTTGTGTTAACAAACCTCAATACTCTTGTATTCACCATAAACCAATGTTCTCATATTACGTTATAAAAAAGGGACAACTACTCTTCACAAACCATAATTTCATTTTTACAACTTGGATATCTATTTGAAAAATAAACCAAACTTTCATTATCCTAGAAATAAATCATGCCTATGAAAATTAGTGCCACTTTAAATTTAAACATTATTAATTTAAATAGTAGAGGCAAATATAACTTCCATAATGTTCACAAAATTTTAAATCTTTACCAATTAATAATCAAATAACAATAGTATAAATGTCCATTGGTTAGTAGAATGCAATCCACTTTCTAACATCTATTCACTTCTTAATAAAAATCACATATGCTCAAATTTGTTATAAAATAATGAAACTGATATTGAAAGAAAATTTAACAATAAAGATAACCCAAATTCAAAATATAAATACCATTTGGGATGATAGTTTATCTCCTATCTATTTTTCCTTAAACATTATATTTATAGGAACATAAATAGAAATTAAATCTCAAATATATTTTAATAACTAAAATTATCTTAACATAATAACAAATGAAATCTAAGAAAATATTCTTGCTATATTTTTTATCAGTTCCATCATTCTTATTTTTTAGAAACAAAAATTAGGGACTTTTATAAACAAGGAGTTTTAATCCTTATGCATCTCTACTAATCTTGAATAACACCTGGATATTTAGGCCACTAAGTTCTAGCAACTAAAAATCTAAAAATTCTCCCATCAATGTATTTCTAGTTAATGATCTGCCACATGTTTTTAGAGCACTCATGCATGTAAGTTATTTCCACCAACCAACACCTTCTAAGTAATTTATCCACCTTTAAAGGTCCATTTTTATCCCTGATATTTAGTTTCCAACATATCATTTTAGCACATGTGGATGTTCCACCTTTGTAGCTATAGAAATAATATAACCTTCAATCTAGTAATCTTGGACTTGCTATGAACTTGTGACTTCATATTTTTATATATGTAATTTTTTTCCACCATGTCCTTTAAAGTTTCCTAGATTATCCATGCCACATTTCCATCCTCCAGATTAGGGCTTAAAAACAAAGAAAGCATCTCTCAAGTTTTTATTACAAATGACTCAAGTGCCTTGATCATTTCCTTGGTATTTGTTCTAACTTATTATAATCCCTCTAAACAATAATTCACATAACTAAGAACCATTTTTTATTCAAATTTTATGAATTCAATTAAAGTACCATGAGTCTGGGCTTTATGTATAATGTCAATCATTCTTATGGTTTCTAACAATTTATTATTTTCTCCTTTCACCTTCTTATGCAATGTCCTGACATGAGATAAATATTGTTGCAAGTATAAAAATACTAAAAATAATTCAATAAAAGTTTGATCTATATCAAATAAAAATTTTCATATTAATATTTTTACAGCTATTAAATCCTCTAAGCTCCCTTTCCCCTATCTCAATTATGCCTCTAATTCAACAATATTTTTCTTGTAAAACTCATAATATTTTATTACTCTATAAATAACTACACCATGTAAGGTTTTAATCATGGAGAGGGTCATTATCTTATTAATTTTAGTTCAATCAACCAGAACTTATGTTTGAGTAGTTATAAGTTCTTTTCATCCTTTCTTTTTTTGCTCCTCATGATTAATTTTATTTTCTTATTTTCATATTTTACTTTAATCTCATGTTCCTTGTTTATAACCATATTTTTATTTTCCTTTATTTCTATTCAAAATCAAATCTTTGATTCCATTTTTCATAGTAAAGTCTTCGGAGGCTTTTCTCAATATTTTGGACATCGATTGATTTCTAATTCTATTTTATAGGAGAATGGAAGATGGTGTAAAATTTAGGGATGAATTTGATGGGGTAGGAAAAAAATTATATTTGAAACAATATACATGGACAAAGCAATAGAACTTGGGTTATTCGAATCAATTTTCTTATGTACAAATACTAGGGTTGAAGCACTAGGTTTTGGATTATAGAACAAAATAAGGGTATCAACTTCATCCTCTACATCAATAGCTTCTTATGGAAAAAATTGTGACACTATACTTAAAAAATCACCCATTTGGATATTATCAACAACCAAAATAAGGATCTAAGAAACTTGAGGAAGAAAAAAGGTATTTATGTTTACCTCTAACTCTAGTCTAGACTTCAATCATTTTGCCATGTTTTAAACCTCAGAGTTTAAAGTCTCCTGAGCTTCCTTCAATTTTAATTTCTTGATTACTTGAATTTTTAACTTCATGACTAGAATTTCTAACCTCAACCAATCTAATTATGACCTCTTAGTTATCACATACATCCATGAAATCATTGTGATCTAGCTGGGGTTGTTGCTTGAATTTGACATTGAATTCAATCTAGATAAATCTTGACTCTCTTAAGTGGATCCCAAGGAAAATACCCATCTTCCTCAAAACCATATGAGAGAAATTACACTCCTCATATCTTTCACATGATTAAATGTTGAAATTTATCTTTACTCAACATCATAGGCAACCTAGGTATCACAACTTGGTTTTTATGTTTTAATAGTAGTTAAAACCCTATGGATAATTATTAAGACATTCCATTAAAAATAGATGGTTTAGTACATGAATAGGAAATACATGGGGTGGTTGAAAATCTCCTTTGAGTCTTATTACATTAGAATCCTAGAAATAAAAACCAATCCGCATGATTGGAAATGGTTTCCCTCATAAATGTAGGGATTCTAGGGAATTTTACATCATAAATGGATTCATCAACAACATAGAATAACTATTTGAAAATATTTGGATAGTTAGGGTAATGCATATGTCTATATATAATGTTATAAATGACATGGATATGCTTCTTCTCAAATAGAGACCAAGAAATAAAATAACTAGGACTAAATGGCAATGTGTAAGAGATACAATCAACTAAATCAGAATACATATGAAAATCCTTGAATTTTTATATTATTTAAATGACTTGATAAGATATAATGATATTAACTCACCCCAATTATTAAGTTTTCCTTATTTTAAAAAATTATGTGGGATGATTACCTATGCAACATCAACGTATTATAGAAAAATACATATCCCACTTGTTACTCTAATAATTGGTGTTATCCCTCCATTTCTTCAATATCTCATGAACTATGTTTTTGTTTTACCGATTCAAAATCCATTATTTTGAATAAATCCATTTAGGTTCAGGTAATCTCAACATTTTACTAATGGAAAATTTGGAGATATTAACAAGAATTCTCCCCTTTAGGTAATAAATCTTTCCATACATCACTTTATAATAATGTCACACATCTCTAATCAATTCCATACAAGAGAAAATTTCTAGATTCACTGTCACTCTATGTAAGTACTTTTTATTATATGTGTTTACTCTTATTCATGATAGGGGTCTTCAATCTCTTTACAATTATCAAATAAAAAGTATAATTCATTCACATCTCCAATAAAAATACCATATGTCTCAATTCTTTCCTAGAGACGGAGGTGACTTTGCCAAATGTTGTTATTGAATCAAAACTTCATATCAATGATTCAATGACAAATATCCTAATGTAATGTAAAAACTCTTGTGTCAACCTCACTCATATTTTCTTCCTTAATCAATCAAAGATTAAAATTTAGAGTACCACTTTCAATGTTTTTCACCTTTCAATATTTTAAATGATTACATCATGTTTCTTTCATCTTTATTTTATTTTATTTTATTTCTCTTGAATGAAATCCATCAAAATAAAAAATAAATGACTAGTCATAAATAATTAGGTAATAAAGAAAAAATAAAACCTAAACTTTAAAAAGGTGTGTAATTTAATGAAAATAGTGCAATACATGTGTTACATACATACTTTCCCTAGGAGGAGTGATGTTTACAAAAGGACTATGAGGTAAACCTTTTAGGATTCTAGGTACATGAGATGGTGACATGTTTTAATGATCTATGAAGTGTTTTTCATCCTATCACATAATTATAACCTTGTGAAGTTATGCTTAGAATGATACGAGTTTTTAAGGAGCCATGTGACTCATTCCATTTCACTGAGTAATGGAAGCAATGCCCAAGATTCTTGTTTATAAAAAAAACTTATATGTGGTCCAAGGCATAGGAATAAAGAAAAGACAAACATAAAACCTAATAAATTCGATAACTTGAGATATAAACTTTTATATTAAAATTCAAATACGTATCTCGAGACTCATTTATATTGTATAACCCCCCCACTTTATTTTACTTTTTATTTTGTCTTTAAATAATTTTGAACAAATTAATGTGAGAGTTGGAATATAAATAAAAATCAAACAATAGAGATAATCAAAATGTCTATTTAAAATCCAAACTTATGTTTGGGTTTTACATATCAAAATTTTTAGTAAAATTTATTTATTTTGGTGGCTCAAAATTGGTGGCCTTAGTTTATCAATAATAACTTGGGTGAGTCAGTGATAACACGCAACATTTTTGGCAATCTTTTCACATGGAGAGGAAAATTAAATGTGGGGAAAAACCTAAGTCTAAATAAGGCATTAATAAGAAAATATTGTAAACCCTAAGTCTAAATAAATAATTAATAAGGGACATCTGACAAAAAAATTTGAATAAGGAATTAATGAAGAACATCTAGCAAAACCTAAATCCAAATATGGTTTTAACAAGGAGAATTTAACAAATCCTAAGTTCAAATAAGGTGTTAAACAACATCCAGTGAAGCCTAAGTTTGAATAAGGTGTTAATGAGAGCATCTAATAAACAATTTTTAAAAAATGTGAAGAAGGATTTTAAAGGCTTATTCAAAAAAATTCCCATAAGGTATGTAGAAGAGTAGATGATGTTCTTATTAATATTTAGTCTATACAAGATCAAATGTGAACCAAGCCATAACTCACATAGGAAAGAGGTAATAAGAAGAGAACTCTAATGAACAATAAATATGATTTTTTTTTACTTAATATAGCTTTAAATATGCATAATTTACATAGAGGTGAGATTATATATAGATAAGACAAGAGTTATCAATCTTTTTCTTATTGGGCACACTAAAGGTGGTGACACCTGTGAGTCTCTAAGCATAGACATGTGAACATAATAATTAGACTTAATGTAAAATATAAATACCTAAGTTAATTTTGCTCAAATTAGGGTGGTCTATAGTATAAACTATAAGTATCATAATCCTAAAAAATAAGGTCCTGAAAAGTAGACCTGATTATGTACCTATGAAGAAATATCAATAAAATATAGTGTGATGTCATGTGTCCATCTAGTTTTCAGTCCACCTTTCCATATTACATGGGTATCAAGCAATTTTAGCCTCTAATTAAAACTAGGAATTGGTGTTATGTATGAGGCTCACTTAGAAGAAACATTGGTCTTAATAAATTTGGGTAGAAAGAACCCAAGGAAGCATTCTACACCCATCCCCCCTTAATGCTAAACTAGTGGAAGATGGAGATAATAATGGATTTCTCTCATTAGATGATGGTGAAATAATTAATTAGTTAATGCTTCATAATAGTGGTGAGCTTCATTTTGACTATAAGGTGCGATAATCCACACTCAAATAATGTTGTGTAGAATGGAAGTGAACACTTGTGAAAAACTCATGATATCTAAGAAAGTGTTATGAATCCACACTCAAAACACTAAAAATACCATGGTAATTTGAAACTATGAAAAATGGTTTCCTATGGGTTATGTTTATAGATGTTGGGGATGTTAGATGTCACTTGTAACATGGAGATGATCATATTATCAAGGAAGGTGTTAAAAATATTTAAGAGTACACCCATGAATGCCATCAAAAGATGAGACAAAATACAATTCTCATATTGGTAATTGAAAACAAAGTTATTGATTAGCTACCCATGTACAAGTGAGAAATACAAATTCATTATTGTGATAAAACAAAGAAAGCACACATGCAAAAAAAAGGTGCTTATTTACATAAGATAAATATAATTTCTCCTATAATATGTAATGAGTCATATTGAAAGGGTCCTTAGATATCTTGAAATTAATGGCACAAGTAGAATTGGAAGATTAAAGTAGCCACTAATTACTCAAGATTGAGAATAAACTCATAATAACCTAAAAATATCTTACTTGAGTGGTTTGAAATACACTACTTCATACATGTATATATTAACAAATATTGGTAATGCTAAAAGTCACAAATAATAATTAACATGTCAAAGTATCAACAAATATAAATAATTAAGTAATTGTTTACATGAGTGGCTTGAATCCAACTACTTAAACAACATGTTCAAAAATTCAAAAGGAGTCTTGTGAGAAAAATGCAATTTTAAAAGAGACAAAAGAATTCCTTGATAGGATCACAAAAAGAAGGCCATGTCAGGTACTCTTTTTATCAAAATTGGGCATTAATCAAAGTGTTAATCTAATTATGAAAAATTTCTAAGTAAAATCAAAATGAATAAAATATGCAATAAATACACAAATTTGATTTGAAACTTACTGTTTATAGAAAGATGCTAAAAGGGAAAATTATTAAAGATAAATAACTTATCTAGCATTTAGATTTGATAGAATGTAATAAGGACTATGTGATTGACTATGTAATTGTGTGAGATCACTATGAATCATAAATAAGGCTACATTTTAATCTAGGATAAGGTTGCACTATTTAGACAATGGCAACCTGCATTGTCATCTATAGGGTGTGCTAGAGTCCATTAGGGTTTTTACCTTATGTGTTAAAAGTTTCAAATGTGTCTTTTCCTATAGGTATTGTGTGTATATTTTGGATTGATTGATTCATTGTGGAAGTCAATATGTACCATATTCTTCACTTAAAATCCTAGCTCAATGATAATGAAGAATAAATCCAGTAAAATGGGAAAAGGAGTTAGGGGATGAAGTTGTGCTTGAACTCAACACCCCCTATGTTGAGCATTTCCTACATACCAATAATTCAAAGAGGGATCAAAATCTATGTAGTTCTACCATGCTATGGTGGTGTGTGTGAAATATTAGTGTAATGTTATATGTTGGTATAATTTTGGCATTATTAAATGCTTGAACAATGATGTGTGACCTTGTTAGTATATTTAGACTTATCTCAAGGATAATTTGGGTATATGGAATTAGAATTGAGAAGAATATATGTTTTCTTATCAATTGGAGTTAGAATAATTCTAGGGTTTACAATAAATAAGCCTCTTGCCCATTATTAAACAAATGAATAAAAAATGTTCTAATGTATTGATCTTTTGGGATTTTATTAGATGGGACTTATGAAATGTGTGGGATGACATGTTAGATGAGTTTTAATTTGGTAAATTAGCCATTATTTGGTGTTAGGATGAAATCAGTGGCTTTAGAAACTACTAGTGAATGAGATTATATTGAATATGTAGCCTTATCTGAGGAGTAAAGATAGCTAAAATGAGAATGTGAATAAATATAATAATAAGCTTAGGATGATTTGAATGAGGTATAGGGATATTCAATATCATAATTTTATAATGATATAGGATCATCTACATACAAGTAGAGGAATAGTGGATTAAAACTATGGAATTAAACACAGGCTAAGTGTGCATGAGGAGTGGTCACAAGTGCACTTTTTTAGCATTAAATGTTAATCATAGTGACCATATTTTCCCCCTTTTATTATAACAATGTATCAAGGTGAAATTAATAGATAAGAATAAAGAGAGTTATAATTGTGCTTACATGTGTCGAGTAGGCTTGGATTTAGACCACATATTGAACTAGGCTTCATGAAAAATATAATGAAACATGTATAAATTAGTCCTTACATATAATATAAATAATAAATTAAAGACACAAAACTTATAGATCAAATAAAAAGGAAGGAATGCAACTTTTCATGTATGTTAAAACATTGTGTTTTCTAGTGGAAAAATGATGACTGGATAGGGTAGAACCTTTGGATATTTCTTTTTTTTCGAAACATAGATTGGGTAGCACATGCTCTAATCCTCGTTGGTAGGATAATGTTTTTAAGAACTGAAGATGCTCTTTACTTTATCATCACACAACTCAAGGTAGTGAATTATTTTGGAATCCTTATATGAATTCTAATAGATCATTTTAGTGCAAAAGGCTAAATCAACCATTGCAAATAGATCAAGATTTATTATGGGTAAAAAAGGTGCAAAATAGTGAACAATAACATTATCTAATTCTGTTGTATACAACATAGATAATGACATGAATTGACATTTTTTGTGAAAAATTTAGTGTAAAATTTGAGAAATAAAGTGATCATGTTTGGTGCACAAATTTCCAATATAATATCTGAGTATATTGATTTTCATAACTAAGAAAAAATCAACTAAATTTATGAGTAAACCTATGTAAAAGTTTGGAACATGTGTCATGCATAATGTTCCCAATATAATTCAATTATATGATAATCTATATATAAATCTGAAATTTGTTTCTAAGAAACACAAAAAACTATTATGTATACTTAGTATAATTTTGGCAAATCTATATAATGTTTCTTTTGACTTATGGGACAAAAGTGTGTTGTTCTAGATAACTACGACCTACATTGTTATTTAAATGGCACAATGTTGTCTAAATATGACTTATGGGTAAAAATGTGTATGTATTGGGACCAACTAAGTAAGTATTATGTTTTTATGCTTATGAAATTGATTGTTTCATCTTAGACTCTAAAACAAGCCATTATGTATGCCCCCTCTTGTGATGTGAGTTGTGAATCATATGCAATAACTTAGCTCAAAATCAAAATTTATGACAAATATGTCATATAAAAGATTGAAATATGGATTAATAATGATAAAAATGAATAACATGGCATCATATTGATAATCTAAGCAAAATAATAATGCATGATACTTGTAGAACCAAGCATACATAGTTTCATGTCTAGATAGATGTTAGTAATTTGTAATGTAATGAATAAATGATCAATACTAACTTCTTAAAAGTGATGTATAAATATTCAAGTAAAATACATGATATTCATCATGGAATTATCAAAATAAGACGATACATGATATCCATCATGGAATCATAAACCAATCAAATAATAACAAACAAGATTCATGGTCATGAGGCATACACATAAATCACATGAAAAATCACACAAAATAAACAATAATGTCAAGGTGTTTCATACAAGGGACATGTTCAAATGTCACTCACATACATAGAAACACATAATAAGGCTTATGGATGCAAATAAGGACATATTTAAATGTCCATAATCTACAACAATGAATACACACAAAGCATTAAACAAAGAATCAAATATGATAAAAATGCATGAATAAGTGAAATTGACCTACATAATCAATTTGTAACATTAGTATATTCAAAAACTTGGGTATCTAATAAGATAAAAATGTGAAATTAAGTGATAAATTATGGAAAGATGTGTGTAATATACTATACTATAGTAGGAACAAAAGGGATAGTCATATAGTGAAAAACCCTAAGTAAACAATGTCCCCAGTGAACTTGTTGTGGTGTATAAAAGTTATATAATGCTTATGAATATTGTGGATATAATAATTTATATCATGTGTTCATTAGGTCAAGTCCACTAGAATTATATAAAATCATAGTACATTATTGTCTAGGAGAAATAAGTTTTGTCTATGTAGATTTTTTCGGTTTGAGACAATATCACCACCTAAAAGTGCATCTAAAGTGATAACATATATGTTTTGAAACTCAATTAAGTACACTTTTCAATCATATTTGATATAAAACTAGATATAGAGAAGTAATTCATATAGTGAATCATAAATCAATCAATGTAATTGAACTACACATATCATGTATAAGTCATAATTTTTAGATTTTTTAATATGTTTTTTGTATTTTTGAATATATATATTTTAAAATAAAAATACTAACCAATGACTCCTTCAAGATACTCACAATAAATAGTTCTTGTATCTAACATAAAAAGGATGACCTCTGATAAATGGAAAGTGTCATGCCACTATGAAGTAATTGGTCTCAACTTAGAATCTGGAAACTGATCTTGATCTATAACATAAGTGTCATGGTCATGATGATAATCTATAGTATGTTGTGTATGTTGTTTAACATTATGAACTCTAAGACTCTTAAGAACCCATCCTAGAGTATAATAACTCCATGTTAGTTTTTGTTGTGGAACACTCTTAATTACCTATAAAATTAATATCGAAAGTTCTAGAGTAGAGAGTGGCTCTCTAGAGTTTATAACAAATCACTAATTAAGTGGATTTTTAAGGATATGTCTCCTTAAAAAGTTGGCCACTTGTTTTTGAATTATTTAAGTAGGATGAACCTTTTTAGGTTACTCAACTAATATCTATAGATTATGAAAAATAACCTTTGATTATATGTATTCATATGGAATATAATGAACTGTGAAAACCTAATTAAAAATAATCAAACATTTTTGTATTGTATAAGGTATTGTTGGAATATACTAAATCCAAGAACATATTAATAACATATCAAAGACTCCTGCACTAGGTACTATTATAAACTTGGTATTCATACGTCCTAGACCAACTTGTAGTGGTAATGTGATCTCACTAATAGAACTCTAAACATGTCCATTGAATCCTTTAATTACTATTATTTTAAGAATTATATCCTTATTTTTATACCCAAAATGTGAGATAAGTGTGATGGTGAAAATATTCAAACTTGAAGCATTATCAACTATGACACTTTGTATATCTTGATGATTAATGTAATCCCAAATTAATAAAGAGCATAAATAAAAATCATTGTCAACTATCTCATGGTATATAAATGTGATAAGTGGTCAAGATAGCATTGAAACATGATATGTACAATAATTCCATTTAAATTTTGTTGTCTTGGTATGAAGACTATAAAAATCTGGTGGAGGGAGTGAATTATATGTTGATGCACATCTAATTTATCTATTGTTTCTTAACCTATATGCTTAGGGAAAGGATCATTAAATATAATCATTGTTATACTCTTACTTTGTTGTGCCTTTGTGTTGTTAGTATATGTACCCACATCAATGATGTTCTCATCTATAAAATCATGTATCTTATGTCTTACGTTGATGAATCTATTGATATTATGCTTTGGTTCTCTTCAAGAATCATAAAATTCATTTTGATCAAATATTTTTGAAAGATTATTACATGTATCAACATCTTTAATAGGAAGAATCAGTATGAGGTTACATTCTAATAAATTTCGTAACACCTTGTATGGATATTTTGGAAATTTGGTAAATTATATCCTTGGAGATGCTAATAATAAAATATGTGGAGTAGGTTTTGAGTTTGTGTTCATTGTCATATTTTGATCACTCCTATTATCATTCAATCTCACCTTGTATGATATCTTACTTGGATTCTTTATATGAGAATTATAAAGTGGGTTGGTTACATACTTTAGATTATTCATTACCAACAACTTAACCTATCTTTCCTTAATTATGTGATGTAAATCCATGAATGATAAAAAAAGTATTAAACATGATAGATTCATGTAGATGTGGAAATAAAATCTATTTGAATATGTCTTATAATCCTTATCTACCATATGATTCATCATTTTAGATAACATGGTCTTGTAGAATAATGCATAAATTGGGATAGGCTCATTGTATTTTTGGTTGAGTTGAGTAATCTAATCATATGAAATATTTTCACTTATGTTAATTGAGAAATGTGTAAAGAATAAATCTATTAAAGGATTGAATGCATGAACTAATTGATTTGGTAAATTGTAAAACCATATTAGATCATACTTTTTTAAACTTCTAAAAAATAATTTGGTCAACAACCTATCGTTAGATGCATACTCCAAACATACTACTTAAAATGCTCTCAATTTTTTTTTGGGTCACCTTTTTCATCATACAATGTAAGCCTAAGTGCCACAAAACGAGTAGGTAAATATGCTAAAATATTTTTGGCTAATGGAGTATGCAATATATTCTATGAATCAAGTTCTTGATTAGGTTTCAAATCACTTTTTTCCATTTTCAACACCTTAGTCTGCAGAGTTAGAATAGTTTGCATAAGGGAGTGTGCATCATGAATAGAATGTGTGATAATCAAAGGTGGTGTAAGATGTGACTGAGTAGAGACTGGCATATTAATCTAATGAAACCCTTGAGTTTCCCCTATGGTATATGTTTTTATGAAATTTTTATTGAGTGATGCAAATAAATGAATGGAACCCATAGTAGTGGAAGTTTTAGAGGATTGGCCTTTATAAGCTTTCCATATTCCCTCTTTAACAATTTTAATAAACACATCTTGCATATCTAGATTCTTTGAAATAAACCCATTTAATTGTCTTTTGTTGTGTCATCTAATCTATTAACTTATTCTTCCATTATGTTTTTATTAACTAGAATATGAAAATGTTCAACTTGAGTACCACTTAGTCTAGCACTTCTTCTAAGAGAGGTAGACAAAAATCTTAGTTTACATAAAACATTAAATATAAACTTGGAATATTTTTGTTAATAAATAATTTATCAAAATTTAAAACCATGATACATAAATTATAAATAATATAAATAAGGAAAGAAACCCTAGAAATATAGATGGTTAGGGTTTGCATTATTCAATCAAACATTGGGTTCACCAATATGTTTTATCAAAAATGGTAATTAAGCAAAGTGTTAATCTAATTATGAAAAACTATTGATTAAAATCAGGATATATAAAATATACAATAAATAAACAAAATTGATTTGGAATTTATTAGTTATAGAAAGATGTTGAAAGGGGAAATTACTAAAATATTTTAGCTGACATTTAGATCAAATAGACTACAATAGAGACTATCTGATAGACTATGGGATTATGTGAGGTTGTTGTGAATCAAGAACATGGCTATGTTTGAATTTGGGATAAGGTCATGTTATTTAGATAAGGTCAACCTACATTGCTATCTATAGGGTGTGCTAGAGTCTATTAGAGTTTTTACTCTCTATGTGAATTTTGTCAAATATGCCTTTGCCTTTAGGAACTGTGTGTATATTTTGGGTTGATTTCATCAACTTTAGGTTAGTATGGATTTTTGATACTACATTATAGTGGTCAATAATGACATGCATGAAAAAAGGGTAAGTGATCATACAATCACCTTTTCCTATCTTTAAAATTTTTGTATGTATGATGTTGAACCCTGATGATGAGTGCAACTCTATAAATCAACTTCCTTTACCTTGAAACCCTAGGTATGATTGTGAGGGATTTAAATCTAAAAAAATAGGAAAGTGTAATGCACTAAGATAACCCTAATTACCCTTGTTTATGAATAACCAATGCCTATGTATTTGATAATCTAAAGAGTGAAATCAAGCCAAACATAGTTCTCCCACCTACTATGATTTTGTAATTATGTTACTTCATCATATACATGTGACCTAAATTTTAAGAGGATATAAAATTTAAACCATAGGTTATTAGAGGGTCTGAGTATAATAAATCAGGGAATATATATATATATATATATATATATATATATATATATATATATATGTACACTAATTTATATACTAATTAACCTAATATTATATTTATAAAAATGTTAATGAATGAAATAAATAAGTGCTTAGCTATAAACTAACTGAGATAGGTGATCTTGAGGCTAAAAACCCATACACAAGCTAATCAAGGTGTTGTGAACATGATCCAAGTGTCATAAATCCTCATAGATAGTATTGTGGTACCTTGGATATTAGTGTACCATGTTAATGTCCTCTTATTTATCACTAGTGTCCTTATGTAGGGACTTATGTGAACTTCTAGGGGTAGCTATGTCTAAATTTGATAGGCTTATTCCTATGTAGATGAAACCTACATCACTATATATGACCTATTTGGTACTAATTTTATATGAAAACCCTATATCTCCATGTTGTTATGGTATTTAAAAATCAAAAGTGTGATGTTAGTTAGGTAGGCTAGACATCCACAACACCTCATTAGGTTTAAATTTCCCTACATACCAATACCTTGAGAGGGGATACAGCATAATGTAGTTCTCCCAATGTAAGTTTTAGTGCAAGTGCAAGTGATTGTTAGTATGAGTGTTGACTTGACTTATTTGAATGAGGCTTGAGATTATAAATCTATTTATTCTAAGCTTAGGGTAGTTGTAGATGATTGTATGTAGAAATAAGGTAGAATAGGGGTAAATAACCTTGATTGTACACTACTTGTTCCAAACTTATTTGTGTATTTTGTATCTAATTTCCATCTAGTGGATAATAAGTTGGTGCTTATACAGAGTGTGAAATAGGTTTAAGCCAACCCTAGGTGTCTTAGAAATTTAAAAAATATCTGTTGTCATTAAAATTAAATAAGGGACACTAATGTGGTCCCTTGGATACTAGTGTCCAAATAATTATGCTAATGTCCAGGTGGTAGAACGTTTAATACTAGGGGCTTGGTTCCTTAGGGGAATGCCTAAGATTGATTTTGGGATGTCCGAAGATGTGTAATACCCACACATAATTTAGATAAGGGTTTGAAAGAGGCCTAAGATAGTTTTAGGGCTAAACTCGGGATGAGTGGTCTTAAGTGACATTTTATATGAATACATTTCCCCCCCACCTTTATTCTATAAATTTATAATAGTGAAATGTTTTGGATAAAGGAAAAAGAATCATACATGGACTTCCCTATGAGGCAAATCCATTGAATCTAGGTATGAATATGTGAATCATGCTCCATTATGTATCCTAAAAATGAAACATGTGTGTATCAATCCTTACTTAAGGAATATCAAAAGTAAAGATGAACTTGAGTATAGAGATAAGATAGAGAGGAAAAGAATGAATACACCTCATTGGGTACATAAGCTAATGTAAAAACCTAGTGATATCCTATGTGTATGCATGTAGATAGTGATTGAATAGTGAATATATTGGACTATGTTGATAGCTTTTCCAATCCCCATATGTGGGTGGCTCAATAAATCAATCTAGTTTTGACTCCATCATTGTCCACCTATGCTCAGTAGATCATACACTATGAATAACTTGTATTAAACCGATGGCTTATCTAACCCTCTTATGTAAGTGGCTCATAAATAAAGTAGGCTATGACTCCATCATTACCTACCCATGTGTAGTAGATGCATATATGACTGAAACTATATGATGTAAATGAAACTATGTAGGATGGCTATGGGGCCACTTAGAAATTCTAAAATGTAAAATAGCTAAGGGGCTCTCAGGCACTTAGGAATGTAGCTCAGGGATAGCACAAAAATACCAATTGATAAAAACAAAATAAGGCATCAATCTGGTGTGAAACCTAGTGTAAATAGTGTCTAAATTATATAACTTTGAGAATTACATGGAGTTATCATTCTATCTAAGATGAGCTAGTGTAAAACTAATCATGTCAAAACAACTTGCCATACACACACCCTCAATAATAATATCTATGCATATGGATTATGAGATAAGTTGGATCAATATGTGTCTATGTATATCTAAAACTAAAATGGGAGTGGTCATGCTACACATGATGCCCTCAATATGAGCAAACCTAATATGATTATGTGTAAAATTTAGCATAAACTGATCAAATCTGATAACATGTAACTAAAAATATGTAAATATGGACCATAATTGTTGTGGTCTTATGTCAAATCTATATTTTCCTAATTTTAGGGATATTGGATAGTATTGTGGTTCCTTGGATAGTAGCACACCATGCTAGTGTCCTCTATGTAGGGCTAATGTCCTTAGTGTTGTTTTTCTACCAAACTAACTCTAATCTTTATCTAGTTGTTTTCCACTATGTTTTCCTAATTTTGAGCTTTATAATTTTGTGTTTACATACTAAAAACTATACTCTTAGTGCACTCAAATGGCCTGATCTTTGTGATAAACCACTATGAATGCCCACTCTTTTGATGGGATTTATTGTACCTATGTAATAATTATCCTCAAAATAAAAGCTCTGCATGATGTGTGTTAGGTTGAAAACATATGATATATGTGTGATAAACCAATATAATGTGTATACATGACATCAGAGTGTAAAAGAGTATAAGCATAATTTGGTAATGTAGAATTTATATTAGATCTAGAATTCACATGGTTGTCAAGATAGATATAACAATGTAAACATGTGTATGAATTACATAATTTGAGAATAATATGAATAACTACCTAGGGGGATGAGGCATGTTGTCCATCAAATCACCCAAGGAGGAAGGAGAGATCCATGGGGTTATTCATGGAATCTAGAACTGAGTATAAGTGTACCAAAAAAGAAACAGGTGTCGTGGCCATCATACATACATGAAATCATACATACAACACACATGAGGCATGAAAAGTAAGCCAAAGGGACACATTACAAGGGATATGGGTGCATGTCACTAAATTTGAGAAATTAATACATACAAGGACATGTTCAAATGTCCACATACACAAATAATAATTATGTTGGCCTCGAGCCACATGAGAGGCCATATTCTAATTTTTGCATACACAATCAAGAAGGCACACATAAGGACATGGTCGCATGTATAAAGCATACATACAATGAAAGGAATTGGCATTGAGTCATATAAAAATGGAATATTCAAATGTCCTTGAATATAAGTAAAAGCAAAGAGACACAATCAAATCTAAACTAGAAAAGCTAGAAATGAAAGTATGCATGAATATGTGGTAGAAATGTATATAATTGAAAAAACATACATAAGTTGATTCTATAGTAGTAGTAGTAGTAGTAGTAGTAGTAGTAGTAGTAGTAGTAGTAGTATTAGCAGGAGCAGTAGTAGTTAAAAAAAAACTTAGTATATGATGATCAATATCAAGATATAAATAATATTAAATCTATGATATAGAGTATAGAAATATGTAACCTGGTAAACCATAATCTATGTATGTGATGCTGCCAATGGGTGAATGTATCAATGATGAATCTATGTATGTGCCCCTAGTGGGTAGATAATAGTAACTTTGGATCTATGTAGAGGACCTTAATCATGTAAGAATCTAAAAACACTTGAAAATAAAAAGTGAATCATGTATGTATGATAAAACTAACTATACTAAGATAGTTATCACATGTAGTACCTAGCAAGTATAAAGAATGTAAACATGGGCATGCAAACAATCTAAATATTGTGTTTTTGAGCAATATTTGAATGTTTTTTATTTTTAACATATTGTATTGTTTTTATGCTTTTTGAGTATATAATATATTTACAGGAAATCATGAAAATGAAACTATATAAAAGGAGTAAGTTAAGAGAATCTATGTACAAGTACAGAGGAACATACTACTTGATGAGTCTTATAAGAGACTCACAATAAATATGGACTATATAAAATAGAGAAAGAGTGATCATGTGTGCTATCTAATGAGGTATATGGGATCTGAGAATCAGATGCATTATGTGATCTATAGTTGAAACTACCTATGGAGTAGGGTTGTGAATATATGAAGCTGACTGAACTAGCATGTGAACTATGGTGTGTTTGGGAACCCATCTAGTAGAAGAAGATGTAACTGGTTTGGATGTTATTTATTATAACACTAATCTATGTGGTTTTATAGAGAGAATCCCTCTAATATCCATAATATGTCTCTGATTCAAGGGTTTCTCTAATAAATGTATCTATGGGAGAGTATGCATATGTGGTACTACTGTAGGAGTAGACCTCATCTGCACTAATGGCTCAGCTGACATCTGAGGTGTGATGACATAATATATGCCTATAACTATAACTGGTGAACATTGTATAAGTGTTTTGGAATAGGTAAAGGATACTCATATGGATGGCCCTCAATTTTAACCACCTAATTAGAATGTATACACTTGATACATCTATGTATGGTGTCTCCTCAATGGAGCTCTGGGCATGGCCACTAAAGCCATGAATAGTTGTATCTAATTAAGAAATATCCTACTCTAAATAACACAAGTTATGTATAAGTGTGATAGAACACATGTTGACACCTGACCCATTGTTAACCATGACACTCTAAATAGGATGATGATCAATTTAGGCTTGTACAAAGAGTGTGTATAAATTTATGTCATCATCAAAAATCTTCTACTCTGAAAATGTTATAATAGGTCTAGTTAACACTATAGTATGATGTACCACAATGATATTATATAAAGGATGTGGATCCACTATATGAGTCTGATAAGATGTTGGTGGTGGTTGTCCCTGATATGTATAATGAACACTTGAAGTGCCTATTATCTCATTAGTTATAGGAAATGGATCTGAAAAAAATTCAATTATTTTAGTTCCATTTGTTTTGTTTTAGGTGCCTCTATAGGAGTGAAAACATCAATGATATTAGATTTTATCAAATCTTGTATCTTATGTCACAAATTAATGCATTTATTTATAGTATGGCCTAGTGCCCTTTGATATTCAAATAATGTATTGGCATCATAATTCCTTAGAAGAGACCAGTCATATCAACATTTTTGATGGGAGGGAGAGATATGACATTGCATTCCAAGAGTTTTTGTAGAACCCATGTTAGCAATTGAGGAAGAGTCATAGAAGGTCTCCTTGGAGGAGCTGATAAAACCATGTGAGGAGATGGCTTCAGTACATTAATAATGTAGGAGCATCACTACCTCAAATTACACATATGAACTATTTTACAAGTTTAGAGTCTTTAGTAGGTTGTTTTAGTCAATTTAGATCTCTAGAAAACATTTTGAAGTGTGAGTTTTGTGTCAAATTTGAATCAAGGACCTTTTTTGGAATTTTCCCACCAAAATCTTGATTTGAATTTTCAAATTTCAAGTGTAAAGATTAAGAGATCTCCACCTTATTCCATGAGGTCTCAAAGTTGTAGTTTGTTGTCTAGGTTGTAGTAGGTGGTCAAAGGTGTTTCAAGACCCACATGACTCACATGATGAGTCATCCTATTGAGTGGGCTTGAAGATAGGTAGTTATGTAATTTTGAGTCTTTATAGATGGATATTTTCTTGGGAGTAAATTTAATTCATTCACTATACGAGAATGGAGGGGTGAATTTGAAGATATAAAATAAAATAAACCTCCCATAACTTGTATAGTTAAGACTTTGTTTGAGGAAGGTTCTATTAGTAGACTTTTGCAAATTTTGTATATGCTAAAATAATGAATGTGTAGATAGATTAAGGAAGAGAATGTAAATAAGGAAAATCTTTGATTTTATTGATATATGGTAGTAATCAAATTTCTATGTATTGTTGAATTTCTTTATATTCCAAGAAGTTTGTTTTCTAGTTCTAGATGAAAATGCAAGATAATTGTATACCCTATCTTAAAATTAGGTTCTATGTTTAAAGAATTGAATTTATAACCAATAAGAGGAAGAAGGTATCCTTAGTATATGTTTTCATAATTTTTTGAGAGATCAAAATAATTAATATGTGTGCATAAAGGAGGAGTCAACATTAGCCTGATATATGTTAGTACTGTGTAAAGTTTCCAATGATAAAGACTAGACAATGCCCTATGTTATTGATTTGTTATTGAAATAAGATTGAGCATGTATCCTCAAGGGAAGGACAAATTTCAATTTGATGCTAAGAATTTAAATTTTAAGCACTATCACCATTTTTCATAAACTTCCTTGCATTTGAATATTTGGGTCTTTCATTAACAATACACTAATTTTGTAGATGACTATGTTCAGTCATGCAATATCCTTTTATAAAAGTTGAACCAAGTTGTCCAAAATTAGTTTAAACATCTGGAAAAGGGTGAAAAAGATTTGTGTTAAGGTTAAAATCCATTAAAAAGTAAGAAATTGTGTCAAGTTCAGTAAATTGCCACTTATCTCTTTACAAAAGCATACAGTCAGGTTACTTGCACACAATCACCCCAAATGGTGTAGAAAACATGAGTAAAGAGAAGGTAATGAGGATATTTTGATTATGATAGATGTATATAGTGTAGGCAGAGGATAATCAACCATTTTTAAGTTTTAAAACTCTTTAGTAAGCTTGAAAATGAATTAATAACCTTCTCAACCTATAGTAACTCTGCAAATATAGTTTCTAGAGTTTTAGAACAAAAATCTAACTTATGTGAGGATTTAAATGATGAAAATCCTTAATTATTTGTCATGAGGTAGTGTTGAAGGTCTATTCCTATATTTTGAAAGTTTGAAATTGATAAAGTATGGAAAGATATAGTTTCTAACTGATTGTGTGTGCATGAGTTACACAAGCCTAAATAGGGGTCAACAAGTGGGAGAAATAATAAGAGTTATTAGATAGATTTGTGGTTTACATGGGATTTCAAATAAAACATATAAAGTGCATAACAAAATGATAGGGATCTGATTAGAGTTAGTGAAAGCTATAGTGAGATTTTAACCAAGCTGTTAAGCACATGAACACAAAAAGGTGATAAAAATGTAAGTGTGTTCCAAGGTAGTAAGATTAAGTGAGTGAACAAGTCAAGGATTTCATAGGTAGTGTAGAACAAGTTTTTAAACTGATAGGAAGAAATAAAACCAAAAGAACAAGTGATTAAAGATAGAGTTGGAGGGTAAAGAATAAAGCCAAATAATTCAAAGGCAATACTAGTTGTTATAGGCAAAGGTAATGTTGATGAAAGAGTTTCTTGTTTTCATATATTTAAGACTAATAGGATAATCCCTCTACATCAATTAATTGTCATTTTTGAATCATTCTTGTTCTCACTAGATTTTACCTTGTATGAAGGCTTATTAGAACTCTTGGTAGTTGAATCTAATCTAGTTATGTACTTTATTTTTCCCATGGAGAGAAGCTTGACTTCCCATTCTTTCACACTATGGAATAGATTTATTAATGATGGAAACTTATTGAATAAGATATCTTCATGTTATACTTGTAACAAATTCTAATTGAATATGTCTTGGACTTCTCTATCTTCCATAGGGCTATTCTTCTTTGCTAATATAGCTTTATATCACAAGAAATATTCAAATATAGGCTCATTAGATTTTTGTTTGAGTTATACCACTTAAGCATAGGAAACCTTATCATTGATGTTGACTGAAAATTTTACCAAAAACATATCTTCCAGTGGATTGAATGTTGTGATGGACTGATTAGGAAGATCATAGAACCATTCTAATGCATAGCCCTTTAAAATTCAAGGGAACAACTTAGTGAGGATCCAATCATTGGACACGTAGTCCAAACATGTTGTGTAGAAATCTCATAAATGGTACTTTGAGTCACCCTTACCATCATACAAAGTAACCTTGGGTTCCATGAATCTGGATGATAAAAGAGTTACCATTATATGTTGTGCCAAAGGTGTATGTAAAAGAACATGAGAATCCAAGGCATGAGATGGTCTTATGGCATCTTGATGAAGATGTAACACCTTGGCCTATGGATCATAGATCTCATGCTTAAAGGATTTTACATATGGAGATGAGGAATGTGTATTATCCATAGGAGGTTTTTCCATTATTAAATATTTATGAGTTAGAATAGGTTGTAGAATCTAAGTTCCCCATAAAGTACGTGTAATAATATTGGCATCTAGGTGGTTATAAGATTGACCATTATTGTATTTTTAAAGCTCTTCATGGATAATATGGATAAGGTCATCTTGCATATCTAAATGTTTAGAAATGAAATATTACAATTGCCTCTTATCAATATCATTGAATTGATTATTGAATCATGACATTATAGGTTTGAAAGTAGGAAAATAAAATGTTGTATATTTTGAAAATTTAAAGAAATTTAATATGTCAAAGATTTCCAAAATAAAATAATAGATCAAATATGATATATATATATAGGCATATAAAATAGAAGGATACAATCCCTAATAGCATTTAGGGCTAGGGCTTGGGTAGTATTTGAAGTAAGTCAGGTTCACCAAATGATTTAAATATTAAGTGGTTATGGAATGTAAACCCTAAGTTGTTAAAGGGTTTAAGTATAGTAAATTAGAAAATAGATATGTAATAAATATAACCATTTATTTGTATAATAAATGACTTAATCCAATATTTTTAAAAATAATAATGAATGACACAAATAAGTACTTAGTTAGAAACTGACTGAGACAGATGATCTAGAGGCTAAAAACTAGTATAGAAGTTGATAAGGGTGTCATGAACAAGATCTAGGTGTCATAAATCCACCTAGTTAGTAGTGTAGTACCTTGAGAGTAGCACGTCATGTTAGTGTCCTCCTATTCATTGTTAGTACACTTGTGAAAAGATTGATGTGAATTTTTGGGAGCCATTGTGTCTAAGTTTGATAGGCCTATTCTTGTCCATATGAAACCTGATTGACTATTTGTGACCTATTTTGGACTAATGTTATATACAAACCCTAGATCTCCATGTTGTTAGGGTATTTCAGAAACACAAGTATAAAAAGTGTGATGTTAGTTGGGTAGGCTAGACATCCTCAACACCCTACTATATTGAGAGTTTCCTACATACCAATACCTCAAGAGGGGATCAAACCGGATTTAGTTCTCACAATATAAGTGTTGGTACAAGTGTAAGTGAATGTTAGTATGAGTGTTGACTTGAGTTCTTTGAATGAGGCTTGAGAGTGTAAATCTATGTATTCTAAGATTAGGCTGGATGTAGATGAATACATGTATAAGTAGCGTAAAATATGTATCAATAACCTTGATTATGCACTACTTATTTTGAGTTTGTTTGTGTATATTGCATCTAATTTCCATCTAGTGGATATAGAGCTAAAAGTCATGTATTTATACTAATCTAGTGTTTATGAAGGGTGTGAAATATGTATAGTCTAACCTTATGTGTCCTAGGAATTGAACACATATCCATTGTGGTTGAAATTAGGTAAGGGACACTAGCAGGTCCCTTGGTCACTAGCGTAATGCACTAGTGTCCAAAGAATGGTGCTAGTTTTCAAGTGGTAAAACCTTGGGCACTATGGGTCTGAATCCCTTGGAGAAGGTCTAGGATTTATTTTGGGATGTTTAGGGATGTGTAATACATGCATAAAATCTGGCTAAGGGTTGAAAGAGGCCCTAATATAGGTCTAGGGCTAAGATATAGATGGGTGGTCTCAAGTGACACTCATTGCACTCAAGTGACATTTTATATGATTATAAAATGTAACTAATGTTTTGGTTTTGGTAATTGACAATATTTGCTCTGAATTCACTCTGGTATGCTTTAGACTTGGATTGTGACTACTCTTAGTGATTAATTTGAAAATAGTGAGGAATATGATATTTTATTAATGTGCAATAGTGTATAGATGTGTACCATATAAGTGTCAAGTCTCATATCTAGTGAGGCCTTTATTTGTATATATGAGTCTGAAGCCTTTATTTGTATATATGAGTCCAATTGGTAATTTTTCACACCATCAAGATGATATGCAAATGGGTCAACCCTAATTAGAATTTCTATTTTAATAAATTAGTCATTTTTGGTAGAGGGTTAATAATATTAAGTTCAGCTTAGTATCAACCAATGATATTGACCTAGTCTGACGTTATGGAACCATGCACAAAAGGACTAAACTAAGCATCTTTACATATCTATGTAGGATAATATGTAGGTTTGAAATAGACATTAAGGTTCATCTTGGTGTGTAATAATATAATGTAAGGGGTAAAACCAATAAAATAGCATGTAGGTGTAATAAAATGGTGGGTTGTGACCATATTTGTGTGGAAAATTCATTAGTGATAAATGTATGTCAAATTTGTTAGTGTCAATTACTTAATACCATATTTTAATATCTAAAAATTACACCTTTTGTTATTATAATAGAATTAATAGATTAAAATGAAATGGTATACCTGAGTGTGTACAACACACTTTGCCTTTGGTAGGAAGCTTCAATTGTGTAAGTCAATCACTAAAAAAACCTGCAACAAACATGTGTAAACTATGAGTTTTTAATTTTTTCCTAATCACTGGGTTTGACAATGGTAGTGACTAGTGTAGTGAAATATTTTTCTTTGGTGATAATGGAATATAGGTCTATGATGCCAACAATGATAGGACATAAGCTGCAAGGAGGTGGTAATGGTATTTAGAAGTAGTCAGGGGCTTCATCAATGGAGGAAACCTTCCCAAAGGCACAAAACTCTCCACAAGTTGAAAGGGCAATGAATGTAATAGGTGAAGGGATAGGTAGTCTAAGGGATAGGTGTATCCCTAGCCTAATTATTTACCAATTCAATCCACTAGGGTTTCATAAGAATCGATGGCTTTGAAGAGCATTCTGTCTAACAAATTGGTTATTATCAATTTTGAAAATAAGCTTTGGAGGATATTCTCGAACAAGAATCTTGGTTTGTGGAGAGAGGCTTGTTTTACCATTTTGACTGGTTTTGGCCATCTATATCCTCTCTTCACAAATGGTTATTGGTTGTTTGGAAACCTTTGTTGGAAGACACACTGGAAATTTATCCCTATGTCAAAGGTTCCTTTGTGGTAACTTTTGAATCTTTAGCTAATCGCATTAAGATTTTTTAGTCTAAAAGATGGAGTTTTGAAAATCACCTTCTTCTGATGAAACCATGGATGCTTGATTTCAATCCATTTATAGAAAATATTTCTTTACGTCCTATCAAGGTGTGACTATCATATCTTTCATTGTAGTTTTGGTCTGAAATTGGTCTTTCTATCATTGGCTCTGTGCTGGGTGAGTTTCTAGAAATTGATGCTTCTTCATAATTTTTTAGGAACTAATTTTTCTAGGATTCTGGTGTGTCTTGAAATTTCTCAGGATCTTCCTAATAGAATTAAACTTAAAGTGCAAGAAAGAAGCTGGAATTAAACCCTTGATTTTGAGGGTATTCTATTTAGATGTAGAAATTACTTTCATATCAATTAGCTTAATACCTCATGCCTCAAATATAAATTAAAGCTATAATATTCTTGGGGTAAAGAGGTAAATAAGAAGCATCTAGCTATTTTTTGAATGATAATTCATGTAGTTTGATAGGAGCAGTCTTAGAGAATGTTTTGAAAAAAGTTTTGGAGAAAGAAGTAAGATTGGTTAATTCAATTCAGAATGTTGAGTGTGGTGATTTTAGTAATAAAAAGGAAAATATGATTAAAATTTCAATAGGTAAACTTATGGAAGGAATTAGTGTGTTATCTCCAATTTCAGATAAATCAGGTAATGATGTAGGTAGTGGTGTGTTATCTTCAGAGTCAAATAAATCTGCTAATGATGAAGAATGTTAGGTGGTTAAGAATCAAGAAAAGGTCATTTTATTCAAATCTCTCCATCAAGATTTATTATTACTCAAGATATAAGTAAGAAGTAAAATTTTAGTTATTTTGGACATTTTATCTAAATTTTTATATTTTCTTTTTGGTCTTTTGCCACATGATGGTAGATGTTCTGTTTTAGACCTCTATTTTATTTTTGAAATATTTGAAAGTCAAGTTTCCTAGTTTTGATTGGTCAAACATGCCTTAAAATTTTCTAATGTTAATCTAGACCACCTTTTTGTATTATGATTTATAAGGTTTAAGGGTCTGAGACCCTTTAATTCTTGAGCATTGATAAAAAAACCTACAACAAACATATAGTATTCAATGTCCATAGATTGAGATTTTAAATTTAATTTTTAAAATTTCAAAAGTAAGGAAGGAGTACACCTATGAATTGGTTAAAACCATTTTTTCCTTGTAACTTGTTTGGAGATGATGCTTCCATGTTGAAGCATTAGATAACTATGATTCCTTGTTGAAGCACATAGAGAGTTAGGGTGACTATGCCCAAAATTTGTGTAACTATGTAAGCCCTTGAGTTGGGAATACAACATGTCTTAACCATAATAAACATGGGGAGAAGTTATTTACTAACCCAACTAACTAATCATATATGATAAATTTTGGGAACCAAATGATGGGTTCACTAAAAGTAATGTTATGGTTGTTGAGCGTCACTAAACCTCAATGTACAATACCCATAAAAACATAAATCAACCACTGCATATAAATTAATAGATTCAAGGTTGTTCATTAATCATTTCAGATTAAAAATTTTATTTATAAATACATAATTATGATAGTGTTTATGACAAAATGTGGAAATGTGTATGAATCTATATCATGACTCTTTAGAGATGTGATAATTGCAAATTGTCATAGTATGTATGTGCATGAACCATTATCATTCTTGATGAATTTGAAAGTGTGTATATGTGCATGAAACAACATCTACCCCATGAATCTATGTCAACTAATAAATAATTCTATACATCTATATGTTATATCTAATAACCTATATCCCAAATGTATGTATATGAGGAAACCTTTAATCCATGTTCTTATAACTAAGTATATATGGACATGCATATGAATACAATTATGTATTAATATATAATAAATTATTTATATATTTAATTCATATACATGGCATATGACCCCTTAATTTATACTAATATGCCAATATTTGTCATTTAATTGAACTCAGCCGATAGCTGAACCATTTTGAATATCTAAAATATAATTTTGTGTTCATGTAGGTTGATGTATTTATGATAATCCCATTGTAATTATCCCTTTTATATATGATGTATGTGTCTCTTAAGTTACTCATCTAAAAATTAAAGTTAACTATACCATGTCAATTATAAGTATATCATCATGTATAATCATGTGAACATGTGGATAGTATGTCATCATAGTAATGTATATGTCCATGAAGGTATGTATGTAACATATGTAATGTATGAAATATAAGTTTAATTTATAGATATATGTTCAAATAAATAATTTAATATTTACCATCATTAAAAATATAATTAATAAGACTACACAGTAAAGGTGCATGATATAGATCATGGCACCACTCAATGTTAACAAGATAAACAAATTAACCAAGATCAATAAGCTCAAGAGTTGATTTAAGACATATGTCTAATGACCTCATACAAAGGACATGAATATTTCATTAAAAAAAAAATCCAAGGGCCACATGTAGGGGATGTAAATATGTCTCAAACAAGAAGCATAAAAATGTCACAACAAACAAGGCCACGGATCACACACAAATGACATAAATATGTCCCAAGTAAGGCCAAAGGGTCACACACCATATAAAAACACAAAAAATCCTATCATGTGAGATACTAAAAACATAAATGAAGTATATAACAATTAAATACTATTCTACAGCATCCATATGTATCAATGTCACATCTTAGTAAAGTAGTATATCCATGTAGCATTGTATAAGATATGAGTAACTAGAAAGACACGAGTACAAAATATATACAACTCAAAATCGTATAATTTTATATAATTATATAACATATGATAGTGTAACCTATAAATAATATGCCACCAATATTGGCATGGCCACTAGGAAGAGGAAAGTCCGGCATCTATGTGTAACTTGTATGTCCTAGATCACACTCATATAGCATGAAATGCATCTGTATATGAAAAGAATATACCATCTATCAAACATGTGATAAATATTATATGTAAATAGTGCAATATAGTAATCATGTCATGCTTAGGTCTTAATTTTGATTTTTTTTAATATTTGAATGTTTTTGAGTTTTTAGATTTTTTTATTTGTATTTTTGAAATATTTAAAATTTTAAAAGTGATACGTAATGATCCCATCAATGGAAGGATCATGGAGAGTGAAATTATATAATAGTGTAAGGGTCACCTATCATGAGTGAAATGTATCATATGTAGCCATATCATAGTCTGATAATAAAACATGTTTTTACTATAACTATCATGATCATTTCTCAAAGAATCTTATGTATGATGGGTAACTTTAGAAGGCCTAGGACTCTATAAGGTTCATTATATAGAAGTAGAATGTCTCACTACCTATAATCATTTTGGAACACATTTAAATATCCATGGTACTAATTGAGTATGTATTGTAGGATATAATGGCCTTTGTGATCCTTGAATAACTCTCTAATGTGATGGACGTTGAATAGATTTTTTCTATGAGACTTGACTACTTTCCTCTAAATTGGGTGTATAGAAATAATTTGCATATGTGTAACCACTGGATCTATATATTGATATTGAATAGGTGTAATTACCAACTGTAGTGGTCATTGGGGTGGAGGATAAGATGCCTCTACCCATTATTTTATTGAAGTGTGTATAATGGTATGGCATTTAAGCATAACACATGTATGCGTGAGATTAACTTATGAAGCTATAATAATCAAACATCTATGGTGAACAATAATTATTTGACCAACCACTTGGGAATAAAAATCATATTAATAATTTGAAATTAGTTGATGGACCATTTTCACCACAACTTTAAATGGTTCCTTTTCATAGTTTTGTTGTGTCATGAGGTTTACTTGTTTCACTTATTTCTATTGAATTGCTTGTTGTGCTTTTAGTACCCATAATTTATTTGGAGATAATAAAATTATAGTTTGTTCTTTGCATGATTTGTATTTTTGATATGTAATTGATCCTTCTTGGAAATTAAAGGAGATGGTCATATGAATCCTATCAAATTCTTCTCCCATTTATTGTAACCATCAGTGTCCCAATGTAGCCTTTCCATGTGCAATATTGTCATGTATATATAATAATGTGTCAACTATATTTGGTTCTACATAAATATAAATAGTAACATGTCTTATGAAATTATGTGTATATTATAGATCTCAATCATTTTATTCCATTTTCTTAAGAAATGCCTTCGTGCATGTATTGCATTATTGTGTGTCATCTATAATGGTTCCTTCTCTATGTTTGTCTCTAATAAGGGATCAAATGACCATTGGATCCTTATTAAGAATAATATGGGAAAGATTGAAAATTATAGAATGAAAGATAAAAGAAGTTATTATTTTAGTAGCATCCTCCTTACAAGCTTGACAGACCACTGACTCATTTGCTAGGAATGTCCTAGGATGTCATGGTCTCCATCAGATGAGTAGTATAAGAAGATGGATAAGGGAACCTTGTTGACTTAGTGTCAAATTTTTCAAATTTAATAACCTCTTTATCTACAATTTGAGTAATCCATTTTCATAATACATATAAATTATTATCATGATGCCCATTAATACCATGATAGTTGTAGAATGGTTTTCCATTTACTCACTTGAGTTGATGAGAAGGGTGATAGTAATTAGGAGGAAAATTGACTAATTTATTTTCAGTTAATGTTAGTAATATATCATGTGGTTTATCTTTGACACTATCAAACTGAAGTGGTTCATTCTTATTTTCAGTAAGTGCCTTCTTGTTTCTTGTTGTCTTGTAGCCCATGTCCTTTGATTCTTGCCTTTTATTAATGATATTAATTGGAATATTTGTTGTAGTAGATGAAATAGTTTATTCAACTTATATATGGATAATTTTATTCTTAAATTAAGGTGGAATTGAATCAATTAAACTTGTTTCCTTATGTGACTCACAATTGAGATCAAAGGCATACTTGAAAACATCCATATGAAGTATTTCAAAGGAAGGATAAACATTGTAAAGTGTTCTTTCCTTAAGTCGAGACAGAAGACCCTTGCTAAAGATAAATTGTTTTACCAAATTTGAGGGTTGATGCATTAAAGATTGTAATATATTATTAAATATTAGAATGTAATATTTGATAATCTCCTCATGACTTTGCTTTAGACTTTGGAGATGATCTAAATGTGAATTTAGTGACCTTTTTTATTAAATTTGGATAAGAAGTCATCTTCTAACTTCTTAAAATAAGGTAATGAGCCACTAGGGAGACTATAGAACCAATATAAAGCCTCACCTTATAAATGTTTGGTGAAGTTTTTTAATAGTATTTGCCCATCATTACCATATTTTTGAAAATAAAGTGTATATCAAATCAAGTGACTACTAGGATCTCAATGGTCATACAACATTAGGATCTTAGGCATGACAAATATTTTTGGATGATTAGAATTGAATATGATTCATGTTATAGTGTGTCCTAAGATGACATTATTTCTCGCATTAGCATCACGTGATTTAGATTGTAAAGTGATAAAAAGTAATTACTTTTAGAGATCACCTATAACATGCACCATGGAAATGATATGGCTTTTAGGAATGATAGTGGTTTGGAAATATTAGTTCATTGGTTTTAACTTACTATCTATTTTAAACATAGGTAAAATAGATTCATCAAAAATATCATTTCATTACCTTGATTTCATTCTAATACAACATCATTGCATAATTTAAAATCATTGCATATCATGTCATTCTCATCACATTATGTTTGTAGAAAAGTAGTAGGAGTTGTGTTTCATCATGTCTCAATAATAGCTTCATGTATAGAGATAGTTTCAAATTCCTTATTAGGAGAAAGAGGAAGAGTTTGACATTTCATTTTAAGATAGAGGAGATAGAGTCATCACAATTATTTGTATTGTTTTCCATTTTTAGAGAGAGAAGGAATATCATATTATTTTATATCATTTTCCATTTCTAGTGAGTGAGAAGGAATATCACATTCTTTCATATCATTTACCATTTTCAGAGAAAGACAAGGAATATCACAATCTTTTGTATCATCTTCCATTTCTAAAGAGAGAGAGAAATAAGGAATGTCGAGTTAGTTTTTATCATTTTCCATTTCTATGCAAGGTTTATGCTTTTATATTTTATAATGGTTATTGATGTGAAGTGTGATCAAAAATTTTAAAGACAAATGGGGTGTACTAAAGGGATATTACTCATATTTTATCCTATGTGCCATGTTATAAACATAAATATATTCATTATTATTGTGTTCCTCTTATTGTAGTGTATGATTAAGAATAGAGTGCAAAGAATTAGGGGAAGTAGGCGCTTATATTTTATAATTAGTGTGTTCATTTTATTCTTCACTATTATATCAATCCTTTTGATTTTCATAATTGAGATAAAAATCATTTCCTTGACAATCATATTCCTCATAGGAATTATTAGCTTCATTAATTGTATATTTTTTATCATTATTCCATTCATTATCATAATCATAAGACATGGAAAGACAATTGAATAATAAATCCACAAGATGAGAGCAACTAGGAGTTTTTGATTGGTTCTCCATTTTAGATTTATTAAACTTTGAAAAAGCTATTGAGATATAATTAGGGCCTAAACCAAATAGGTAAACACACATGTAGGTACTAAGGTTTTGTAAATGAAAACCCTAGGATTGAGGTCACATATGATGGGTAAATAAAAAACTCAGATTTGTAAGAAAATATGAATATACAAATCTGAGACCCTAGCAACAAAGGGGGCCCTAGAGAAACCTAGGGTTTGGCATAGTTTGATTAGTGTATGGGTTCACCATAGGTTTTAACCTAATTTGAATTCAGGAACCCTAATAGGATAGAAAATATTATGTGAATTCATATTATTAAATATGGAATTTAGGAATGAATTTTAATTTAAAAGCTTGAAATAGATTACAATGATTTGACAAGTGGCATATGCTAAATAAATAAGTAAAAAAAAGGGATAAGTACTTAGATTTTTTTATTGACTATCTGATTATGATTTAATTATAACAATGGAAAATAAATTAAAGTAGGCTTGTGATTATTTTATATCTATAACTATGTTTTTGTCTACACATGGTCAATATGATTAACTTTAGGTTAGTGTCAACTATTGCTACTAACCTGTAGCAATCGATAATTACCTACACATAAAAAATAGTTTATGACCATATGGTCACCTTTACCTATTTATGAAAGCTTTGTATGTATAATGCCAAACCTTAATATATATGTAATTTTAGAAATTAGTCTCCTTCAATTTGAAACCCTAGGTATGATTGTAAGGGTTAGAAACTTATAAAAAATAAAAAGGTGTAATGGGTTGAGCTGACCCCAATAAGCCACACTAAAGATTGATCATTGCCTATGTATATGATACTCCAAGAAAGGAAAGTAGACCACACATAGTTCTCCCATCTAATTTGATTGTACAATTATGTTCCTTCATTATATGAATGAAACTAATGATCTAGCTTTGGTACTTGATAAAGTGTAAGGAAATTACTTAGATGTTCACACAGAATAATTATATATCACACATAATAATCAAATATAAGAGATCACACAAAATTAATTAATAGTAGAGTATAATAATAGATAATATAGCAAAGCCACTTCAAGGGGGCAACCTCCACAATAATGCAATAAGAGTATAATATTTAATATGATGATCAAAGACTAACCACTACCTCCTATATATAGTCTATTTAGCCATGGTTATTCCATAGGTTGACTTAACTAAGAACATAGAGAAATGTAACAAGAATATAATATAGGTATGTAAGTCACAAGTCAACCACACATATCCCTAGACATGCTAAAGGTTAAAGGCATAGCATAAAGCTTACTTTGACTTTGCTTTAGTGTACTTCAAAATTGTCATGTAATTGCTCCTAGTGATTGATTAGAAATTTGGGAGTAATATGGTAGTGTTTCTCAATGTGAAATAGTGTATATATGTTTACCAAATAAGTATCAAGTCCCCAATCAAGCGAGGCCTTGATTTTTATATATATGAGTCCAATTGAGTAATTTCTTATACCACTAACATGCTAGGTAAATGGGTTAACTCTAAGGAAATATCTGATTTTAAAAAGTATCTATTGATAGGAGAGGTTTAGTAATGAAAGGTTCAAGTCAGTATGGAGAAATGATATTGACCTGGTCTAACAATATTGACATATGTATAGGAGGACTAAATTGAGCATCTAGGAATGTATGTGTGAGATAGTATGTATGTTTGAAACAAACTTTGAGGTTTTTGTAGGTGTGTAAAAATAGAATGAAATGGGTCAAACTCATAAGGTAGCATGTAGGTGTGATAAAATGGTTGGCTAGGACCATATTTATGTGTATAAGTCATTTGTGGTAAATGTATGTTAAGCTTGTCATTTTCAAGTACTTAATACTAGATTTTAGTATCTATACCCTCCTCAATGTTGAACTAGGTGGAAGATGGTGATAACAATGGATGTCACTCACAAGATATGGCGAAGTACTCAAGCAAATAATGATCCAAAATTATGGTGAGCTTCACAAGAATGCAAGGTGTTCTAATACCATATTATAAAAACATTACTTTGATACCATATTGAGATCTATTCTAACTAGGATCAAATAGGAACCAAAGCATAACTCTTACAAGAAAGAGGCGAGAAGAGAATTACAATGAAAAATAAATACGAAAAATTTCCATTGAAAATAACTTGAGATATGCATAATATATATAGATGTGAAGGTATATATAGGTAAAACAAGAGTTATACTTCCTTTTCCTATTGACTACACTAAAGATGACATCCACTAATGATGGTGACACATGTAAATCTTTAAGCTTAAACATGTGAACATGATAACTAGACTTAATATAAAATATAATTACTTAAGTAAATTTAACTAAAGGTTCATAATTAATATTTATAACAATAGTTACATGTGATACTAAAGGATGGATAAAATTTCGTGGTATTCAATAAAAATGGATTTATTAATATTTTATTAAAAAAACAAATTTGTAATATGGTTTTGCATCATCGGTATGCTTATTGAGAGGGAGTTTATATTTTGATCCATGGCTTCTTTTCATAGGTTGTTTATTGTATTGAAAAGCTCGTTCAGATAGCTACAAAATGTTATTAGATTTGCGTAACATTGATGTAAATCTGGAATCTTATTCATGACTGATTTTTAGCATGTGTTTGTTCTTCATTGGTGAAATTATGATGCACATGTAATTCGAATGATTACATTAAATGGCATCCTCATGTTGTTATCCCCTTTGACAACAATAATGGTGCACAGTTTTTATGGTTTTGAGGTGTAGGGATCCATCTTAATAGTTATGAATGCATGCCCATGGATTCATTTGTTATGAGGTAGTCTTATGGTTTTTAAATCGATGTGGGTATGATCCTCTATGTCACATGATGATGCTTTGTCTTCAATTGGGAATCTTATTTTTAGTTGGATTAGTATGAAGATTAAGATATGTGTACAAAGAACTTTGTTGCTTTTTCATGGTCCATCTGTTAGAGTAAGTATATAAGATTGATATGGGAGTTATTTGTTTTATTGGTGGAGATGTTAATTTATTTTGTGCATGTATTTGTTGAGTGTATATTGATAGTAGATATTTTTATTTTATAAGTTATTTATGTTAAAATATTTTTTTACATGAAACAATTTATTTTGTTTATTTAATAAGCACTTTCGTGTATTTTGTTTTGATCGGTCATAGAAACCCACATAGATGATATGAATACATTTTACGAGATTTTATTATACATATTTTCTATGTATTTACAATGTCTATATGATAATGTGCAAGAGTGATCATATAATTGTATGAATGTTTATTACACTTTAACATGGTATCAAATCAAATCTAACATCTATGACTCAGCCCCTAAGCCCATAATTTGGTTGTACTCCTCTATGCAGAAGGTTGTACCATTCTTTTAGGTGGGCTTTGTATTGATTGGATTCATTTTTTGTGCAAGGTCGTTTCAATATTTTGGTAAAAAAAAAATTGAGAATCCTTTTATAATAAATGTTGGCATAAATTTGCATTGATATACTCTTTGCATATGTTCGGCATAAATTTGCATCGATAAATTCTTTGCATATGTTAAATCATCATCTGGATTATTTATTTGATCCGTACAGAGTCGTACAATCCATATTTTGGCGGGTTTTTTTTGTTGCATTGTTTACATCTGTCTAAGGATATGTATAATTCAATTCTTGAAGATCTGTACTTCTTCTGGAGCATACAAGTTGTTTAGGTTTTTTAAGCATGCCATTATCTTCATGAAGGTTATCATCTTAATTGAAGAAAAGTTTTTGGCACCGTATTTTGGAGCAGCGAGCAAGCTAGACATTTTTTGTCTTGATTAAAACAAGGACTTGTTTTATTTTGGTTTTGTTTGATATTCCTCGTAGTTGTGCGGCCATATAATCTCTTATGCATTGCATTACAATGACAGAGTCTGTTGTTCGACTTGTTCGACTCATGGCAGGGTAACCATCTTTGTATCATCTAAACTTTGAGCCTCCACGCAGATCCACCTAGCAGCTGTGCATATTGAACGATGCATGTTGTTTGAGATATATTGATATCTATGACAGCTGTGAAACTCTTCCTACGGTATGCTTATCTGCTTATTGTGATTCATCTACATCCCTATGCTTTCCGGCGAGATCACCTCTCAAACGGTGAGTTGAACCTCTGAACTCAGGAGAATCTACTTTGTTATCTCTTTTTCAGTGGATTTGAACCTTAGCTCCCAGCGGCAACAACTCTCTCAGACCCTGTTATCGCCTCCTCGGTCAAGTCATGCAAGGCGATTTGAATCTATTTTAGCTATTGTCGTTTCTTTTATTATCTTGGAGAAGTTTCCCAAGTGGGTGTTGGATCCCAGTCAGAGACTGTTACGAAGTTTCCCAAGGGGGTGTTGGATCGCAGTCAGAGACGGTTACGGTGGCTATTATACTCTTCAACAGATGATGAAGAAGTGCAGTCGTTATGGCAAGCCGTGATACCAAACCCTAACGGTGGAAACATAACATCGTTTACCATTTGGAGACCACCCACCCTCAACATTATCTCAACCGCAGGTTCACTATTTTGATGCGGCATTCATCTCCTTCTACGTCATTCCTGTGTCAATGCAACCCTCTGTGAGATCTCCAAGATTGCAGCGAGTTGTATCTTGAGGTGAGCCCCATGAGTCAGTTGTTTACCGTCTGTTATCAGCATTTGGGCTCGTGTCACCACTTAGCTAAGATACCAATGTATATGTTTGCCCCTTCATTTAGCACCTCCCATTGGGTTCCTCTTAACTGCCTCCACCAACTTAAAACAAGGGTTTTTTAAAAATATATATATAAATCAACTTTAATAAAAGATAAATATTATCTCTTGGAAATAGAACTTTTTGAAATTGGACATAGCCACTTGGAAATATTTACTTTTGTTAAAATACTAGTGAGGGAGGGGCCATTTGTTTAGTGGCAAAGTATTTTTATTATAGTGGGGGACATTTTGATAGGTGGTGCTTTTTATTTGCAAGTAATGGGGACATTTTACACATAGGTGGAGTGTAAATTTTTTTTAGTGGGGGCACCTTATTAGTATTTGATCGGTACTATTATTTTTATTAGAGTATTTGTGTGACTGTTTTCATGTATGTTGTGAGTTAAATATTTCACAAATTTATCCATGTTTGTATATGTAAGGTAATATTTTAATATTTCCCAGTTATCATTAAGTAACAAATAGTGCCTCTGGATGGGATCAATAGGATGGCCCTGTTTTCTTTTATGTTTATGTTATTGCTTTGACAAGCAAGGAGAGGAGGCAACGGTTTATGGAGGAGGCAAATAACATCCGTGTGCTCAGCAGTGTCGAATGGCAATTTTCCTCGCAGATTCATGGCACCGGATGTGTTTATGAGAGAGCTTGCAGTTTTTGGGGGTGTCCTGTTTATTATTTTGGTTATGCATTTTGCGGATCCGGTGTTACATTAGAATACGTTCATCTATGTTTACATTACCAAATTCACAGGAGTAGAACAACAATGAAACCATGTTATTATCATGCCTGTATCGTCAAAAAATGATCTTCCGATTATGCATTACAACAATCTTCTGTGTCTATCGGGGCAAGTAATAAAAGAGAAATATGAGGGTTGGATGTTAGTGGCGGGTGCAGAAACTCTGTTGAAGCATTGTGAAAGAAGCCATCCGTTTCCTTTTTAGACGACTTGCATTTATAATTTTATCATTGGTGGTGGCAGAGGTGGAGGCAGAGGAGAAACCAGCGATGGCAGCGGTGGAAGAGGAGCGAAGGAGGTGAGGTCAATGAGCACGGACACTGGCGAGGGCGCATATGTCAAAATTTTGGATGTCAGGGTAAATTTTCCTATTTAATTGTCAAATGATGTTATTTTCGCTGCTTCTTCATGCATTAAAATCGAAAGTGATATTAAATACATAGATTCATTTTTTTTTTCTAAAAATTTGGTCAAAAATGACCATAGAGTGTCAAGGAAGTCCCTTTGTGGATGACAAATGGAGGATATAACATATTTTTAGCTTGCAAAAGTACAGTGAAATGGTGTAGTTTACTTAAATTGATGTTTTCAAAATTCCTACAGCGAAATGGAAAAAATTTTGGGCTTGAAAAGAACATTCAATATTGAATGTTTCAAAATGAGGTCTTGGATGCACTATAGCTTTGGATTATACAAAATTTATGTTAAATTCTTGGTCGCCATGCTAGATAAGCATCTCCTACATTTGGTTTGGATTGAAAGGAATGCACTACTCCTTTATAAGCTCATTCTCCTTTTCCATCATGAAAGTGACCATTTATACCTTCTGGTTGGTTATGGGTAGTCTTAAAAGCCTAAGGAAGCCTATTGACTCATAAGAAAGTTAAATTAGAAAAAATAAAGTCATTATAATAAGAAAAAAATATATTATACATTAGAAAATAGATATTAACAGGTCACCAGGTTCACATAATAATTTGATTGAACTATTTTCTAAGTGTATGTCTATTGGGTGCTTCACAATCCACTGGTCTCTAGGTTGTTCTTAACATATATATAACACTATGCATATTGACTATTGTTTAGAGAGCTAAAGGAACTTCTAGAAGGTGTAACGGTGAAAATCTCCCTTTTGAATGCCATGGAAATGTTTGCAGTCTCTATAGATGTGCCATTCCCTTTCTTTACTGATGCAAAATATAGATACATGTGAAATGAACTTGAAACTAGGGTACAAATTACCACTTTTGAGGGTGTCTTCACAATAATCTGAGTATTGGTCCCTATAATATGGTCCATGATCTGTATGTCACCATTGCTCTCAAAACTCATTTTGTTGATATACTTGAACCTCTAAATGAATTATGTTGTGAGATTTCCATGAGATGATTCCACCCAACTTATGTAAAATATTTGTCTTTCAACATATGTTTTGAAAATACCATCTAAACCTTTGAAATTAGATTTCAGATTGGGCTTGTATGATGGAACATCATATTTAATTAATTCTCCCTTTGTCATTGCAATCTTATCATCCACCTAAAGGTGCAGATTTGCATCTACAAGCCACACATTAAGAGCATCAGTCACTTTGAGGCCAAATGTGTGAGCCTTTCCATCCAATAACTTCCCCAAAGAAGGGGTGATTTCTATGTCATATAAAAGAAGATAAAATGCCCCAATATCCACAACAGTTCTCCAAAACAAAGGGTTTACCCCTCCTATGAAAATCATAGGAAAAGGCCACACAACACTAACTTCTACACCATCTATAAGCACCACCACCTCTTTGAAAGCTCCATTGCCTAGTAAATTGGTCTTATTATTGGCCTTAGTGTAAGCACTAGGGGGTTTGAGAACCATGACTCGCCATTCTCATGGAAAGACAAAAGACTTTAATGACTACCCTCTAAACATGTCATGGCACACCCCTAGTCAAAATGACTAAAAACCAACCTAATTCAATCCAATATTTTAATCTCATTGACATTTTTGAAGGTTAAACTTTAATTAACCCATCATAATCAACTTAAAATTATTTGATGGTAATGGTCCAATAGCATTGAGAAAAGCTTGATAGACACAACAAATACCAAAGTTTGGTAATACAAAGCCAACAACTCCCTTGACTAAACATCTAACAAATTATGTATCTGAAACCAATACCCACCATTGTCAGGAGATGGATTTGATATTGGCAAGATTAGATCTACTAGGCCTGAGTACATTGGCATTATATTATCTTCTTATTGTGGATGCTGGTAGAAATGGAAAGTGATGTAACATGGTAAATCCTAGCATAAGTCTTGTCAACTAGATTGCCAAGTTCAACAGTCAACTACACCCCATGATGAATCCTCATATTAAGCAACTTGATTTCAAGCAATAGTTGTTTCCCCCCTCAATCATTTTAGAAGTAATGTTCTTCCCCCCCTTTTGTTAGGGGAGTCTTTTTATTACTTATCTTGGATCCAACATGCCTCCCAGCCATTCTCTATAGAATTGATTCACTCTAAAATGTTGTCTCTCTTGTGATAGATACATGTGTCTCCATTTGCTTAGAAGATTTCATGAGGAGATCAGCCATAATGGCCACCTTGTTGTCTATTATGATAACTGATGTATCTTATATTTGAATTATATACCTTTAGCAAGCCTATGGCAATATGCTTGTTATTTACCTTATAAAAAACAAACACAATGGTTGTTATTTACCTTATCAAATACAAACATCATTGAGGTATACAACCTAAGTTAGAACATCTCTCAATGCATGGTTGTTGATGCTCTGGCATTAGTGTCTTGCCACTAATCTTTGTGGCATATACCAATAATCTCAGATATTTGTATGTATATTTTTAAAATTCATAACTCAATAGTCGCTTAGTTATGTAAATTTTTAGTTACATGTTTGCCATTGTTTTTAATGTTCATTTTTGATTAATTCCACATAACAACCTGCTAGCATAGCGATTTGCATTGCAATTGCATTTTGTGTAGAATCTATATAACAACTTTCCAAATGCCATATAATAGCCAGCCATAAAGCAATATGCATGTCGTCAGGTACTCAAGCTTCTCTATGACACTTGTTTAAATTGATTGTGGAAATCACTTAGTGGGGAACATATTTTATTTAATTAGTCAGAAATCATTATGATGGGAGGAGGGGGCATGGGTACGGGGGCATTGTATTATTTTGGAGGGGGTAGGGGCATTGTATTATTTTGGCATATTTTAGAAGTCAATTTTCATATAAAAAGAAGGGTTATTGATAAAATTGGTGAATTTTAGGCTTGGTTACAAAAAATTTAATTGCATTTGGTGTTCGGGGTGTTTCCCCTCAACCCCACCTAGTATTATGATAGGGAATGCACCAAGGGTTCTACCCCCAAAAATCTCAAGTATCACTACCCCTTAACCTTATTGGGAGTTATCACTCCTAAACCCCCACATCCTAACCCCTTATTCAATACTTCCTTCTAAGTGCTGAGGACCAAAGGGTGAGGTCCAATCTGACAGGTAATCAAATCCCCTCACATAAACTTTTTCTTTATTTTGTTGAGTTTCATACATGGACTCATTTTCAATAGATCACGACGTCCAACTTTTAAGTGTACATTATTTTCATTACTCTCATTTATGGATGCATTTTTGATGGTTATCGACATTTGAATATTTGATTTATTTCTCCTAATGTCTTTTGATGCTCCTTTATTATTTAAGCTCCTTGTTCAGTATATTTTTTTGGAGCACATGTCTCTCATTTCATTGATGACCTGTTCAACAACTTGATTGCATTATGGAGATTCTTTCATCACTTGGTGATATTGTTTATAAGATGGGACCTATTTTGTAGTCACACTGAGATTCATAGAATTTTATCCTTCATATCATATGTGTAGACTATTTTTTGATTATATATCATCTCAATATTGTAAACTTATAAAATTTAAACCTTGGCTATTCCTCTCAGTTATATACCTTTCTTGCTTCAACAAGTCTCACATCTACTCTATTTTTGTGCCCCTTGGTCTATATCTCTTAGTCTAACTATTCTTATGTTGATGACCTAGGCCTTCTCTCTTGCCCATAATGCTTAGAATGTATTTATCTTCCATCTCTATAAGTTTTAAGCTTGTACCTATTTTTTTCTTCCTAGACACTAACATCTGGGATAAATAATAGCATCAATGCTACTATCATGTCCCAATACAAGTGTCTAATGCACTAAATTCATCTATTTTGAAAATGAAACATATCTTAATGTTCATCCTAAGTGTTTTAATGTGAGTTATTGCTCCAAAGGGATTGATATAAATACAAGATCAACCCTCATTCACTCCTCACCTAGCTATACTAACCAAAGAGACCAAAGAGACCAAGGAAACTTATCAAAAACACTATATCAAGCATTCAATTTTTAAAATATTCCTTATTTCCATACCCATTCATATGCACAACACATTTATAAGTTGAAATTAATAAATGGATAGCCCAAGATCTCAATTTTCCAAGTTACAAGTTAGGTCCTTGATGTACTTGCTTTGCATATGTTATATGATTCACACACAAGCCAATAGGTAGGGGAGAACTAAATGAGTTTGACGTCCACTTCTGGTTTAATGGCTATGAAACTAGTACCCTCTGATGGTGGGTCTTTGGGTTCAACTTGACACTATGTGCCCACTAACCCATTTTCCCCTAAGGTCACTATGAAGATGGAATTTTTTTTGCCATTTCACAAAGAGTGATAGTCTATGACACAAATTTGAATGCACTAGAGTGAAGGCGAAACAAAACCTAGAAGCATCCATGTGGTCGTATTCTATTTCAATAGCTATTTCATATAGGACACTTATGTCAAACCCAAATAATAGTATCGATGTAATCATCCTAGGCTAACGTCAGTGTGCAAAACATTAGAAGTGTTAGAGCTAGAGTATGATGACTATTCTAAAATCTCCTTCTATCTTATTTCATTCTTGTTCCAAATCTACAACTGCATTAGCATCAAAACAAGCTAAGTACATCATTTTTTATTGTTTTTATATCTAGCATAGTTTTACTTTCCATATTTAGACTATTTTAGCATAATAAATTAAATATACACTTATGTATGAGTTTAGAATCTAACTGACTTGATATAGATCTGGTTATCACCCTTGTGCCATTTCATTTATATATACCATTTAATTCAAACCTAGGGTGAACAATAAGATCACCTTAGATTAACATTTTAAGGTAAAATATTTGGTGAACCCAATCTTTAAACATCAAACCCTATGTCACTTATGGTTTTCTATTTTTTTATTATTGATCCCTGATTATCATAAAACATGTGCAACATGGATGCATCTATTACCCATTTTAGATTCCAATATGTCATAGTTGTTATATTTTGATACATTACTTGCCTTATCAAATGTTATAAGCAAACCCATGCTAATAATGAGAGGTTTTTAAATCGAACAAAATAATTAATCTCTTTTTAAAATTAGTTTTTCAATGTTATAAATCCAATATCTCGATGCCAACATGCATGCTCTCGACTATTTTTCCTTCATATTTATTATTTTAATGATAGATACCATCCCATACTCATTATTCACCCATGGCTTATATTGGATTTTTTGATCCATGTTCTTACTAATCAAAAAGGTAAGGTTGCCCAAACCACCCCCCCACCTATTAATATACAACAAGTGCCACCTAAGCCCAAGCTTGTAATAAAAGTTAACGGATGTCATATTGTTGGCCTATTGAATAATATGCATGCTAAGATTTAATTACTTGAGATCATAAATCAATCTAGTGTTTATAAGGATATCTTATATGAAGCGTTGCATGAAACATAAGTTACAACTAATATTGAGCCTACCTATTTTGTAGACATCATGAAATATCTCAAGAACAAGGCCAAACTCATTGATTTTGATCCTATAAACATCCAATTCCTATCACCATTGTGTTGAAATTGTCAATCTTACTCAAAATTTTGTGACAATGCACAATTTGGGCTAAAATCACTAAAATGCACTAAATGGTTTGATATTGTCATATAGAGGTGCCAATTTAGGATATAGGATCCATGAATGGGGTAATGCATTTTATGTGATTATTAAGTTTTTCCAAATCATTTCAAGTCAAAATTATGAAAACACAATTTGACTCTCTGAACTACTGAATTCTTATAATTCAAAAGCACACAACATGTGCATGTGTTATTTCATGTCAAAAATATCTTAAATGGGGTATTGGTCTAAATGTAATGGAAGCATTCTTATAATTATACTCTAATAAAATTATGACTTAGTAAATTGACATTTTGACCAGTTTGATTAAATGAGCAACCACTTTCCAAAAAATAGCATAAAAGTTAATTAACCTCACTTAAGTAAATTAAAAGCTTAAGTGGAAAATCCATGGAAGTTATTGAATATATATTAATTATAAATTCATTTCTAATATCTACATCATTTGGGGACATCATCAATGGGATGGCCTCCATAAGCCAGAAATGGAACATATATCTGGATTAAAGCCCTCACATGCCTCATTAATGCCCCTTTCTTTCAAATATTAATAGGGATATTTATGGATTGAACCTCCAAAATTGAATTGATTCATGGCCACACATATTGATCTCAAGATGGATGATCATGGTTGATTCTAATCATTTCCAAAAATCTATAAATACAAGGGTTCTCACTCATCTTTTCAAGCTCTTTTTGTGTAAACTTATTATGCAAAATTATCTTCACAAGCTATTTTTGTGTAATGTTATTATGATGAATTTTAAATAAGATATCTTCAGCTATTAGCATAAATTTTATCAATTTCATGAGCCTAGTTCATTGGTGCATTGAGAGATGATGGAAGAGTAAGCCACTCATCATTAACAAAGACTTGGAGCACCAAATCAAGGGGAAAGTCATGTTTTGAGACACATTTGGAGGAGGGATGCTCTTAGGAAGGTTTGATGTTGTATCCCTTCTTTCAATAGCTCTTATTTTTCATTTACAAAACCCCATAAGGGAGTCGGCTTTGTGAGTTATGTTTTTAATGTTTATTTTAAGTTTTTATTACTAATGCATGATTTAACTCACTTTGAATTCCTACTCTACATCTTGGCACACCTAGTGGGACCACACATCCCATACAATCAAGGAGACTAATTTGGCACTCTTATATCTTATAATAAATGTTTAAAAGTATCTAAAAATCAAGTTTTACCTCATTTTTTTTAATGTTTTTTTGTTCCTTCTAATGACACATAGTTTACAAAGTGAACGACATCGATTTACCCTGATCAACATCAATCCTATCCTAACTGACATTAGTTCCTATGTGAAGAGTAATAAACAATATAAAGCAATATTTTTGATTTTTTATTGAAAATTTATAGTGGTTATTCTATGTTTTTAAACTTGGGTGTTCTCTATTTAAACTTTTTATTGCAGGATCCAGAGGGTTTTCATGTTTTTATGTTAACAAAGTTTTTTGTAAAAATCATTCTTTTTTGCATTTTTATAGGAAATCAGTTTCAATTCCAAGTTTATCAATGTCAATTTTTTATGGACTGACCAACACCGATATCTTTTAATCGATATCAGTCTTGTATGGACTGACATCAGTCTTTATGTTAAGAAAATTGAGACTTAAGAGCAAGTTTTCAAATCTTGTTTTTTCATTTATATTTTGGCTTCAAGGTAAACATAAAACCTCTAAAAATTTCATGTCACAAGCTGGAATAAGGCACAAATTTTAAAATGGTTAAGTCTTGAATACTTCATTTGGTGTTTAAAAGGAATGTAGATTGTTTATGCTTGGTTATTTGTGAAAGTTTCTATTACAAGTTTTCAACTAAGGCCAAGGGGCCAAATTTAATAAACACTTTATTTTGGTACATTAAAATAAACACTCACATTTAGATTACAACTCTTAAGAGTGTTTTGTTTTACACTAGATCTTTTAAAATTATTTGTTTTTTTATAAAATGAAGGATGTGTGTATGCTCTCCCCCCATCCCCTTTAGGAAAATTGGGTGACCAAAAGTATTATTTCTTTGCATTTGTGCCTTATTCAAAGGTGTGAAAAGAATATCATTAAGGATCTTCTCAAATTTATTTGGTTTGGGTGATCTAAACATGACCTTAAAGTCTTTTCACTTTATCTTTTATTTTATGCAATTTGGCTTATGATCAGGAGTCCATAGCCTCCTCACAAGTTCTCTAAGGAAGCATTGACCCAAGAATTCATCTCTTGGCATCATTTCAACCCCACTCCATAGTAGGGTATAAAAATTAAGGGTGACCTACTAGGATGTTTTCTTGAGTGGTTAAGCAAACTCCATTAGTTATACTCTAGCTTAAACTATAGGGGAAATTCAAACATCACACTACACTAAGCAAGCAACGAATGTAGTGGTTATAAAAATAACAAGAACTTTTCACAACAAGATGATTGATGTGTATCTAATTGACATAAGGCATCTCTAGTTTTAGACACACTTGGGACCATCTAGAAACACACAAAAATTTAGTTTTAGAACAACCCCACTTGCCATAGACATATTATTGTTGTAAGGCAAGTAGCCCAAAGTTTTATAAAATCCTCCCAAGATCATGTATATAGATGAAATTCAATGGTATGATGAAACCTTATTAGTTTAGGACATTGGACATTATACTTAGTTGTATTTTGTCTTTTTATACTTTACTTGCTTGGTCTTATCGAGTTCAACAATTACTTAACAACTCAAACGTGCCATAATTAAACACCTTTATTATACACCATTATATTTGAACAAAGAGGTGTTACATTGACCAAAACAAAATCATTCTTTGTTTTGTTCAAATCATCATTTAAAACATTGTATTTGTGTTATCTAAGCAATATAGTTATGCTGTCCATTTGAGTCTAGACCGTTTTGAAAAAATCTTCAAGTCCTGTATTTTTAATTCAAATTTAGAATCTTACCTTTTTAAGTTCTAGGCCAAGGTGTTAATCAATTTGACATTTGCACTTGCTTTGAATTAACTTGGGTATGATTTCTTATTTGGGTTGAAGGCCATTATATAGACTCATCATCCTTTTTTATCATTGTGGACTTAGGTTATCTTGAATTTGCTCATGCTCTAAGTCCTAGAACAATTCTATTTTCTATTACCATGTGGTAGTGTTATGCTACCCATTTGATTTTAGCTTTATACTTAGGATTTATTGTGTGTTTTCACATTTTGAGCTTATTAGTTTGCATTGTTACCTTCCTAATTATAAAGACTCTATTCTAATTTTTTAATCACAACGCATCAAATTTTTACCTAGATTTTATGGTATTGATGTATCTTTGACCTAAGTTTGTTGTGTTATCTTGCACTTTAGATTTCAGAGTTATTATACCCTCTTCCAATTTGACAATTTCAACCCACCAAAATTGAGTAAATTTGTGGCCATTTATTCTAAGTACATGGTACTACGCCACTTCTTTTATTATAGTCTCTTTTTACTTTATCAATTTTTTGAATAAATCAAAACACACTTTTAGAGTTTTTAAAACAAATTTCAAAGCTTAGTAAACATAGAGATTAATATTCTAAACATGACACAAATTTATACTTTTAGTGGGGTATTTTACAGCCCTAGCTATGAGGAGAGCATTTTTATCATGAAAAAGGCAATTACATGGTGTTTGAAGACATTCCAATGATTGTAGGATCAAAACAAGACTATTTTGAACATCAACCCTTAGAGGATAAAGATGAATCCCTTCTAAGTTTGATTGAATCAGGTGTTAGATTACCATTAGAATTTCCTATGGATCAATTACATACCTTGGTTAAGGTAGAAGAGCAAAAATGAGAATAATCCATCACTCATATTAAAAAATCAACCATTGCTTCTTCTAGTAAAGGAAAATAAGCACTCATAATGTCAATATTTAATGATCGAGATCTTGCCACCAAGATCAAGAAGATAAGCCAACAATATGCAGACCAACTTATCATAGACTTGACCAACTCTTTAGATGCCACTTCAATACATAATAATGCTTACAAAGAACAAGAGATTGTATTAGAATAATTTTAGCATACTTTAGTTGAGAACACATCTATGATGGATCATGGCATCTCAATTGAACAAAACAATTGTCAAGAGGTTTTATAAAATTATTCATTAGACACAGAGCATACATTTTTCAATCACCAAGAGCCTCTTCCTCCCCCATAAAATCAAGGAAGAAAACATGTAGTACATATTGAGGAAATTATTCAAAACACTTTGGCAAGTTCCTCTCAACCAATGCATACTTTGGAAAATCAACCACACACTCCCCAAAATTGACAAAACACTTACAATTCACAACAACATATTTCATGGAATGTTTATCAACCCAAAAATTAGTAGCTCACCTACTCAAGTCAAGGATTAAACCAAAACAAAGTTATAGATCGTAAGGTTTATATCCCTAAGAAATGAACACAATAAGGGCACATACCAACCCAACATAATTATATTCCACCTACCAATGCATCAAACATGTAAGAGTGGAATTCGATGAAATAAATTATGTCATGATTGGAGATGGTAAACTGAGTCAATAAATACAAGTTTGACAAGATATGTCCATATCCATTTGATTTTAGTATTCTCCAAGTCCCCTTTCCACCTCATTTTGAGGCACCCAAATTTGACAAATATAAAGGGAAGGGTGAACCTCATGAACATATTTAGGATTTTTTTGTGTTGTGCCAAGAGGTAGTTTATAACATTGTTTACTTGATTCACTTATTTCCATGAGGTTTAATGGGACAATATTTAGACTATACTCTTAAGTTACCTAAGGAATCGATGATAGATTGGAATGATCCATATGAAAAAAATTGTCAACCACTTATCATATAATATTGAACATGAATTGACTATGGTTGACTTATGCAAAGCCAAATAATGGGATGGAGAAAACTTTGCATCATATCTACAGTGGTTGAGAGCATTGGCTAGATGCTTTCAACACAATTTTTTAGACAAATAGTTGGATGATATTTTTGAACAGAACCTACACCCTGAGGTGGTGCATAATCTACAACTCACTTGCATAAACAAATTTGAATAAATTATAGACAAAGGTGTGTAGATTGAGAAGGCCCTTATCTCTAAATTCCTTGTCAAGATTTATTCATATGGTTAAATGTCAAATAAGACCCAATCACCTATTTAAACTATTAAAATTGATAAATCCAAGGGGTTTAATGAGAAAAAGAACATGGTAATAAATAGAGTAACTAAATCTAGACATGTACAAATGGTGTAGGCTCTACCATCTCCAAATGTGAAATTAGCTCTACCTAATCCACCAATCACTTTACAAAGGGTCCCTCCATGAAGGGCATTCAATAATAAATATAGTCTTTATCAAATTGGGAGATCTTGTTAAGGCTATGTTCTAAAAGCTTGTAGTAGATAATCTAATTGTATGGCCTCTACCAAGGTCATTTATTGAAGATCAACCCAAACTCAATTGGTATTAGGTAGATGAGTTTTGTAAATTCTATAGTGTTATTAGTCATGGTGCTTATCGATGTGTTCAATTACAACATCTCATTGAATATTTGATTGAAAGTGTCAAAGTTGAGATCAAGCTTGCCTCATAAAACACTAATCAAGATATGGGCATCTACAAAGATCCATATCATAGACATAATCAACAACTAACAAGAAATAATCAGAACCAAGGATATAATCAATGGAAACATAACCAAGGCTAGAATTATAATCAACATGATCATAATTAGGATCATAACACCCATGTTAATAACCTAGGTTATAATAAAATTCCTTATGATTAAAATAACACTATGGGGTGTATTTATGCAAACCACATTACCACTATCACTATTAGAGCTCGTAAACCATCTCGTGCTTCTTGGAGTACTAGGCCCATCAATATAGGGTCAATAACCTCTCCTTAAAGTAACACCACATCAAGTATAAGTAATTCTATTTCATCTTGATTTCCATGGCTTACCATTTCTATACCCCCTTCCTTTAATTATAATGTCTCCTTACTAGCTCAAAATTGTACTAATGCAACTAGATGCCCACAAGTCACCCTGCAAGGACTTTTACCTTCATATTCTAATTATAATTACTCCTTCTCACATCTAGATTGTGTAATCACAACTAGATTGTCATGAGTTACCCTTTAGGTTCCTTTGCCCTCTTCCACCACTGGACCTAATGTGAACATTATGCCTTTAGATCCAAAGTTGAACATTATACCATCCAAGGCTAAACCATCTCATCTTACTATTGAAAATCCTTATAGTATCTCAGACCAACTGAGAAAATCTCCTATGAAAATTTCTATTTTAGATCTTTTGCATACGTCTAAGTTCCATAAATCTATTTTGAATGACCTTCTTCAATAATCTACTATTCTCTAAGACATTAACCCTAAATAATTCCAAACACTTTTAGGGTATTTGTCTTCATTTAGACAGGTTATATTTGATCAAAGAAACATGTTCACTCTTGATCCTAGCCATAAAAACCCCTTGTATATTGAGGTCATCATTGAAAACCATAAAATCAAATGGTTTTTTAAAGATAATGGTTCAGGGTTGAACATAGTGTCCCTCAAGCTGGTATAGCGATTAGGTTATATTGTGAAAGACATCTAGCTAGAGATAATTATAATCAAGGCATATGATAAGGTTGAAAGGGAGTATTCTAGTAATATTTATTTTCCAATCATAGTTGGGTATGTGTCCCATCATACCTTGTTACATATTGTGGATATTGAGTTTCATTATAACATACTTCTTGGTCATCGTTGGATCCATGAAGTATAGGCTATCCCGTACACTTTACATCAGGGCCTCAAGTTCTCCCATGATGGGATTGAAGTCATCGTTTCTACCAATCTATAGCCTTGCCAATATTACAAACACCTAGAAGTTGAGTTTCGTAATTATAACTATTGTCTTGGTTTTGAATTTGTTACGAAGAAGAACAAGGAAATAGTTTCACATCCACCCAAATCCAATTATATCAACCCAAGTGACCTTGATTCTACTTTGGTTGATTCATTTCCTGTAACACTTGAAAAATAAGTTATTATAGAAGAAGTAGTCATTTCCACATATCATCTTAAAGAGGTCTTCCATATTGCTAGGTTTCCCAAGTTTCCCAAGTCTCCCAAATATTTTGGCAAACCCAAACCTTCTAAAATCCCTTACAAAGCCAACATGATTTGGTAAAAGAATAAAGATATAGAGAAACCACTAATGGTATTTGTACCTGCTACTTTGCCAAATCAAAATCGAGGGGCTTTCATTGAAAAAGACTAGTTATATTATAATGTCATTGCTAATTATTTTTAGAATCCAAAATATATTATCCCTAATTAGATTATGGAAAATTTTGACTATACAAGAAAGGGTCTTGAGCCACAAGATAAATGAATCTTATAACCTTTATCAGTTGGTAAACCTAACATAAATTAAGAATCTCAAATTTATACCACCTAGGGGTGACATCATGACTTTCAATAGTGATTCTTCTAAATTGAATAGTGATTGATAACTCCTTGAACAAATAATTTGAACCTTGTCCCCACTTAGTGTGAGTCCACAAGTATTTCATTAATTTTCAAAAAAACAAGTACATGAAAGGGTGCCTTTACTCCGTTAACCCTTTTACATTGGAAACATAGATTTTATAGATTTTACCCATGATAGGTAAAGCCAACTAATCCTATAACTAACTCTTTACAGGAAATCAACCCATAAGGTAGTTCTAATTAATTAACTCAAAACATAAACACTACCTACAAAAAAAGCCCAAGTAAATTTATTTTATGGGGGTGTCTTTATTAAAAATATGCATGCCCTATTAACAATAATTATTTATTTAACCTACCAAAAAATCTAACCTAATGTTAAGACTTTGGAATAAGTCCTAATAAATCCCCCTATGATCCAAAGTTAGGTATTTGGATGCATACCAAGCATTTTTCTAAAATTTTCAAATTTGATTTTGTCAAGGGTTTTTGTGAAGATGTCAGCTATCTGATCGATAGTTGGGCAATATATTAGACCAAGAGCTTTCTTTGCCACCAACATTTACAGATAATGGTATTTGACATTCATATATTTTGTTTTGAAATTAAACATAGGATTATTGGACATCTTGATTGCACTTTGATTATCAATGTATAACTATGTAGGAGCAAACTAAGAACCTAAAGATCTTCAAGAATATGACATAGGTAAACAATTTCTCTAGAAGCATCCCCTGTTGCAATATACTCTGATTTTGTTGATGAATTTACCACTATATCATGTTTCTTACAACACCAAACAATGGTAGCTAAACCCATATGCATAGTGTATCCTATGGTTGACACTTTATCATCCACACATCTACCAAAATCTGCATCACAATATCCAACAAGTTTGAAGTTCTTATTGCAGCAGTATTCAAGGCCATATGTTTTCATTCCTTGAAGGTAACGAAGTACTCATTTTTCTGCATGCCAATGAATTTCTCTAGGCTCATGTATAAACCTAGATAAAATTCCAACTAAAAATGAAATATCAATCCTATTAGTCATTAAGTATATCAAACCTCCCACCAATTGTTTGTATGTGGTGCCATCAAAAAAGGCATTGATATCATCCTTAGACAATTTCAAGTTACTTTCCATGGGAGTGAGGGTAGGTTTGCAATCACTCATGCCAAACCTATATAATAAATCAAAAATATACTTAGTTTATGAAATGAAAATACTATGCTCTTTTTGAGTTACCTTTATGACTATATAGTAGTGAAGAAGTCCAAGATATGTCATCTCAAACCCATCTTTTAAATCCTTCTTCATAGACTTGTTATGGTTTTCATCATTACCTATGATAAACAAGTCATCGACATAGAGAACAATTATCACCATTTTCTTACCCTACACTCAAAAATAGAGAGTATCATCAGATTCATTGTGATGAAAACCAATGGATTTCAACTATGAATCCATTTTCTCATACCAAGCCCTAGGTGCTTATTTGAGTCCATACAAAGCTTTTATCAATTTACACAATTTGTGTTCGTCACCTACCTATTCAAAACCCAAAGGTTATTTCATATATACTTCCTGTAAATCACCATTTAAAAAATCATTTTTAACATGCAATTGGTGTACTTTCCAACCATTTTGTGCTACTAAGGCAATTACCATACGAATAGTGTGCCATTTGGAAATTGGTGAAATTTTTTCCTCATAGTCAATACCTTCTTGTTGTGCATATCCTTTTGTAACAAGTCTTTCCTTATGTTTATCAATGGAGCCATCTGATTTATACTTAGTCCTATAAACCATTTACATCATATGGGTTTAACATGTGGAGGAGGATCAATTAAAACCCATGTATTATTGCTAAGTATGGCATACACTTTCAAGTGTTTAACTTTTGGTTTAAACCCATACCAAGCCTCATATGGAGTTTTTCCCAAAAGTGCAACTGTGGGGGACCTGTTTCTCAAATACATTGCAGTACCAATGGCTTTTGCCCAAAACTTATCATTAAGTTATTTATAGTACAACATGACACGTATTATGTCATCTAAAGTTCTATTCATCCATTTAGATACTCCATTTTGTTGTAGAGTATAAGCATGACTATATTGTTGATGAATGCCATGTTCTTGACAATAATCTAAAAATTCATTTGACGTATACTCACCTCCATTATCTGAACGAAGAGTGACCAAATGTGAACTTGTTTCTTTTTTGACTAAGTGTAACCAATCAGCAAACTTAGCAAAAACTTCAGATTTGTTTTTCATAAAAAATACCCAAGTCATCCGAGAAAAGTCATCAATAAACAAGACAAAGTATCTACACCCACCAATGGATGACTTTTTCATGTCACATACATCACTATGAACTAACTACAAACACCTGTTAGCTCTCTAGGATGAATGTTTAGGAAATTTTTCCTAATTTTGTTTGCCCAAAACACATGACTCACAAAGAATACTGTCTTTGTGAAAAGTGGGAAACCCACTCACCATACCATATCTCTGCAAATCTACTAAGGAATGGATATTCAAATTTCCATAGTGGAGATGCCATAACCACTGTGTAGGCATAGTACCCGTACCTATGTCAACAACTGTTGTAAGTTCTATAGTGGGAGGAAGCACTTTACAATACAATCTAACTAAGTTTCCATCTTCATATCTTGTATACATTGTTTTATAATCATCCTTCACTGAATTGATGTAAATGAGCCCATTTTCAAGCACAATTTGATAACCTTTCTTTCGAATAGTTACTAAAGAAAGTAAGTGTTTCTTCAATGTGGGAACATACCAAACATCCTCCAAGTATTTTATAGAACCATTAGGAAGAAAAATCTGAATAGATCCAAGTCTTAATGGTGTATGCATAGACTTATCTACCAAGGAAACTAGAGAGAGAGAAGCTTCTTTGAAAGACAAAAATAAATCTCTCCTAAATGTCATGTGTTTTGTTGCTCATGTGTCTAAAACCCATACATCTGTGAGCTCATCTCTAGCCTCATATTCAATATAATCAATATGCCCCAAAGTAGTGAATACAGATTCATGGGAAACATTACTGGACTCATCATAGTCATGATCAAAATATTGAGTAGAGTTAGACTTAGTCACTTTTTGTGGCCTCTAAATTTTATCAAAAGGAATCCTACATTATGAGGCAATGTGACCAAATTTTTTACATCTATGACACTGAATGTCTAATCTACCTTGACCTCTACCCCTATATGAGTTGTGACCACATCCTCAATCACCTATTTCATGTGAATGTGATTGGTTATATTTTTGGTTATTTAAATAACTCCTACCTCAATTTTTATATCTACCTCCTCTGTAACCTTGACCTCTTCTATAACTATTTCCTCTATTGTTTTGATGCCCAGATGAAGATGAACTAGGCTTTGACTCTAAAACATGGGCTTCTTCAATTTTATTAGATTTCTTGGGTAGAGAGAGGTCATGTTGGATGAGTAACTCAGACAACTTATCAAAGGTGATGCATGTGATCTTGTCAGAGACACGCAACATTTCAACAAAATTCCTATAAGACCCAGGTAGTCCTTTCAAAGAAACAGTGACTATGAGGTCATCATCTAGTTTTCCAAACCTAGCCTTAGTGTACTTAGTAGTGATATTTTTAAACTTAGACATATATTCTCCCATATCCCCATCTTCATCTAATAATAAAGTAAACAACTGCATATGAATATATATCTTCTTATTCTTAACTTTCTTATCATACAAATCTGATAATGTTTTCCATGCAGTGTAACTATGAGGAGAATTTTCAATATGAACATAAGTATCATGAGTACAACAACATTTAATGAGAGCTAAGGCCTTAGAATCACAAAAATTGAATGCATCTAATTTATCCTATTCTGTTGGCAATGTGGGATTTTCATTCTTGACAATATCTCATAACTCATTAAAAACTAGTGAAGCCTCCATCAATCGTTTCCAATCAGAATAATTGGAAATTGTTAATCTATCACCATCTGAAAGCAAGTTTTGAATCTTCAGCATCTTGAAATAAAATCAAGTGAAAAAGAGAAAAGTGTGACAAAATGCAAAAGAGATGAAACAAATATCACACTCACTGCACAATACACTACTTCTACGTGGTTTTTCACTTAACCTCCATGTAGAGCAAAAAAAGAAAAACAAGAAGTTTTGATGGGTTTTGCACCTAACCTCACCAAAAATCAATTTATTACACCCTTATTTCACCAAATTACTTCCTTATTCCACCAATTACACCATTATGTCACCACAACAATTTAAAAGAAATAGAATTTAATTCCCATTTTTTTATTTTTAAAACAACACTATACAATAAGTATGCTTTTCACAACTTTCAAGGCATATGAAAAGCAAATTAAAATGGAATATTTATTTAACAAAAAGTATATTCTAAAGCATTTTCTTCCAAAAAGAAGGGATTTGAACCCTTGACCTCCTCCTTGCAAGCTTCTTACAAAAAAACTTTAACCAATTTCTCTAAGAGCACTTTCAAAATATAATATGTAGAAACTTGTACTTATGATGGATTTTGTCCATGAGGGAAAACAAAGAAAATTAAATGTATGTAAATAAATCAAAGCTTTTTCCCTTTTTAAGCTTCTCAACCAAGCTTCTCACGTCGAACCCATCCAAGACAAATTTTTGATAATTAAACTTTAGAAACATAGAAAAATATTTACCTGAGTTTTAATTCTTGTGCCATTTTTGCCTGGGATGCCATGGCAGCTCCTGCAAACTTTATTTACACCTTCTCTCACTCCCTATGGCTGTACAAATCTGTATAGGGAGGATAAAACTGATTTTAATTAAGTTTAACAATTTTTTGAGGTATATTTTTTGTTGGAAATGGTTTCAAGCTTCAGCTAGGGCATTGGAAGGCCATACCATTGGCCATACAAATTTAAAAAATCCTATATTTTCCTTTGAAGATTCAAAACAAGGGTTTTAACAATATTTTTAGGTGTTTTTGGATTCAAAAGAGCTGAAAATGAATGCAATTAACAATGGCAGCCATGGATGAAAATTACAAAGGTTTTCAATATGCAAATAGGTCGTATAAGTTTATTTTTGTAAAAAAGTAATTAATTTAATAACATTTAAATGCTAAGAAATTCATTTTTAATGCCAGATGAGGAGTTTGAATATAATTTAATGAAGTATGAATGTCCAAAATGCCCAGATGGTTGTATAAAAGAAATACACAGGGTTAAATGCAAAAATATTTGAAAAATTAAAATAATTTAATAATTTTTCAAACTTTTGACATTACATTTAAACCAATGAAATATTTTCTTGATATGACATACCTTATTTCATGTCATTTGATTTCTCATGAATTTAACTTTTCACCTTGCCTTCTTTCAAATTCACCAAGCTCCAAAAATTCACCATACTGGATAAAATCAAGCTCTGATACCACTGATAACTCCTTGATCAAATATTTTGAACCTTGTCCTTGCTTAGTGTGAGTGCACAAGTATTTTATTAATTTTCAAAAAATCAAGTACATGAAAGGGTGCCTTTACTCCATTAACCCTCTTACATTGCAAACATAGATTTTATAGATTTTACCCATGACTAGTAAAACCAACTAATCCTATAACCAACTCTTTACGAGAAATCAACCGTAAGGTAGTTCTAATTAATTAACTCAAAACATAAAAACTACCTAAAACTAAAACTAAGTAAATTTATTTTATGGGGGTGTCTTTATTAAAAAGATGCATGCCCCATTAACAATAATTATTTATTTAACCTACCAAAAAATCTAACCTAATGTTAAGACTTTGGAACAAGTCCTAATAGTGATAAGACTCCTGGAAGTGACATAGCATCTCATTATAGTATTTATGATGAGCTTGCTGACATGGATTTATTTAATTCAAACTAGATTATGACAATCATGTCCCATTATTCCCTTTGCCTTTCCCATCTTGAACTCATTGATTGGAACTAGCAAACTTCAATCATAGGCCTTGATGAATTCTAGAATGAATAATCTATTGTAGAATAAATGGGCCTAAGAGATGGATTGCCAATTGGAAATCATAAGCAAGGCTTTGATTTTTATTTGGATCCTTCTATCTACTTTAGAGAGAAGACAAATTTTCTTGGTCATGAAAAAGATAAAACATAGAGATCCTCAGGTGAAAACCTCTTTGAGGTGCTCGTTGGTTAGGGAAATAGTAAAGAAAAAGATAAGCCCTTGAGTGAAAACCTATTTCATGCACTCTTGGATGGGAAAGTTTGCTCATCCCCAAAGGACACTCAAGGTCCATCAAGACTAGCTCTATAGACAATACTAACATTATGTCATAACAATAAGTCTTTGAGCGTTTGGATCTTAACTTTCTTGAGCTATTTGCTAATTTTCCATTACCTGAACCAACAAATTTAGATTCATCACATTATTCAGAGATTTGGGAAGAAAAACCAAAAATTGTAGAAGTAAAGGATCATTATCAAATGATGCATACTATTCTAGAAGATGGTTCTACACTCCTTGTAGAAAACACTAATAAAGTGAACCTGAGAACATATGATGATCCCAAAATTGTTTGTCTTGGAGCTTCCCTCACTAATGAGGAGTGTGATCATATTATCACCATTTTGATAGATTTTATTGATATTTTTGCATGAGCATATTACAACATGCTAGACTTAAACCCTAACTTGGTTATGCATCAACTTATTTTCCATATAGATGCTAAACCAATCAAAAAAAATTGAGGAAGATGCATCCAAAAATCATTCTTTTGGTAAAAGCATAACTAGAGAAATTATTAGGAGCAAGCTTCATTAGACCATTGGACTATTCTGAATGGATATAAAATATAGTTCTAGTTAACAAAAAGCCATAGGGTATACACCTTTGTAATAATTTTAGTGATATCAACAAAGCATGCCCCAAAGATGATTTTCCTCTACCTAACATCAACATGATTGTCAACTCTACTACTAGGTATGAGATGATGTCCCTCACAGATGGATTTTATGGATATAATCAGATCAAGATAGCTTAAGAAGACTAGCACAAAATTACATTCACCACACCATGGGGAACATTCTATTTTCAAGTCATGCCATTTGGCTTAAAGAATGTTGGATCCACTTATTATCATGATATGACTATCATCTTCCATGACATGATGCATAATATTATTGAAGACTATGTTGATGACATCCTAGCTAAATCAAGAACATGTGTTGGACATCTTAATGTTATACATAAAATATTTGAGAGACTTCGTGAGTATAAGGTTCATCTGAATCCCAAGAAGTGTGTCTTTAGTGTCACTTGAGGAAATTTCTAGGGTTTATTGTGTATCATAAAGAGGGATTGAAGTGGATCCTGCTAAGGTCAAGGCCATTGTAGAAATGCCTCCACTTTTAATCTCAAACAAATCCATAGTCTAGAAAGAAAGGTCTAGTCTATTCACATATCCATTTCACAACTGGCAGATAAGTGCCACCTATTTACACATCTCTTGAATAAAGGGGTCATGTTTCAATGGGATCATGAGTGTCAATTATCATTTTCAAAGATCATAACATATTTGGCCAACTTGCTAGTTTTGAGACTGCCAACACTGGAGAACCATTACTTCTTTATATTTCAGCAACTAAACATGTAATAGGGGCACTTTAGGCCCAAAATAATAATCAATGCAAGAAACATGAAATTTATTATTTAAGCCATAGATTGGTGGATTATGAACATAATTATATGTCTATTAAGAATACATGTTTTAACTATGGTGTTTGCATCCCAAAAGTTGCAACATTATATGCTAACTAACAAAACTATTATCATTGCTAAAGTGGACCCCATCAAATATTTATTATCCAAAGAAACTCTCACAGAATGCATGGCCAAATGGGTCATTATTTTAAGTGAATTTGACATTGAGTATCAGAACCAAAAGGCTATTAAGGGGGAGGTTATTGCTGATAAACTTGCATAAGCCCCTATTATAGACACTCAACCACTTAGATTTGATTTTTTAGATGATTTTATTATGAAAATAGAAGAAGTGTTGCATCAACTTAAATAATGGAAGCTCTAGTCTGATGGTTCCTTAACTTTTAATTGATCTAGGGCTAGAATTTTGTTGATTACACTACAAGGGGATTTAATTCCTAAAATGTTTCATATTAATTTTCATTATACCAATAATATGACCAAATATGAGGCACTAATTATAGGAAATCATCTTATAGTATAGTGGGATATCCAACACCTAATGGTCTATGGTGATTCCTAATTGATTATCAATCAAACCATGGATCAGTATTAGACTAGAGATGATAATCTTGTACCCTACAAGCATATTGTGAATAATATCAAAAATTATTTCAAATCTCTATAGTTTGAACAAGTACCACAAGCCAGTAACATATATTTTGATGCAATGGCAATAATTGGGTCCATGATACAAATTGATAATAGTGCTAAAGAGTATCAATTTCTCATTAAAAATATTCTACATCCTACTTATGTATTTCTAGATTAAAAAAGGGTATGCAGACTTGTTGGTCCCAATCCCCCACCTGAACTTCCTTAGTTTCAAGACATTTATAATTATTTTCACTACCAAATTTTCTACCTGACATTTTTAATAATCATCAGAAACTTTTTTTTATTACATATCCCATTATACCTTCCTTGGAAACATGCTTTATTGTAAAGGCTATGATGGAATGTTTATTCGTTCTTTATCTTCAAGAGAATCCAAGTTAGTGCTTGAGGAGGCTTATGAAGGAATGTGTGGGGCCCACACCAATGGTGTAGTCTTAGCTAAAAAGCTCCTCAGAATAAGTTATTGATGGCCCAAAATGGAGATAGATGCTTGTAACTATGTTAGGAAGTGTGTTTCTTGTCAACAACATGGTAATTTGATACGTGCACCTTCCTTACCACTACAATTGATTACTACACCATGGCCATTTTCTACATAGGGCCTCAATCTCATTGGGAAAATAAATCCAACATCTTCTGATGGCCATAAACATATTCTCATTGCTATTGAGTATTTTACTAAGTAAATTGAGGCCATTCCTCTTACTTACATCACCAAGAAGTATATTTCCAAGTTTATACATTACCATATCATTTATTTATATGGTATCCTAACCCACATTATATTTGATAATGTTAGATCATTTTAAACTAAGATGTTAAATCTCTTTGTGTAAAATTCAAAATCAATCACAAGAATCCAATCCATATAACCTATAAGGAAATAGTTAAGCCAAGGCATTGAACAAAACCATTGTTATATTCCTAAAAAATATTTGCAATGATGTTGGTGTTGAGTTGTGGAGCTAAAAGCTTTACCAGATGAGCAAATGTAGAGGTTTTTGGAGTTACACAGTCACTGACATTGGTCAGGATCGATCGACATCGGTCAGGGGTCAACCGAAATCTGTCGACGTCAGTTATAGATTGGCTAACATCGGTCATTTGCAGACAAACAGAGACCAATGTCAGTCATCTGCACATTTCTAGAATTCTATTTTTGAGGAAAATAGTCAGTTTGCATGTAAAGAGTAACTGTTAGTCTTGAGTCCGCTTTTCTATTTTTGGCAGGATAGATTTGAACCTTTGATTAAGAGGTGCATCTAACGGTAGAGAATGCATGGCTCATGAATCCTTGTTCTATATAATAGGGTTAGATCCTCATAGCTTGTATGTATGAGATGAAAAATAGGGTGGATCAATTCAAGTAGTGGAGTTGGCTGTAATTGAGAGAGAGAGAGAACTCTTGAGGGAAAGAGAGATTTCTTTATTGTATTTCCTTCTGGAAGAGTTTAATACAAGATTGGTTGTTTCTTGTATCTCTTATTCTTTGTTATTTCTGATTTCTAGTTACTTATTACTTCTAGTTTAATTCTGTGTTTAGTTGTTTATACAAAAGTAATCAATTATACACTGTAAGATCCTAACAAGTGGTATCAGAGCAAGTTAGTGTTGGTTGATTACAGAATTCACTCACAAGGGTTTTTGATTGAGTGGGAGTAAAGCAATGGCAGAAGAAAGTAAACTAAGAATGGAGAAATTCAATGCCAAGAATTATCAATTATGAAGGATGTAGATAGAAGATTATCTGTATCAAAAAGATATGTACTTACCATTGGGTGGGGTTTCAAGAAAGCCCAAAGATATGCAAGATGAAGAATGGAATGTTCTTGATAGAAAGGCTCTTAGATTTATAAGGTTGAGCCTGACATCTTTTGTGATTTCCAACTTATCATAGGCAAAGACAATGGTAGAGTTAATGGATACTTTAGCAAATTTATATGAAAAGCCCTCAGCTTCGAATAAGGTATATCTTATGAAGCAATTATTTAATTTGCAAATGCAAGAAGGTGGATCTGTATCTATTCATCTTAATGATTTCCATGCAATAGTAAATCAGTTAAATTTAGTCAAAATAGTTTTTGATGATGAAATTAAGGCTCTCTTAATCTTATGCTCTTTACCTAAAAGTTGGCATAGTTTGGTAATGGCAATTAGTAATACTGCATCTGCTTCAAATATCTTGAAAGTAGATGATGTTGTTAGTGTAATCTTGAATGAAGAAATTCATAGGAAAAGTACAGAGGAAACATCAGGTAATGCTTTAAGTATTGAAATCAGGGGAAGGCAAAGAGAGAAGGGCAAGTAAGGGAGATCAAGGTCAAAGTCAAAGATGAGAAGTAGATCCAAATCTAGAAATGGAAGAAGAATAACCTGTTGGAATTGTGGAAAGAAAGGGCATACAAAGAAAGATTGTTGGTTGAAAGTTAAAGAAGAAAATCAGCATGAAGGTAATGAAGAAGCAAAAGTTGCAGGTATTGTTGCACAAGATGCTATTATATTTTCTTTGGATAATAAAGTAGAATATTGGGTTTTAAATTTTGGTGCCTCTTTCCATGCAACCCGAAATAGAGAATTTTTCAATGATTATGTCCATGGAGATTTTGGAAAAGTTTATTTAGGGGATGATGAGCCTTGTCAAATTATTGGCAAAGAAAAAGTGCAGCTGAAATTATAGAATGGCAACACATGGGTGTTGAAGGATGTCATGCATGTACCCGTCCTGAAGCAAAATTTGATTTCTATAAGAAAGTTGGGTGATGAGGGTTGCACAGTAACTCTCACAGCAGAATCTTGGAAAGTTTCCAAGGGTGCACTTGTATTAGCTAGAGGTAAGAGAGTAGGTACACTTTATCTATCTACTTGTATTACTGATCATTCTCCTTCTATTTTATCTACTTCAGATGTAGATGCAAAGTTGTGGCACTGTAGGCTTGGTCACATGAGTGAAAAGGGAATGAATGTTCTTAATTCAAAAGGTAGAGCTTTCAGATTTGAAAAGCATATATCTAGATTTCTATGAGCATTGTATTTTTAGAAAATAGAAGAAAGTGAGGTTTCTCAAAATTGGGTCAACAAAGAAGAAGCACAAGTTGGATCTTGTTCACACAAACGTGTGGGGACTAGCTCAGGTAGCTTCTATTGGAGGATCAAGGTATTATGTTTCTTTCATTGATGATGCTACAAGAAAGGTATGGGTTTATTGTATAAAGAGGAAATTTGATGTTTTTGACACATTTAAGAAATGAAAAGCTTTGGTTGAGAATGAAATAGGTTTGAGATTGAAGTGCCTTAGATCTAACAATGGTGGTGAGTACTGTAGCAATAAATTCAATAGTTACTATTCTATGAATGGAATACGTAGGGAAAGGATGGTTCCAAGGACACCTCAATAAAATGGAGTTGCTGAAAGGAAGAATAGAACAATAATGGAGCATGCACAGAGTATGAGGTTGCATGCTAGTTTGCCCTTACAGTTTTGGGCAGAAGCTGTAGATACTATAGTTTACCTGATTAATAGAGGACCTTCTACTGCACTGGATGGTGGAATTCCAGAAGAGGCATGGATAGGTAAAAAGGTAGATCTTTCATTTCTCAGAGTTTTTGGTTTTGAAGCTTTTGTGCACATTGATAAAGAAAATAGAAAGAAGCTGGATGTTAAATCTATGCGATGCACTTTCATTGGTTATGGTTCTCGAGATTTTGGATTCTGGTTGTGGAATTTAGAAACTAAAAAAATTATTAGAAGCTGTGATGTAGTTTTCAATGAGAAGGTGATGTACAGTGATCAGCTCAAGAGGTTAAATAATTCTGAGTAGGGCAGTGTTGATTTGGATGAGGTTATGATCCAAAATGAGCTCGCAAGTAAAAATAATCACACATATGAAAACACAGACACCAACATTGGTCAAGAAGGAACTAACATCGGTCAAATAAAACCTGACATCGATCAGGGGGAACTGACATCAGTCAGGTGCAGATCAACATCGACCAGAGATGATTGAGATTGGTCACTGACAGAAAGAAATTTGGGTGGACAGCAAGCTGTGAATGAGTCTCAAACATCCATGAGGAGGTCTGAAAGGGTAAGTAAACCTCTAATTTGTTATTTCCCTTTGTTATACTACTTGTTTCTCACTGATGGTGGAGAACTAGAAAGCTTTGATGAGGCAATGCAGGTAGAATCCAGGAAACAGTGGGAGTATGGCATAAATAAGGAAATTGATTCCTTGGAAGAGAACCAAATGTGGGATTTGGTTGAGTTGCTAGCCAAAAAGAAAGCATTGAAAAATAAATGGGTTTACAAGTTAAAGGAAGGAGAGAATGGACAAATGAGACATAAGGCCAGGTTGGTAGTAAAGGGATTTGCACAGAAACCAGGTATTGATTTTGGTGAAATTTTTTCTCCTGTAGTAAAAATGACTTCTATTTGGACTGTATTGTCTTTAGTTGCTATTGAGAATTTGCATCTTGAGCAGCTTGATGTTAAGACAACATTTCTTCATGGAGATTTAGATGAAGAAATATATATGGATCAACCGAAAGGTTTTGAGGTCAAAGGTAAGGAGAAACTTGTGTGCAGGTTGAAGAAAAGCTTATATGGTCTTAAGCAAGCTCCAAGACAATGGTATTTGAGGTTTGACAAGTTTATGACAGAGCATGGCTTTAGTAGATGTCAATCTAACCATTGTGTTTATTTTAATAGATTGGATAATGGTAGTTATATTATCTTGTTACTGTATGTAGATGATATGCTTGTTGTAGGTTCACACATGCAGGATATTACTGAGCTTAAGGTAAAATTAGCTCACACATTTTTCATGAAGGATTTAGGAGCAGCAAAGAAAATCCTTGGCATGAGTATTAAGAGAGACAAAAAAATCATAGTTTGATTTTGTCTCAAGAGGATTATGTGAATAAGGTGTTGGAGAGGTTCAATATGCAGGATGCAAAACCGATAAGCACACCTATGGCTGGACACTTCAAGTTGAGCAAAGAATAGTGTCCTAAATCACATGATGAGGTTGAGTACATGAGTAGATTTCTATATGCTTCAGTAGTTGGGATTTTAATGTATGCAATGGTATATACTAGACCTGATATTGCCTAATTAGTGGGAGTTGTCAGCAAGTTTATGGCCAATCCAGGAAAGGAACACTGGAAAGCAGTTCAGTGGATTCTCAGATATTTGAGAGGGACCAGTAGTAGGCATTTATGCTATGGAGGGTCAAACACTTCTTTACATGGGTATGTAGATTTAGATATGCCAGGTGACTTGGATGGAAGGAGAAGCACCACAGGATATGTGTTCACTATTGGTGGAACGATAGTTAGCTAGATTTCAAAGTTGTAAAAGGTTATTGCCTTGTCTACTATAGAGGAAGGATACATTGTAGTCACAGAGGCTAGCAAGGAAATGATTTGGATGACTCAGTTCATGGAAGAGTTGGGAAAGGAGTAAAAGAGTTGCAGATTGTATAGTTATAGTCAAAGTGCAATTCATTTGGCAAAGAATTCAGCCTTTCATTCAAGAACCAAACATATACAACTTAGGTATCACTTTATTAGACAGGTATTGGAGGATGGTCAGTTGAATCTGGAAAAGATCTATATGGATAAGAACCCTGCTGATATGTTAACAAAGTCGGTAACAAAAGAGAAGTTGAATCTTCATTCAACTTTTGTTGGTCTTCAAGATTGAACTTGAAGATGGAGAAACAAGCTAGAGGATGTTACTGTATAAGTATAGGTGTAGCTATTTATCTCCAAGTGGGAGATTGTTGAGTTATGGAACTAAAAGCTTTACCAGATGAGCAAATGCAGAGGTTGTTGGAGTTACACAGTCACTGACATCGGTCAAGATCGACCGACATCGGTCAGGGGTCAATCAAAATTTACCGATGTCAGTTATAGATCAGCCGACATCGGTCATATGAAGATAGACAAAGATTGACATCGGTCATCTGCACGTTTCCAAAATTCTATTTTTGAGGAAAATAGTCAGTTTGCATGTAAAGAGTAACTATTAGTCTTGAGTCCACTTTTCTATTTTTGGCAGGACAGATTTGAACCTTTGATTAAGAGGTGCATCTAACGGTGGAGAATGCATGGCTCATGAATCCTAGTTCTATATAATAGGGCTAGATCCTCATAGCTTATATGTATGAGATGACAAACAAGGTGGATCAATTCAAGTAGTGGAGTTGGTTGTAATTGAGAGAGAGAGAACTCTTAAGGGAAAGAGATCTGTACATCTGAGAGGTGTGAGAAGAAAGAGAGATTTATTCATTGTATTTCCTTTTAGAAGAGTTTAATACAAGATTGGTTGTTCCTTGTATCTCCTATTCTTTGATGTTTCTGATTTCTAGTTACTTATTACTTCTGGTTTAATTTCGTGTTTAGTTGCTTATGCAAAAGTAATCAATTGTACTCTATAAGATCCTAACAAAATTTCCAAGTTTATACATTACCATATCATTTATTGATATGGTATCCTAACCCACATTATATTTTATAATGTTAGATCATTTTAAACTGAGATGTTAAATCTCTTTGTGTAAAATTCAAAATCAATCACAAGAAATCCAATCCACATAACTTGTAAGGCAACAGTTAAGCCAAGGCATTGAACAAAACCATTGTTATATTCCTAAAAAATATTTGCAATGATGTTGGCCATAATTATCACTTATAAATTTGTCTTTCTCTTTGGGCTTATCGTACTAGTCATTGAACACCACATGAGCCACTTCATACTCCCTTATTTATGGCATAGAAGTTATTATCCCGATTGAGATTGAGTTGCCTTCACTATGAGTATCCTTGGATAATATTGAATATGATGAAGAGTATAGATTTTCTAGGTTGTAAAAGCTAAAACTCCTTGATGGTAAGCATTTGTCTTCCCTAGACAACTTGTAAGCTTATCAGAACAAATTGCATAGAAGCTATAACAAGTGCATTATCCCTTGGAAGTTTGAAATTGGTGATTTGGTCTTAAAAGATGATATCCCTCAGAATAATAGAGGAATAACTACTTTGATATTATTCAATGTAAAAACTTATTATTATTTTTGTACAATAGGTAAGCTTATAAAGCTTATGGAAGGAAAAATTTGGTTACAAAACCAACCAATGGGTGAAACCAACCCATATAAATAAATTTAAAAAAATTAATTAATAAGTTACTTTAGATTATAAATGATCCCAAAAAACTCCCCCTTGATCTAAAGGGGTGATGCAAGAACTGGAGTAATGATTCTAACATCATCAAAGGAAACCTAAATACAATTACAAGTGGTGTACTGTACCTCCTAGTATTGATCAAAATTGATGCCACTCTATTAAAAAGTCCACTCTATGAGTTATGGCATAAAAGGCTAATGAATATTATCCAATTTTGATCATCTCTTATGATCATCATACCATACTATAGTAGAACCTAATCAAATCCTATCCAACTACATCAATCCACATAAGGTCCCACACAAAAACTCATCCAAGTGACAAACCCATACTATTTATGGCACATATCCCTGATGTCCAACAAATATTGATGATTTTTTCTCAACACTAAAAGTGCTAGAAACCCCTATCAACTCGTATTGTCACTGATGATTGCTAAAAAACCAACAAATTCAATATCTACTCCCCTATTAAATGAGAGGTGAGAAGTTGTACATCAAGAGAAACAAAATCAAACAAACACTGCCTTCTTCATGTCATTAAGAGAAAATATAGAAAGCCAAAAATGGAACTGAAATAAAAAAACATAAGCCAAAACTTTCCATTCAAGCAATGAACCCATACTCTGAGTGACTAGCTAACTAGAGAGGGTAATTGTCCTCCAGCCTCCAACTGATCCTCCAACCTCCAGTCACTGATCACTCAAAATATGTTGTCAGGTCCATTAGGACCATAGACCTCAACCATGAGGGACATCTCCTAATTAGATGAAGTGTTAGAATATCTTGAATAGCTGAAGTAACAAAAAGATCTGTCATTAGAATGATCAACAAAATTTTCTTCAACTTTCTTTTTACATGGAAAATAGGGTTATCGAGAAGGACATACATTTGCAAGATGTCCAATACCACCACATTTAAAAAGTTTGGGTTATTTATTGTGTCTGTGAGATCAATAATAACTATAATGACTAGAATAACCATGAGGAGAGTATTTATGGTGATGCATATGTTTGGAAGACCCTAGAGAGTGTCAATGTGAATGTTGTGAAGACTATCTAGAATGGTGTGGAGAGTGACTCAAAGAATGACTTGAAGAGTGTTTCTAAAACTATCATTTTACATGATGATGACCTCTATGATGGGACCTATTCCTTGTATAGTGAGCATCTTCAGTAGGTGTACTCTTATTCTTTGAAATATATCTCACATGTTGAGTTAATAACTCACAAATAGAGTCAAATGTGGCATCGTTAAGCTTATCACTAAGCTATAGCATTTCAAAAAAATTAGTGTATTAAAAACTCAGGCCATTTATCATAATGGAAATCAATATGTCATCATTAATTTTACCACTAGTTGTGTAGTATTCATGTTTCAATGTTTTCAAGATATTTAGAAACATCTTCATTATCTACTAGTTTTTTATTTAACTGTTGCATAAGAAGGTCAATCTTTTTATATGTAGGTTGCTTGTCATACAAACCTTTTAATTATTTCCATGCACTAATTTTAACTTATTAAATATGAATGATAACATGTTCACTACAAGATGATTTCAAAAGTGTGAGTGCACGCTTATCACATTTTTGGTACTCAATCAAGTTCATGGCTTTAGTTGCCATGTGGTTTATTTCTCAATTATTTACCACAAATCATTAAATATGAGAGTATTTTCCATGTTTATACTCTATTATTTGTAGTTTTAAGGTGATAATTTTCCATTTTTAGACATGAGACTAATAATTTTAGCCATGATGCAAAAAAAGGTCAAAATAAGAAAAGGGAATACTATTTTGAGGTTTTACCTTTACCTTCAAAAATAGCTTCTAATTTATAGATAATCCTTGAACTTGTCAAAAATATTACTCCTTATAACTCCTTTCACAAAAAATAATGTCAAAAATCAATTTTGATAAAATAATACCAATGGGTTTTGAACCCTAGACCTTTTGTTGTAAGTGACTTAACAAAATCTCCTCCAACCAACTTGTTATTTCATATGACCTTCATTTTGGTGGTAGAAAAAATAAAAAATTCATTCACCATAATTTTCTTAAGAATTTTTACTTGCATATAAAAATATCAGTGAATTTGGTTTTCCCTGTGGAGATCCCACAAAAAGATCAAAATGAAAATATCTAAAACACTATATAACCTATGCAGTTATGCCTCTGTTAAGCCATCATGGTACGACTCTCTCTACCCAACAATATGGGTGTAGTACATTAAAAACTCAAATTTTCTCAGAGACTAATATTATTTTAATAATGCATTTGCTTTTCTCTTTTAGTTTCTATTGTCATTAAATTTAGTTGTTCTCTTTTGTTATATTTAGTTAATTATCAACAAACAAAACCATAACTCAAAATAATGAATTACCAACCATCTAGTCACTACCATTCAATGATATTGATGTTGAGTGTTCAGATTGATTTTTTCTCATTCTTGAGCCTTTACATCCTTCAATAGAAACACAAATACACTTATTTTATCACCGTATAGGGTATCATACAGGTCTATGGTGTGTGAGATATCTCTATGAATCCAATTAGCTTTCTGCCAAATCACTAAACATTCCTTACATTAAATGTGGGTTGTTTGAGCAAATCACTTAAAAACTTCATTGTTCATCATCAAATCATATAAAAAATGGCATTTTGTGCCTTCCTCACGTGTCGTGGGCTAAGAATATTTGTCAATGGTGACTTAGTTCTTTCAAAGTGGAAGGCATTATTTAAGCATCATAAGTAGAAGCATATCATGTATAGAGATGGTAATATAGCACCTACGGTACCATATTATAGCCTAAAATTTGTTAAAACACCATACAAGTATTTTACTTGACAAACTAAAATCATACTAGCTAATGTACAAGTAGTGTATGCAAATTTCCAACTAGGCCTTCAAATTTCATCAATTTTATTCTTTCGTGAGCAACCATACTCTGATACCACTAATATCCCTTGGAACAATGGAGGAATAACTAATTTGATTTTATTCAATGTAAAAACTTATTATTATTTTTGTATAATAGGTATTATTATTTTTGTATAATAGGTATGCTTATAAATCTTACAGAAGGAAGAATTTGGTTACAAAACCAACCAACAGGTGAAACTGTCATGTATAAACAAAATGAAAAACAAATTAATTAATAAATTAATTTAGATCATAAATGTTCCCAACAAAAGAGAATCAAAAGAACATAAATTCTAAATGAAATAAAAAGGGTAAGTTCCAACCCAATTAGTTATTCCCATATGTTATCATAGCAAATTATGGATTAGGAGCATATCAAATGGCTACTCCAAGTGGCAAAGAAATTCTGGAGCCCATGAACATTGTACATCTCAAGTGATTCCAGCTTGATATATTTTTGAACCACTATCTACAAGACCCCTCACTTGGGGTAAACTTATTTTGAAGTCATTTTATCCCACTATTATATCCTAGACTATCTTATCTTGGACCACATTCATTTCATCTTAACCTACCCTGGACCGTCCTCATGAGAACCATATTATTTTACGACTATAGACCATTGAAACTTTAGATCATTGACACTTTGGATAATTTATATACCAACTAGACTCATTTTTATCCCATCATGGATCATCCTATCTTGGACTATTCATTTTTGTCTTGTTTTATCCTAGACCTTTATACTTAGAACCACATTCTTTTCATATTCTGGACCATTGTAACTGTTGACCAATTTTGACTTTTAGGTCAAAATAGGGCACTCCTAGTAAAACAAATCACTTTTAGGCATTTAAAGGGGTTAAATATGTTTTTATAAGGTGTTTCATAGGTCAATTAGTGTTAATTTATGTTGTACTAGCTTTGGTTAAGTGTCCTCTAGGTCCATTTATCTTTTTTAGTCATTTTAAGGGGTCTAAATGGTGTATTTAATGATTTGTACAGGTTTATTGGGATTTTTTAAAGTTTAAAAATATTATTCTAGGTGCCATGTGTCCTTATAAGTCTTAGTAAGCTGACATAACTGAATAAATGGTAGGTTGTTCAGAAAAGGGCAGTTTTCTTGACCAAAAGTGAGAAAAAGACACTTATACAACTTTTTGGGAAGTATGCAACTTATAAAACATGGTGTTATGAATATTCACATCCCTACATGACATATTCATGTTTTCTTTTTCATTTTTTGCACAAAAAATTACATTTGTAACTCAAATTTCTTCATTTTCCTCTTGGCATAAAAATGAAGGTCAAGTTCAAACACTAACTATGGGCCGTATAGGTGGAGTCATGAATAATGGTATTTGGTTGGATAATAATCTTATTAAACTTAAATTTCATTTAAATAATTATTATATTGGTTCATTTTACTTTATGAACAATCATTAACAATCTAGGCAACCTGTTATAGAATTGCATCCAAGAGGGGTATACTTAGGCATCTATTTGTAATTTTTAGAGATCCTTGGGGACATTTTATTTTTATATGATTTTTTTTAGGCTGTAATAAATATCTCTCCATGATATTTTAAACACCTAACACTTCATTTTTCATTATCTTTCAAGGAGTTTTCAAATAATGCTAGTTTCATGAAGTTTGCAGAGCTGGATGTAGGTCCTAAGTTTTACAACATCCAAAGAGATCCATAGTGGTGTAAATATGATTTAAATTCATGTATTAATATTTATTTCATGAAAAAATCTTGGAGAGGTCCAACTAGCACTCCTCTAAAGCCAAAACTGCTTATTCTCCTTATTCACTGTCTAGTTTGCTCACAATCAGTTTATGCTTGTTTCATGGAGGTTGTACAGTGTGAGAAAGTTGTAAGAACATGGTGGAATAATTTTTGAGATTTATATTACTCCAATATTTATTAATTTACAAGTAATGAAGGTCTAAGATGTAACACAAGCAAATTTCACTCTAAGAGAGGTCATTTCCAATTTTGGGCTTTCAGTCCCCAAATGTAGAAAATAGAGATCATGTAATTTTAATGGATTATATTTTATCACGGTATAATAATATTTTTTAAAAAAATCTTATTTTTTCCTTGTAACCCTATCCACATAGTGAAACCATGCCAAATTTGGGAGTATAAGTCTAAGTGGAAGATGGAGTTTGAGCTCCTCCAAGTTACCATGAAATCATTGAAACTAGACAGTGATGTCTACAAGATTTCCAAGGAAGGCTTGATGTTTACATCATAGGAGTAATATATATTCATGTATAGTAATAGGTAATCATTCCAAGCATCTCAACATTCAATCCTGAGCCTTCATTTAATGGAGGGAGTAATGACTAATATGGAATAACCTATTAGGCCTACTCCTTGTCCATACACAGGGCAGAGAGGCAATGAAGGCAAAATATGGTGTTTAATTGATCCATGAGGTAACTAAGTCTTAGTATAAATTTTAAAAATTTAAATTCAACCTCAATAGGCTCCATACACTACTAAGCATGCCCAAATTAACTCTTAACTAACCTACAATGCTGAACATGCATACACAACCAAGAGATAGAAGTTGTCTCAATCAGGAGTAGGAAGGTATTTTAAAGTTAAAATGACACATATTTATGGTTAAATTAACATAATATGATTCAAAAATCATAAATAAATTTTTACATCCCGTTTTGAAGCTTGAACATCCACCTTGAATGCCTATAGCCATGGAAAATCTTCACCTACAACCTAGTATATGGAAGTTGTCTCAGTCATGAAAAAGAAGGTCTTGTGAGACAAATTGAAAAATTAAAATAGGGTTATATTATAGTATTAATATATAATTAAAACCAAAATAATTTCATGTATTTGAGGTCAAAAACCTACATAGCAACCTACATGCATGTAGGTATGTCTCAATCCTAACATTGAAAATGACTAACTTTGAGGATGAAAGGTATATGAAGGTGCAGAGACTGAGCTTGGACTAAAAATATGAATTTGTGATCACTTAAAAAAGTAAAAAATAATGATATAATGTTCCCTTGTTTCACTAAATCATAAATAAAACCCCTATTTACTGTCTCAGTCCTAACAAGGCACTAGTTGGTAATGGCAAGGTGCCAAGTTTTGAATTCTTAGAGAGTTATGAAAGATTTAATGCATTGTGGATGGTAAAGTAACATAAATTTAATGTAATTAAACTCATAATAACATTAAAATATCTATCCAAAAACCTTTTCACCTAAGAAAATTTTTCTCAATCCATACAGTTGGGCTAAAAGGACCTTATTTCAAGGGGTAAGTGGTGAATCTCAATAGTAAATAGGATTTATAAGGACTTCCAAAGTTCCATGAGCATGTAATAAGTATGAGAAAAAAATTTAAGTGTCATTTATTCAGGTTAATGGCATGGAAGGAGCATCTACATGGAGGTTTACATAAAAACATGCAAAAATAGGGTTTTTTTACCCCTTTTTTAGCAAGGTTGAGTTGATTGAACCACCTAGACTTGGAATATGATGAAATAAATTGGTACAAGTGTCATCAAGACATTGTATATCTCAAAAATATTTCAATTTTCCCATTAAATCAGGCCTAATACCCTATGTTTTTTCTCAGAGGTAGGTCAATCCTCTCATGCAAGAAGTTGGCAATTTTTGGAAAAGGAGTTAGATAGTGAACCAGAGGTCATTCTAATTAATTGGTGAGTTCTTTACAGCTGGGGAACATATAGGAGAAAATGAGGAACCATTATATAAAGTTAGGATTCCAATTATATGGTCTAGACAATAAGGTTGGTAGGTATACCTAGTGGAAAACATGAAACCTAACCCCTAATGAGATGTTACTCCAAGTTTTGGCCTCATCCAAGTACCCTAATGTTTTGTGTGATGTTTTCAAGGGAAAATGTGACATTTTCATGATATAGGGATGAATAAAATGTGAGAATTATATTATTTTTGTTTACAAAGTATAAGTAGGCATGTTGACATGGCATAGTCTTTGTTCCAAAATAGGGGTAACTTTCATTTCAGGGTCTTGTTAAACTCTCCAAAGGATTTGAACATGTTAGTAGGTCATAATAAGAGGTGAGGAAGCTTTTGGTTGGCTGAAAATATCCATTGTAATCCATCTCCAAATCTAGACATATTGAAACCCTCATGAGAAGCATGGAAGCCACTCAAAGGTCAACTTTGGACAATCATATCTCTCACAAACATTTGCACAGAACCTTGGTCCAATTAGACATGTTAGGGAGGATCCTTGGAGATTTTAGTGGAATTTTTAATGGGTTTAAATGTATAACCTTTATGAATAAAGGTTAATATTCTAGGTCACTCAAAACCCTTTTAAAACCCTCATAAGGACCCAATTGGAGAGATAGAGAATTTTGAGCATTTAAATGCAAGTAGATGGCCATGAAACCACTTAGAGGTTGTAGAGGACTCTCAGAGGATTCCAAACATGTGTTTTTTTCTGTATGGAATTGTACAAATCAGTGGAAAACCAAGGTTTTTTTTACTATTTTGAATGTTGTACAAGCTATAGGAGTTATAAGATGAAACAAAATATGGGAGGAATATTTGCTCTTGATATAACTCAATAAATTTTCCTCATCTCATGAAACAACATCTAAGTGTCCCAAACAAACCTTCACTTAAGAAAAATGGAAAATATTCATTTTGGGAGCCTTTTAAGGCCAATTTATTGTAACTGATGGTATGAAAACTCCTTACACATATAATTTCACCTCTTGTATGGATCAGATTGCAGGTTTTAAGATCTTGAAGGTGACAAGTGTGAAGGGGTGAAGAAAAAGAGTTATTTTGAGACTGCCAAGTGTGATCATGCATGGCCAAGATGATAATAAGGATTATAAACCTCCCTAATTCATGTGAGGGCCTCTTAGTAACCTATCCTACTCATATTCATCATTAGACATTATCAGGTGTAGAGTTTGGGTAGTTTTATATACATAGAAAAGGAGTTTCTTGACTATTTGCAAGTATTGAATGATTTTAGATGGTCTTTGTAATTATTGAAATGTATTATCTTCCCTCATCCCTCTCTCTCATGAATTTATAACTTATTTTATTTATTGACACATGTCCAAGTGATTCTTGGACTTCCCTTCTCTCTACCTTCCCATTTCTTCTATAAATTTTGGCCTTGTGACATTGTATTGTATCTCTCTACCTAGGTATGGCAAAGCCTTACCAAAATTTTACCTTGAATCAATAAATACAAGTGTACTACCTCATTAAAATATTTCATTAAGTGTACATGCTTGGTATTAGTCTTGTGCAAGTGTAATTTCCTTTCCCTTCACATGTTGATTCCATTGGTACCTAGTGTATTGTGATTTCCTTCTTATAGGTCAATAAGAAGTATCTAAAGAGAATGCAAGTGTAAGTGAGTAGGATACTCAAGAGAGTGTCATATAATTCCTATTATTTATTTCCTCCTATATTATGTCATCTCCAAGACACCATTTTGAAACATTGATGTGAGAGGAGAGATTGATGTTGAATGAAGTGTATGTGTTAATGTCCTTAGTTTCAAGTGTATGTTAAAGGTATGAGTAGAGAAACTTTTTTGGTGAATCACCTTTGGTAGAATAGGTATAATTTTATTTTTTATAACCTTTTCCATCCCCCTTAAGTTATTATTAATAGTAATATGATCTTAAATGGTGCATCAATGGGAGCTAGCCCCTAATAGAGAGATCCACCCCCAATAGGGATACCCACAACCCTGGGGTGGTTCTAATGTGTCACTTGAGTGAAGAGAGGTTTGTCCCATATCCTAATTAGGTTAATTCAAGTGATAATAGTTTTTGGCATTCCTAGTGGGACTATTGATTCCATTTTTTGAGGAGTTTTGGTGTTCTCCTCAAGACATCAGCCTTTAGAGGTAATTCTAATAAACATCAATGGTGACTCCACATATATATCTACTAGTTGAGTAGCCTAGGTATATCAATTGAAGTTATTTTCTTGTTACATACTCTTTTGTAAAGTGATTCATGGAGATTAGTGAGTTTGAGCTTGTTTTAACACAAGTTGAGGAGTTATGCCCATCTATGCCTTTTCCTCTTGATTATGAGCAAGTTCTTGTCTAGCCTTATCATGATTCTCATCAAGCATATGCTGCCAATGGCCAGACCTATCAAGTTTGTACTCCATCCAGCCCACCTAGATATCCTCTAATCCCTTGCATTCCTAACTTCAAAATAACTCTCCTTGGTTACCAATAATACATGTTAGACCTTGACACTAGATATGATTGTGGTGAAATCAGACCTAGTGTTTATATTGAGAGTGTGAGGAATGCCTTGAAACAAATCAAGGAGTGGATACCCATAGAGGGGAATAATTGGCCCAACCTTTCCTATGAAATGCTTGATGTTTGTGGTTTGATCTTTGATCTAGAGGAGAAATTGAGAGTTTATGAACAAATCCCATCTTGGCCACCTCAAAACTCCCCATATTCACCTTCAAGTGTGCCATCCTTTTCCCTTCAAAATGCTAGTCCAACCATGTTTCCTAATACCCCAAACCCCTCATGTACTTACTCAAGTTTACTTTCTTAGAAATCTATACAAGAAAACATCCCAAGGAAGGAAAACATCATGGTTGAGCAGGCTCACTTATTGGGAGAGGGTTTTGAGAGGGAGAGATTGAAATTTGAAGCTCATCTTGAAAGGGAGTGGGAATTGACCAATAAAGCCTTGAGACAATCCATCATGGCAATGGAAGATAAACTCTCTAAGCCTACTCCTTCAATTCCTAATTAAGATACTAAAACTCTAGAAACTCCAAGTTTCTTAGACATATCTTTCACTCCTTCATCAGCCTCTCAATCCCATGAAGCTATCCCTAAACCCAACTTCCCTAGATGGAAATATGTGATGGAAGTTCATGGGGAAAAGAAAAAGTTGTGTTTAAATGAAGAATTTGGTAGGAGAGACAATCCTAAAATCACTCAACTCCCTCCCACCCCTCTTCAAGAGAACATTGAATCCATACTTACACACCCTCAAATTGATCAAGGTTGCCTTCCTAGTGTGGAGAATTATCTTACTACTTGGGAATCCATTTTGGATAAATTCCCTATTTTTGAGATTTCAGATGTTGACACCACCAAGAGGGAGGATGAAATTCAAATTTCAGATTGGATAAAGGATGAGAAGGTGATGATTGATAATGAGGAGACATCTTCTTGTAATGATGAAAGAAAAGTTGAGGGAGAGTTTATAGAAGAGCTCCTTTTGAATCCCATAGAAGAAGAGGGAGAAGTCTCTCTTGTTTTTCCATTTCATGATTCAGACCAGTTAGATAATAAGGACTTATGGTAGAGGTTTGATGACATATGAAATGATTTTGAAGGTTTCAAAGAGCCTATAATTATTTTAGAAATCACCCCAAGCCATGACAAGAAAGAGATTGTGTCTAAAAAGGAAGACATGTGGCAAATTTACTTGCAAATGTTTCAAGACTATGAGGAGGGTGAGAGGGCTGATCTCTAATTTGAACAAGATCAATATTAAGGAGATAAATTAAATGTTAAATAACATCACCTCCGAGAAATTCCAACTCATGATGGAGCCATCTATGACGATCTTGGACCTTTTGAGGATGATCTAGAGTTTGTTTCTACATCCATTCATGAATATGCCTCCTTCAACTTCCAAGAAGAGAATGAAAAATAAAAACTCTCACATGGTCATGATATAATCCCCTTTTAAGAGTTTTAAGACATTTTTAACTTTGAGAAAGATGATGGGATCCTTCAAAGAGAGATTGATTTACAATAAGCTATCTCATATCTAAGTATGCCAATTTGTCATGAAGAGCTAGGAGGGCAACAGTGTGAGGCTTGCTTGAAGGTTCAAGAGGACCTTATATATTTTGGATACCTATTGGAGATGAATCCATTGGATGATGTACAAGGACAAGGAATAAAAATAAGGCAAGATTCATCTATTATTCCATCCAAGAAGAAGAAAGCTTGGCATCTTCACTCATCTAGTGAGGAAGGAGACCTAAGATACTTCCCTTTTGATCTAGGAAGGGAAGTATGAGAAAGAGAAATGTAAATATTTATTTCCTTTCTTTTGTGTTTATTTTCCCTAAGTGCTTAGTAGCATGTGTGTTTGTTTTAGTTTTTGTTGTGTGTCTCTTTCTTTTGTGTGTTTGAGGTAGTCAATAGTTATCTTGTTGATCAAGGTTTAAGTCAATGGTCAAGGTATCTTATTTACCTCAGCCCTTAGATGACTCCATAAGCCCAATCGACTGATAAGGCTACTGGTCTAAATAGTATAGTAGGCATACTACCCCTATGAGTCACCAATTTGTTGACCAATTTTGACTTTTAGGTCAAAATAGGGTACCCCTAGTAAATAACTTCACTTTCAGGCATTTAAAGGGGTGAAATATGTTGTTATAAGGTATTTCATAGGTCAATTATTTTTAATTTATGTTTTACTAGATTTGGTTAAGTGTCCTCTAGGTCCATTTATCATTTTTAGTCATTTTAAGGGGTCTAAATGGTGCATTTAATGATTTGTACAAGTTTTAGGGGATTTGTGTAAGTTGAAAATTTTGATGCTAGGTCCCATATGTCCTTATAAGTCTCAGGAAGCTGACATAACTGAATAAATGGTAGGTTGTTTATAAAAGGGTAGTTTTCTTAACTAAAGATGTGAGAAAAAGACACTTGTACAACTTCTTGGGAATGTGTGCCACTTGGACAAGGTGGTTTTATGACTCTTAACATCCCTACAAGCCATATCCACATTTTTTTCATTGTTTACACAAACAATTGCATCTATAACTCAATTTTCTTCATTTTCCTCTTGGCATGCAAATGAAATTCAAGTTCAAACATTCACTATGGGCCATACAGGTGGAGTCAGGAAGAACGGTCTTGGAAGTGGATAATAATATTATTAAAATTCACTTTCATGTAAGTAAGACTTATATTGGTGCATTATACTTTATTAACAATTCATTAAAAATTTAGGCAACCTATTATAGAATTGCATCCAAGAGGGGTATACTTATGGATCTATTTATGATTTACAGAGATCCTTGGAGTTGTGTGGTCTTGATAGGATGTTTTTATGCTGTAATAAATCTCTCTAAATGATATTTTTAACACCTAAAACTTCATGTTTCATTGTCTTTGAAGGAGTTTTCAAATAATGCTAGTTTCATGAAGTTTATAGAGTTGGGTGTGGGTCATAAATTTTCAAACGTCCATATAGTTCCATGGTGGTGAAAATATGATTAAAATTCATGTATTAAGAGATATATCATGAAAAAATATTTTAGGAGGTCCAAATATCACTCCTCCAAATCCAAAATTGCTTATTCTCCTTGTTCACTATTTAGTCTGCTCATAGTCAATTTAAGCTTATTTCATGGAGGTTATATGGTATGAGAAAGCTGGAAGAACATGGTGGAGTCATATTGGATATTTATCATACTTAAAGAGTGATTAATTTAAAATCAAGGAAGTTTTAAGATACAACACAAGTAAATTTCACTCTAAGAGAGGTCATTTCCAATTTTGGGCTCTCAGTCCCCAAATGCAAAAAATAGAGATCTTGTAGTTTTAGTGGATTATATTTTATCATGGTAGAAGAATATTTCAACACTTATATTATTTTTTCCTTGTAACCTTATCCACATAGTTCAACCTGCCAAATTTTGGAGTAAAATTCTAAGTGGAATATGGAGTTTAAGCTCCTCTAAGTTGCCACAAAATCACTAAAACTAGACAGTGATGTCTACAAGATTTCCAAGGAAGGTTTGATGTTTGCACCATAAGATGAATCTATAGTCATGTCTATAAATATGTAATAATTCCAATCAGCTCAACATCCAATCCTGATCCTTCATTCAGTAGAGGGAGTGGTGACTATATGGAATAACCTATTAGGCCTATTCACTGTCTGTACATAGGGCAAAGAAGTAGTGAAGGCAAGTTTAAATGAATTACAAGAAAAATATGGTGTTTAAGTGATCCATGAGGGAACTAAGTCCTATTTATAAATTTTAAAATTTAAATTCAACCTCAATAGGCTCTATACACTACTAAGCCTGCCCAAATTAACTCTTGACTAACCTACATGCCTGAACATGCATACACAACCAAGAGATGGAAGTTGTCTCAATCAGGAGTAGGAAGGTATTTTGAAGTTGAAATGACACATATGTATGGTTAAATGAACATAATATGATGCAAAAATAATAAATAAATGTTTTCATCCCCCCTTTTGAAGCTTGAACATCCACCTTGAATGCCTATAGCCATGGAAAATCTCCACTTACAGCGTGGTATATGGAAGTTATCTCAATCATAAACAAGAAGGTATTGTGAGAAAAATTGAAACATGTAAATAGGGTGATATGATAGTATTATTAAATAAATTAAAACAAAAATAATTCCATACATTTGAGGTCAAAAACCTACATAACAACCTATAGGCTTGTAGGTATGTCTTAGGCCTAACATTGAAAATGACTAACTTTCAGGATGAAAGGTATATGAAGGTGCATAGACTAAGATTTTCTTGAAAAAATTATTATGTGATTCACAAGGACACAATAATGATATAATTTTTCCTTATTTCACTAAATCCTGAAGAAAATCCCTATGTACTGTCTCAGTCCTGACAGGGCACTAGTTGGTGATGGCAAGGTGTCAAGTTTTGACCTCTTAGAGAGGTATGAAAGATTTCATGAATTGTGTATGGAAAAGTAACATAAATTTAAGGTAATTAAACTCCTAATAACATGAAAATATCTATCCAAACACCTTTTCAACTAAGCAAAGTTGTCTTAGTCTGTACAGTTGGGCTAAAAGGACCTTGTTCCATGGGGTAAGTGGTGAGTCTCAATAGTAAATAAGATTTATAAGGACTTCCAAAGTTCCATGAGCATGGAATAAGGATTATAAAAATTTTTAAGTTTAATTTAGGAATGTGAATTGAATATAAGGAGTAGTTATAGGGAGGTTTACATAAAAACATGCAAAGATAGGGTTTTTTGACCTTATTTTTAGCAAGGTTGAGTTGATTAGACTGTCTAGACTTGGAATCTGATGAAATAATTTAGTAAAAGTGGTCATCATGACCTTTTTGACCTCTCAAAATTTTCAATTTTCCAATACAATCATGCCTAATACCCTATGTTTTATCTCATAGGTAGGTCAATCCTCTCATGCAAGAAGTTGGTAGTTTTTTGAAAAGGAGTTAGATAGTGAACTAGAGGTCATTATAATCAATTGGTGAGGTTTTTAGAGTTTGGGATCATATAGTATAACATTAGGAACCATTATATAAATTTTTTATTCCAAGGAGATGTTCTAGACAAGGAGGTTTGTAGGTAGACCTAGTGGAAAACATGAAAACCTAACCCCTAATGAGATATCACTCCAAGTTTCAGCCTCATCCAGGTAATCTAATGTTTTATGTGATGTTTTATAGGTAAAATTTGATATTTTCATGCTATATGGATGCATCAAAGGTGAGAACTATCTTCTTTTGGTTCACAAAGTATAAGCAAGCCTGTTGACATGGCATAGTCCTTATTCCGAAATAGGGGTGACTTCTATTTTGGGGTCTTGTTAAAATATCAAAAGGATTTTAACATGTTATAGGTCATAATAATAGTTTAGGAAGCTTTTTTTTTTGGTTGAAAAACTCCATTGGATTCCATCTCCAACTCTAGACATACTGAAACCCTCACAAGAAGCATGAAAACCACTCAAAGCTCAAATTTAGACACTCATATCTCTCACAAACATTTTCATGAGATAGTAGGACAATTATAAAAGTTATGGAAGGTCCTTAAGAATATTTTAGTGAAATTTTTAAATGGTTTCAACATTTGACCTTTATGAACAAAGGTTAAGAGTCCAGATCACTCAAAACCTTTGTAAAACCCTCACAAGGATGAAATTGGAGAGATATAGCATTTTTATTATCTAAATTCAAGATTATTGCCATGAAAAATCCTGGAGGTTGTATATGACTCTCAAATTATTCCAAACATGTTTTTTTTTGTATGAATTTGTATGGATCAATGAAAAACCAAGCTTGTTTTGACTATTTTGAATGGTGCACAAGCTACAAGAGGAGTTAGAAGATAAAAAAAACTTTGGGAGGAATATTTACACTTGAGATAATTCCTAGAATTCACCTAATCTCATGAAAAAACATCTAAGTGTCCTAAATATACCTTCACTTTCAGCCAGTCTAGTAAGCCAACTAGTGGGGACTTAAGAAAAATAGCAAATCTTCATTTTGGGAGCCTTTTAAGGCCAATTTATTGTAAATAATGGTATGAAAACTCTTTAAAAATTTAATTTCACCTCTTTTATGGATCATATTTCAGGTTTTAAGATATTTAAGGTGACAAATGTGAAGGGGTGAAGGAATAGAGTTATTTTGAGACTACCAAGTGTGATCATGCATGGAAAAGATGATAGGAAGGGTTATAATCCTCCCAAATTCATGTGAGGGACTCTTAGTAACCCCTCTTACTCATATTCATCATAAAAATTGATAAATTTCAGATTTTGGGTCGTTTTGTAATACCAATCATAAGGGGCAGTTTTATATTCATAGAAAAGGAGTTTCTTAACTATTTGCAAGTCTTGAATGATTCCAGATGACATTTGTAACTCCTAACATGGATTATATCATCCCACCCCTATATATCATTAATTTTTAACTTATTTTCTCAAGTTACACATGTCTAAGTGACTCTTGGACTTCCCTTATCTCTACCTTCCCATTTCTTCTATAAATTCTAGCCTTGTGGCATTATATTGTATCTCTCTGCCTGTGTATGGTGAATCCCTAAAAAATTTTACCTTAAATAAATAAATACAAGTTTTTTAACTGATTAAAATATTTAATTAAGTGTACATGCTTGGTATTAGTCTTGTGCAAGTGTAATTTCCTTTACCTTCACATGTTGATTCCATTAGTACCTAGTGTATTGTGATTTCCTTCTTGCAAGTCAACAAGAAGTGTCTAAAGAGAATGTAGGTGTAAGTGAGTAGGATAATCATTAAAGTGTCATATAATTTATATTATTTATTTATTCCTATCCTATGTCATCTCCAAGACCCCATGTTGAAACACTAATGTGAGAGGAGAGATTGATGTTGAATGAAGTGTATGTGCTATTTGTCCTTAGTTTTAAGTGTGTGTTAAAGGTATGAGTAGAGAAATTTTTTTGGTGCATCACCTCTAGTATAATAGGTTTACTTGCAGTTTTTATAACCATTTTCATCCCCCCTAAGTTATTATTAATAGGAATATGAGCTTAAATGGTGAATCAAGGGGAGCTTGCCCCTAATCTAGAGATCCACCCCTTAATAAGGATACCCACAGCCCTGGAGTGGTTTCATTATGTCATTTTAGTGAGGAGAGGTTTTCCCCATATCCTCATTAGTTGAATTTAAGTGATAAAATTAACTTGGACCATTTTATCCCTTAACTAATTATGATCTTAATTATGACTCATAAGCATTCTGGACACACTCAGTATTAGTTCTACAAAGTAGTTCAGTTTGGATAGTATTTTTAAGTTTCTTCTTATAGACAAGTGAACATAGATACATCAACACATGGATTTTACCTATTTAATGCTTCTTTAAATTTATCTAGCACTACATACTATTCTTTTATTATTTTATGGATGTTTGGTAGGCATTGTTATCTTAATAGGATATTCACGCTCTTGCCATTTTGTGATCTTGGGTTATTGTAGCCGGATTTAGTTTATATTAGAATTTCTACTCTTGGACTTTCATCTCCTTGATTATTTAGTTCCATATGCCATTATTTATATCCATGATCCCCATTTCATCCAATTTAGCTATTGTTTGAAATCTTACTTGCAGAAGTGCATCTCCTTAGTTAGCTAGTTCCCTAGACCTTTTGTTAATATTTCATTTCTATTGCTTATCCCAAAAGACAAAAACATTAGAAACTGATCGACAAAACGAACAAAAATATTGTATTACACTTTTGTTTATTCTGATCCCATGCTCTTTCCATTTTTAAAGTACTTTTTTGAATGCTCTCACCATTTTATGAGCCCATTTATTTATTTCTTATACACATCAATCATGTTTTCTTATGATCACTTTTCTTCTATCCCATTTCCTGGGAAAACTACATTTGGACTAAAGTTTATGTTGGATCTCTCAACCATGGAACTATGTAGGCAATGCCCACTTTTCTTGTACATCTAGAGTCAACTCGACCACCCCTTATTTTTCTTCTTTTCCCCTCCATTTTATTTTGTGTTATTTCCCTCTCACTGAGGAGCAATGTTGTCTCTCTTGTTCTTGTTCTATAAACCCTCTATTACACTTCCATAAACAATTATTTTATGTTTTCACTAGCATTGTGACTGAATCTTATTTATGGTCATTTATAGACTTTTATTATTGATTTGTTTTGCTTTCTTATCTCTCCATTTATTTTTTAAGGGTTTTTGTTCATTAAATTATTATTTTGATATTTCTTAGTGTTTTGTTATTTTGGTCTTTTATGTTACTATTTTGTTTCATCTTGGTTTTGTTTTTTTCTATTGAGTTTAAGTACATTCTATAATCACTTTTAGTCTAGTTAGTCTTGATTTGCTTAGAGTTGTATGTAACTTGTTATTTTATTTTGTTTTCCAAGTACATTCTTGTTCCTACTTAAACCCTGATTATTCATATCTTGATTTTAAGTTAGGTTACATTTATGTTTTATTTTTATTTTTTTTCATTTAAATGTAAATAGTTGTAACCTTAGTATTGGTAGTTTTTATCATTATCCTTAGTTATAAATATTCTAATTTTAATTTTCCCATCACAATATAAATACAATGTCATTATAAGTTACTCATACTTATGATTCATAATTTCATTTTTCTAAAAATAAGCACCAAATTCTTTGGATTCCAAGACCAAAAGTCAATGTAGCTCTAAATATCAGCTCTCAATGCATAATTCCTAACACCAAACTCTATGTAAGATTTGTATCTCTTGGCATACACTATGAGTCTAATTGAACATTGCTTTGTTTTTCTTCTCTTCTTCATTCCTCATTCCATTTTCTCCCACTTCTAGGTGAGATACATTGACTTGAGGTCCATCTAGACTATGTAGGTAGTGCTTGGATACATGATGTATCTTAGGTCATCTTGGCCACTCTCTATATTCTATTTATCTCTTTAATCACTTTTTGCATCTTCATATGCCTAATTTTTTATGGCTTCTTTAGTCATTAGATCCTTGCATCTATGTTTACACTGGCTCATATTTAATCTATCTAGTAATTTTTATCCTTGAGCTATGCTTTCAAATTTACCTTACCATGGCACAATATTTAGACCAATCATTAAATACATTAGCCTTACTAAGGAAAAATTCATTATTAGTGATCAAAATCAGCCCCACTAGGGCTAAATAAATTTATCAACTAATCAAATATGCTCTATTAAGGGACATTATTATTTCCTTTCTCTAGATCAATCCTCTCATGTTTCTTCTAATTCCAAGATTTGTGGTTTTTACCCTCATTTTGGAAATTTTTAAAAGTATGAAACTTGTCTTGGGATTGATCAATCCCTAAGCGCACAACTTTCATCATCTTATGGGTGTGGTAAAATGTGTCGTTTATGTTTTGGGATTGTATCCTTCCCACTTCCCCTTGCCTTAGGGCCCATTATATTATATTATTTTTCTCAATGAGAATCAACACATGAAATCATTAGCTCAATATGGATTTAATTTGATCCATGGGTTAATTTCACTTTTTATCTCTCTTTCAAGAGTCCATCCCTCTATTTCATCCTTATATGTCCCCTCAAGGGGAAATCATGGGTCATTTCCTTAAAACTTATTCTTGATAAATATTTTATTTGAAAATATTTTGCTTCCCTTGAATGTCTCCCCATGCCTTATAAAATAGGGTAGAAAAGTAGACATGCAGTTCATATCACCATTATGTTGAAATTGTCAATCTTACTTGAAATTTTATTACAATGCATAATTTGGGTCAAAATCACTAAAACACACTAAATGGTTTGAGCTTGTCATATGCAAGTGTCAATTTAGGTTGATGTATCCTTGAATGGGGAAATGCATATTATGTGATTATTAACTTTTCACAAATCATTTTGAGTCAAAATGAAAAAAAACACAATTTGATGCTCTAAACTACTGAATCCTTCTAATTCAGAAGCACACAAAATGTGCATGTGTTATTTCATGTCGATAATGTACTAAATAGGGTATTTATCAGTATGTAATTGACACCTTTTTATAATTATACTCTAGTAAAAATATGACTTAGTAACTTGACATTTTGATCAGTTTGATTGAGTGAGTAACCAATTTCCAAAGAATTACATAAAAGTTAATTAATCTCACTTAAGTAAATTAAATAAAATTAAGAGCTTAAGTGGAAAATCCATGGAAGTTATTGAATATCTATTAATTAGAAATTAATTTATAATATCTACATCATCTATTGACATCATTAGTGGGGTGGCATCCATAAGCCATAAATGGAACAAATATCTGATTTAAGCCCTTGCATGCCTTATGAATGCCCCTTTCTTCCAAATATTAATGGGGATATTTATGGATTGAACCTCCAAAATTGAATAGATCCATGGCCACACATCTTTATCTTAAGATGGATGGTAATGGTTGATTCGGATCATTTCCAAAAATCTATAATTACAAGGGTTTTCACTCATATTTTCAAGCTCTTTTAATGTAAACTTATTATGCAGAATTATCTTCATAAACTATTTTTGTGTAATGTTATTATGATAAATTTACAATAAGAAAGCTTCAACTATTGGCATAAATTTGATCAATTTCATAAGCCTAGTTCATTAGTGTATTGAGAGATGATGGATGAGCAAGCCACTAAACATTGACAAAGACTTAGAGCACCAAATCATTGGAAAAATCACATTTTGAGCTACATATGGAGGAGGGATTCTCTTGGGAAGATTTAATGTTGTATTCCTTATTTCAATAGCTCTTAGTTTTCATTTTCAAACCTCATGAGGGATTTATATTTTTGAGTAATGTTTTTTTATGTTTAATTTGAGTTTTCATTACTAATGCATGATCTTACTCACTTTGGATTCCTACTCTACAAATCCAATAGATTTACCATCCAAAAATATTGTTGACCAAAATTTTCCCTTTTTCATACAAGTGACAATGCAAAGTAAAGGTATCAAAAGAGTTATAGTTGATAATGGATAGGAACTAAACATTTTTAGCATATAATTACTAACCACCATGGGTATTAGTAGAAACTTATTCAAAAAAAAATTATGCACATAAAAAGGTTTGGTAATTTACATAGCCATCTAGTTGGATAAATCACATTAGATATGACCTTACGACCAAAAACAATTCCAACTATTTTTCAAGTCATGTCTCAATATTCACATTATAATTTAATTTTGGGTAGACCTTGGATACATTTAATGGAATTTATGACTTTATTGATGTGTAAAATTAATACATGAGGGGACCTTATTAACATGCCCCCCGATGACGAGCCTTTCAAATTTTACAAAATGATACATTTTGAAATTAAGGTCATTCCTATAGTGGTATCACCTCAACAATCCACCCCTATACTATATTAGTTAGAGCATTCAACAAGACCTCCCAGAGGGTTTTTAGTGATATTGACTTACCTTTACCCCACATGTGTGGTTTCCAACTTTTCAATTATCCCTTCCATAAGCATATTTGATATGTTATTAGGAAGACCTTGGATACACACTCTTTGATCAGTACGTTTTATAGTGCATGGGTGTGTTAAATACATTCATGCTAATAAATTAATTACATTTTCCAAAATTCCATATGATCATCTTATTGAATAAAAGAAACTTATACCCAGCCAACTAGATATCAAGCATACTAAGGCTAAATCATTGAAAAAGGGTAAGTAATAGGCAATCTCCTTTACTAGGTGGCTAGTACTTGAAATACAATTACATTAGAGACTTACAGTATATTCCATGAAATACCCATCTTCTATTGTGCACCATGTTTAGATATCTAGAGAACCTCCAAATGTACATATTATTATACCAAAGAAAGAAACAAACACTCAATGATGGGTTCTAAGAAACCTTACTCTTGTTACTCATATTATTGATTCACAACCACAGAGTCTTATTTTACATGTGTAGAGCACCATTGATACCATAATGATAGATATTGAATCTATACATGCTCTTTAGAAACACAAATGGGGTATTATGCTAGATTCATAGTGGACAGATATCTATGACCATCCATTGGATGGAATCATAGGATGATCTTTCCTCTCTAAAAAATTAAAAACCTCCAGAAAAATAAAAAAATAAAAGATCCAAAAAACATTTTAAACACCTACATGCTCTATTATCTCCTTGACACCTATGTTTTAGTTCCATGTTGATGGATAACATATTTAATTTCTTCTACATACACATATGTGTCACACTTATACATGAGTGTGATACACACATACACAATACATGATATATTCATATTTTATATGTTGAGATTTCCATCTACTCATGTCATATGGACATTGGGGTCATCCACTTATTTGACCTTGATACACATAGGTTATATGATTTGACGATCACTTTACATTATCATGTATAAGCTTACATATGTACTTACACCTGCATTTACCCATGATTATATATTACACAAGGTACTTGATATGATCTACACTTGAAAATTTTCCCCAATATAGTGGATTCATGGGCTACCATGACATGTTTATTTTGATTTCTTATGATTTTCTTTATGTACTTCCTTGAGTGTCGTGCCTTATTATTATATTCTTTTTTTGAGCATTTGAATATGCTCCTTTATTTGTGGATCCATGCCTATATATGCTTTAATTAACATTTGAATATGTCATGGTTTGTTGTATAGACATTTAAATATGTCATCCTTGTATTTATATGCATTTGACTAAGTCATGTCCATATGATTGTGAAGCATTAAAACATTCCCCTTGTTTGTGGTCTCTTTGGATCATTGTCTTTTGGCTTGCTTTGAGTGCTCTTGTGTGTGTACATGTGCTTGCTTGTTGATATTTTATTGTTACGATCTAGATGTTTCCATGATAGGTATCTATATCTAAATGTGATCACATTGGTTCCATGTAATTCAATGATACATTTACCTATACATGTTCCCTTCTATATGCTACATGGTTAGATTCACAGATTATATAGTTGTCTTATCCTTTTGAGTTGAAGTAACTACCACTTATGATCTTTCCCTCACCTCAAAGGGAGGAATATTAATGGGTTCATGTCATAGAGGCATGTTCTCCACATTTGGAGTAATTTTTTATTTAGTGGGGGCATGCTTTGGAAGCATGGTCTCCACAATCATCTAGTATATGGTACTTTTATTAATTTTTAGATTCAATGGGACAATGTTTTGGAAGCATGTTATCCACACTCATTCAGTATATGGTACTTATATCAATTTTTATATTTAGTGGGGAATGTCATATGGGCATGGATTCCTCACATTCATAGTTCTCAACTTTAGTGGGGGCATGCTTTAGAAGCATACTCTCCATACCTATTTAGTATTCAGCATCTCTAGTTTATATTTGGGAGAGGTTTTAGAAACATATTCTCCACATTGGTACTTATATCAATTTTTATATTTATTCATATATAGAAAGGGCATGTTTTGGAAGAATGTTATCCACACTTACATAGTTATACAGCTTAACCAAAGCACACAATTATATGATTTAAATTCATAGTTGTGATAGAATTATATATGCATTGGTACTATTGTTATACATAGTTTTAACATGAGACATATCTAAGGTGCAATCTATATGCAACATGTGGCTAATATTTCAAAATCCAAATTAGTTTCAGATTCCAAAACTCTTTTATAGACTATTACCATATCATGGACTTTTTCATATTGATACCCTACATACTTTTATGGACTTTATTGATCTAATCTATTATAGTAGTGGGTTGAAATTTTGGCATGGTTGAGGTGATAAAATCAATCAATCTTTCCAAAATTTTAGGTTAGACTTGATCATCTAGCCTTACCAGGTTATAGGTATCATTGGGTTACATAGTTGAGCTAATATCAACTGCCATGTGGCAACTCACTTTTTCTATAAAATTGGGTGCATGTGCCTTCCAATATCTCTCTTTATCTATCTTTCTCTATCTCTATATTTGGATAAATAAATTTTAAATATTCATCTATATTTCTCCTAATCTTAGTTTTAGATCCTTACAATGATACATCTTTTTCAAAATAACTTTCCAATAGGTAAGGTGGTTACATCGACACATAGGTGTACTCCTAAACCTTGATCTTTCAATATTAATCCATTTAAATTACTTTCAACCTTAATTATATGCACTAATTTTTTACTATAACATTCTATTGGTTGTAGGTTAGTCACTAACATAACACTCAATTTGGGTACATGTAAAGACAAGGTGTGCATACTGTGAACTAGGAATTTGACTAAGAAAAGGATATTTGTATGGTGTTAGTGATAAAATGCACAAAATAAATTGACAAAGAACACATTAAGCTAACACCTTCATGCCTAGTTACTAGAGTGAGATTAGTAACAAAAATAAATGACAACATAACTAAAAAGCAAGGAAAAACACAAGAATTCCTTCACCTTTCTTGGATGACCCAAATTCCTTTTTAGTAGTGGCTTGCTCAGTTTTGTGCTCATGAAGTCCTTGACAATGGAAGCTTGTCTACCTCCATCTCTCCTTGGCACCTTTGGCTTATGGTTTGGCTTGGATTGACATCAATTTGTAATGGTAATAATAGTTAATTTAATCTTTTGGAACCAATCTTGCATTATAACTTTGCATAAATTAAGCTTTATTATCATGTGGTAAGGCCTATTATTTATAGACTTTTGAGAATGTCTAGAGTCAACTTGAACCATCCATCCTAAGATGCAGATGTGTGGTTGAGGATTAATTTAATTTTTTGTATTAATTTCTTAATTATCCTCATCATGGTATTGGAAAAAGGATCAATTAAGAGGCATGGAGGGAATTAATGAGGCATGGGAGGCATGAATCCTGATATTTGTAGCATTTATGGCCTAAAGATGTCTTCCCAAGAAATGAGGTCACTTGATGATATAGATATTCAATATTCATTTTCAAAACAAATTATTCAACAAGTTTCCATAGAATTCTTGATTAGGCTCTAATTTAGTTTAATTATCTCTTAAGCATGTTTAAGCACTTTGTGCACACATTACTCAAATTGATCAAAATGCCTTGTTATTGGTCCAAAATTTAACTAGATTGGAATTAGAAGATGATGCAGATGCATTGGATATGTTATCCCATTTAAGATGTTTCCAACACCAAATATCAAAGACACGTATCTCGTGTAAGACATTTGATAAGAAAGAAAAATCCATAGCACCTAGGTGTAAAATTAGCATTTTGACTCGAAATGAATTGATCATAGTTAGCTATCCCATAAATTACACTACCCCATTTAATGATACTCTATCCAAAATTAGTACTTAAATATGTTAATTTCAACTCATTTAATGTGCTTTAGTGTTTTTTGGCCAAATTATGCACTTTGGTGGAAATTGGTCAAAAGCCTTGTTGGAGGTTATCGGTGGCCAAATTTAGGTGTCTACTATTTGCCCCTATTTGGGAAGGCATTTCAAGATATAAGCACAGTAATTCCTTCTCAAATAATGAAAATGTCTTATATGCCTATAACTACAACAATGATAAACTAATTGTATGATGCCCCCTCAATGGAATGATTGGCACAAGCAAGTCGGTAAATGGTCCCTTGATAAGAAGCAAAATGAGGGGACCAAAGAAAGCACAGATGATGGGGGTGAAAACACAATGATTTTCCCAAAGGTGGTTATAATCATTGAGAAGATATAGATTTCCTATTTAGGATAAACAAATAAGATAACAATACATTCCTAAATAGGCAGAAAAATTAAAATGATGAGAACACAATGATTTACCCAAAGGCAATTATAATCATTAAGAAATATAGGTGGGATAGTGTGCAATGATTTACCCATATGTAATTATAATAATTTGACCCTAATTATGGAAAACATGATAAACTTGTTCGATGATGATGAAAACTTGACACATAGGGTAATGATGAAATGAAACAACCTACGAGTAGGGAGATGCACATTCAAACCAATAAAGGTTAAAATTCTTTCATGGTTAATTACTCTATTTGGGATATGATTGGGAGTGAATCAAGATGTTGGTACTGAAAATATGCCACCATTGTTGAATAGACTTATTGAAGATAAGGTTTATTATAGCATGTGTCAGTAGGAATCATGGTATATCATCATCAGGACTTGGCCAAAATATGCATAAGAACTGACTCCCATAATCTAATACTCAATATAAAGCAATACACCAATGATAGAAACCATGATGACAATGTAAACATATGAATATGGATGGATTTGATTATAAGTGTGGGCAAGGAATCACACAATTAAAACACATAAAATGAATCAAGGCAACATTGTTGAAAGCAAACAAACAAGCACACAAACAAAACAACAAAGAAACACTCAATAGAAACGATATGAACATTGACCCTAAAAAATAGGTGACAACTTAAAAAATAAACAAAATGGGGGAATGGAAGAAAAGGAAGGAGGTGGCTGAGTTGTCTCCATATGCACTAGGCAAGTGGACACTACCTATATAGTTCCATGGATGTAATATCTAATAAAAACTTTAGGCCAAATGTAGTTCTCCTAGGAAATGGGAAGAAAATGATAACTGGTGAAAACAAACAAAATGGATGTGATATGAGAATAGGAATGGTTTTTCAAAATGACAAGTACATGAGAGAAAAAGGCCAAAAATGATGGGGAAACTAAATGACAAGTGATTTACTTATAACTTAGTAAGGGTTCCCAGAACCCTTAAGGAAAAGAAGTGGTCAATGTTTTTATTCTTTTCTAATGATTTTTCAAATGTTTTTGGAATTATTTTGGAGTATTTCAACTCAATCAAGAATGATGAGACACTAAATGGTTCAATCTCATAAAATGGTGAGAGTATTTAAACCAAGCTTGCTCACAAAATGGTGAGAGTGTTCAAACTTAGGTTGATCACAAAATTGTGAGAGCGTTCAAACTTAGGTTGCTTACAAAATGGTGAGAGCGTGGCTTAGGTTGCTCACAAAATGTGAGAGAATTTAATCTTAGATTTCTCATTAAAAAAAATGAGATCATGGATTAGGTAGGGTGATGGAGCATCTAGTGCTACCTACATAGTCCCAGAGTTGGACCTCAAGTCATTGTAGTTCTACATTTACAATAGAGGAATTTGACTAGTGTAGCAATCATTACAAACAAAATAAGCATAGTTAGTAAAAAGGCACATTATGGCATAAGAATTGGCAAGTTGGTATGTCAGGCTCAATAAACAAATGTGTCCCCTAGTTTACCCATAAGTAGTTATAACTAGGACACAATGGCATAGATAAATGATACTAATTTTCCCAAAGGTGGTTATAATTAGTAGAAAGACTAGTGATAAAAAAGAATAACAAACAAAAGATGCAACTGCTAAAACTTTTATCATTCTACTCCAAAATATGATCTCTGTCTAAATTACTTCAAACAATTGATGAAATTGATCATATTCCTTGGTGCTAAAAATTCATAATGAATGGCAAAAACCAAAGTCAAATGGGTTATGCCTTAGAACACATTTGGTCAATAGAACAGAATGGTAAAATGGATAAGGTTAAGAGGACAAATAAGAATGACATTTTTACAAAGAAAAATAGTGATAAAATAACATAAATAAAATGGTCCTTATAGACAATACACCTTAACGCTCAATCATAGTATCACTTAAGATGAATAATATTCATTGGTTCAGGAAGTTCATCTCCATTTAGTGTGGCAAGCTTGTATCTCTTAATCCATAATTTTTAATAATGATGAAAGGACCTATCTAGTTTGGTTTTAATTTACCTTTATGCTTCTTCTTAGCCATGGTATTCTTTTGGTTTTCTTTAAGAAAAAGATCACCAAGTTTAAATGTTCTATACTTAACACATTGATTATAGTGGCCTTTGAGTCAAATCTAATAGGCCTAAATATTATTGATCATAATTGTGCATTTCTCATCAAGTAGGTCTAGATCTTGCAGGTGAGCTACTTGATAGTCATAATCATCTAGGACATGCTTAAAAGAGATGCACAGTGAAGGCAATTTGAACTCAATGGGAAGGATGGCTTTAGTACCATAAACAAGTGAGTATGGAGTGGCTCCTATGAGGGTAAGATGATTGGTACGGTATGTCCAAAGGGTAGGAAATATCTATAGGTGTCAATCATGACTGGTATCATTGACAATCTTTTTGAGAATATTGACAATGATTTTATTTGATGCTTCAACCTGGCTATTACCTTGAGGGTAATATGTTGTATAAAAATGTTGTGTGATGTTATATTTGTTACATAGTTAGTCTACATCCTTGTTCTTGAATGATCCTCCATTATCAGATATAATGTTAGAGGGGATATTGTAGTGGCAAATGAGATGGTTGAAGATGAATTTAGAAATTTACTTTTTAGTCACATAAGTGAGGGATATAACTTCAACCCACTTAGTGAAATACTCGATGATGGTAAGGATATGTTTATGGCTTTCAGATGAAGTAGGGTTGATCTTCCAAATGAGTTCAAGTCCCCATATAGTAAATGGCCATGGTGTCAACATCAGTTTCAAAGTTTGGGTTGGGGCATGAATCAGATTAGCATGCCATTGACATTTGTCACACTTCTTTACATATGCAACTATATCTACATCCATCATGGTCCAATAATAACTAGTATGCAAGAGATTTTTGGATAGGACTACCCCCTAGAATGAGATCCACATACTCCTTCATGAACTTCTCTTAATGATAGTGTAGACTCTATCAAAGTTAAACAATGAAGTAGAGTTCCATCAAACTGTGTGTAGTAAAGGGTGGATACAAGTAGAGCATAATGAGTGGAATGATGAATAAAGGCTTTAGTTTGTTTCTAAGATAGGTTAGGTGGTAAAACTTGGTCACGAAGGTAGTTGTAAAGGTCTGAGTACTAGATAGAATTAGGACCAAAAATATCACAAATCATTGTAATGGTTGAAGGTTCATGAGCTGGTGATGATAAATTCTTGATGAGAAATTGATACTCTCTAGATTTATCTATTTGTTGAATTAGAGAGCCAATAGTATCCATAACATCTATATTTCTATTACTAGCCCTTGGTATGTGCTCAAACTAAATGTTGGCAATGTGTTGCTTAAGAGTGTCGACCATGGCTTTATATGGAACTAAGTTATCATCTTTGGTCTAAAAATGATCTATGACCTGACTAATGATTAAATGAGAATCACCATAAACTTGGAGATGAGATATGTTCTAATGCACTATGTATCGAAGTCCTAAAATAAGTGCTTCATACTCAGCCATGTTGTTTGTATAAGGAAAGCTAATTATAAATGATTTAGGGATTAGATCCCCCTATGGTGTAATAAATAAGAGGCCTACCCCTAATTCATGCACAATAAATGAACCATCAAAATATAGCTTCTAGTGCTACTTCTCAAGAGGTGTGTCAATGATAGTCATTATGGATTCATTAGGGAAATGAAATGTGAGTGGCTTTGTGTCTACAAAATGTTCTTCAACAAGCTGATCTACAAGAACTTATCCCTTGATTGACTTTTGATTGACATAATCTATGTCAAACTCACTAAGAAGCATGATCTATTTGGCCATTATACCTTGTAAAGCTATTTTAGATAGTAGATACTTGAGAAGATCTGCTTTTGAAATGACCATGGTCTTATTATTCAACATGTAAGGGCATAGTTTTTGAGCTATGAAGACCATGGCTAGACAAGCTTTTTCAATAGGTGCATAGTTGTGTTCATATGTGACCAACGTACATCTTAAGTAGTATAATACATTATATTTTCCATTGTTATCATTTTGATCGAAAAGTGCCCCCAAGGCATTATCGGTAGCTGATAGATACAATAAGAGTGACCTTCTTAGCATAGGTGGTAACAAAAAAGGTGGATTAACTAGATAGTCCTTTAGTTGTTGAAAAGTTGTTTGGTAGTGGTCATCCCAATGAAATGAAACTCCCTTCTTTAAAATATGTGTAAATGGATGACACTTCTATACTAACTGAGAGATGAAGCATCAGATTGATTAGATCTTTCCCTACAAAATATAGAGTTGCCTAAAATTGGTTGGTGGTGGCATCTCAATTATAGCATGGACTTTGGCCAGATCAACTTCAATAACCCTACAAGACATAATGGACCCAAGTAACTTTCTTGAGGTTACTCCAAACACACATTTATTTAGATTGATTCTAACTTTATACTCCTACAATCTTTTAAATATCTTATTGTAGCACTACCAGATGGTCAACCTTGGTTTTGAAATTTCCTAATATGTCTTCACCATAGTCTTTAACAATATCATGTATCATATCATGGCATATGTTAGTCATGACCCTTTTATATGTATCTCTAGCATTATTAAGACAAAATGGCATTCCTTGATAACAAAATGTTCCCCATGGAGTGGTGAATGATGTCTTATGTTGGTCTTCTGGTGCTATTCTAATCTAGTTGTATCCTGATAATCCATCCATGAGTGAAAGCATTTCATAACCTACCATGGAGTTAATGATCATGTCAATATTAGGAAATGGAAAGTCATCCTTAGGACAAGATTTGTTTATGTCTCAAAAATTAATACATATTTTTATTCCTTCAAGCTTTTTGCTAACATGTACAACATTAGATATCCATTCTAAGTAGTCAATGGACCAAATACATCATGTTTCTAAGAGTTTTTCCAGCTCTTTATTTACCAAGATAGTAATGTAAGGATGCATCTTATGTAGCTTTTGTTTCACCAATTTAGCATCAGGATTGACCATAAGGTGGTGTAGAACCAAAGTGGGGTCTAAATCTGGCATGTTAGAATAAGCCCATGAAAATATTTCTACAAATTCTCTCAATAGAGCTGTAAAGACTTCACATTCCTCCTCAATGAGGGATGCACCTAATTTAATCCATTTTAGGTTTGATGGAGTCATGATCTTTAACTCTATTGTATCCTCGACTACAAGGGTCAAACCATCTTCTAGGATATTAGGTAAAGACTTGAACTATTGGACTATATCAGGGTCCTTTGTTAGGATTTGCTCTTTAACATCTTCTAGGCATGATGAATATGAGTCCCCTATTTGGAGATCTACCATATGACAAAAATAGTTAGAAATTCTTGAAGAATCTGATCAAATACTTATTGTTTCTTAGAACTAAACTTAGATCCATAGGCAAGTTCATCATTGGTGGTCTCCTAGTCTAAATTTAAAGAAGAATGAACACCCCCATCTAATGGTGCCTGAAATAGGTTTTCACCACTAGAGGATCATTTATCTTTACTTTTTCCTTGTTCAGAAAGCGCCTTAAAGAGGTTTTCACTTAGTGACCTTAATGTTTTACTTATTTGTTTTTGGCTAAGGGTGTTCACCTACTTTCCAAAATAGGATTTATGATCCAATGTAATTGAGAATCCTAACTTGTGATCTCCCAATGGAATGTTGTCTCTAAGGCCTAAGAAGTCATAGAATGCCTCATCATTTTAGAATTCATCAATTGACAGATTGGATTTTTTTTCATCTGAATCTATTAGTTAGAGATAATATAATGGCAATGGGTTATATGAATAATTAGGGTAAGGGTACAAATGCAATTATTATCAAATAGGTTGGTTTTATCTAGGTCATCAAAAGTGAGGCTATGATTAGACTCTACTTCACTATTATCATCATCATCACTAGTCATTGGTGATGGAGTTTGAATAAGATATGTGGGGTCACGCCAAGGTGGTTTAAATCCAAGTCCATAAGGTCTTTTGTACTTAATCATGGAAATTGGCTCGACGGTTCCTTTTTGATTTAGTTTGAGGCCTCTTCCTTCATAATCTTGATGCTCCAAGATCCTATTGGGAATAGGATACTTTTCACTTTTCTAAAAATCATCTTGGTTGTCATTGTATAACCATGATTCATCCCCTTCAAGAGGATCTAGTTCTAGGTTAGATGCTGGTACAAATATGATAGGTCCCTTATCTTTATTCTTTTCTTACTAATGCATGTGTGGGCTGACTTTAGGTCACCCAAAGGTCTTCATATTTTGAGGAAGATTAGCAATATGGAAGGTATCATTGGTTGCATACACCCCTAATTCATTATTTAAAATGGTGAAATGATTATAAGTTTTAGGAGGTGGCATGTGTGAAAGGGAATTTAAGTATTAAAATCTATGTAATTATCCTATGGTGGATCAATAAGTATGGCCTTCCCTTTATCTTACTTGGAACTTAGATTCATGCCATATTATCAATTATAGCTTTGAAACTCAGCCTCAAGATCTTTGCAGCATTCATATGGGTGTAAATCTTTCAAAATATCCACTTCCATCCCTAAGTGGGAGAACTTGATACATTGGTGCAACATTGATGGGACTGTATGAATCTCATGTAACCAAGGCCTACCTAGAAACATATTATATGACAACTCAAGATCAAGCACATGGCAAAGTGAATCATGGATCAAAGGCCCAATGATAACTGGTAAGCTAATGGTGCCTTGTGATTCTTTTTCTTGATTATCATAGGCTTTGATAGTTATCATTTTTGGCAGGAGATCTGCTATTGTTTAACCAAGAAGCTTGATGATCTTTAATGGCACTATGTTAAGGCCTGATCCATTGTCTATAAGGACATGTTTCACTTTATGTTGCTTTATATAAATTTCTATGTACAATGGATTATTACGGAGTGGGCCAAGGGAAGACATATCACTTTGGCTAAATGTGACTTGTTGGGTTGGAGCTAGCTGTCCAACCAAAGCTTAAAATTTATCAAGGGATATGTCACTAAAAATAGTGGATTGGGTCAATAACTCATTCAAGATGTTCTTATGGATTATTTATGTTCATAAAAAATCTAAAATAGAAATTTTTGCTGGTGTCTTATGCAATTATTCCATAATATCAAACTTCTTATCTTGGTCAATAGTGAATAGTTTATTTTGAGGCTAAATGATTGGTTGGATAATAGGTAAAGTGGCAGATGGTTAGCGGCTTGGGATAGTAATCTTTGACCTCTAAGTTGTGATTTCATAATTAGGATTAGTTACTTGACCATTATTGCTATAAAATGTTGGGAATGGTGTGGGACTAGATAAAACAAGTCTTGATTGCTAGTGCACTTGTATGTGGTCACGTGACAAGGGTGGGTTGTCAGTGTAAGGTCTAAAAGTGGAAGTCCCAATTTGTTAGTTTGCTTATGTGTTATCCCAAGTCAAATAAATATTTATAATATAATTGAGTGTTATTATTTAGTAATTGTCTAGATTGATTAATGCTTGATCTAGAATTAATAGAGATGGTATTAACGCTACCACCTGCAATATGACCTACAATCCTACTATAGTCATGTGCAATTACATGGTAGGTTTGTTGGTTTTTACCATTATAACCTTGGTTTTATCCATTTTTTTGACATTATTGGTTATGTTATTGATTCTACTAGTTTGGCCTTTAATTTTTATATTATTGATTTTAATCTTGCACTAGTCGGTGTTATTATTGTTGTTGATTATTCTACTATTACTGATTGTTATATCAAAGAAATGAGTTTTGATTAATCCCAAGAGTTTGAGTGGAAGTGTAAGCACTCTTATCCAATGTTAGCTCCCCATTCTCCAACATATTCTTGATTAAATGCTTGATTTGCACACATCTTTGTAGATTATGCCCGATGATATCCACAAAATTCATTTTCATGGTACCAATCAGGATAAGGAATGCCTTATAGATAATGCTTTGGTACATGCCAACTAATCATATTATCAGTGGTAAGTTTTCAAAATATAGACTCAATAGGCTCTCTTAGGTCACTAAAGGCATGACACATAGATACAGTTCCCCTTGGAGGAGGGGTTTACAATGGTAAAGATTGTTGTATTTGTTGTACAGGTCATAGTTATTATGCTTACAACATTGGTGGGAGAGTTTGTTGGGTAGGATTAAGCTAAAAAGGTGGTGTAGATGATGTTTGAACCATTTATATATGACGTGACTTGGTTACTCTATTACCCACAACATTCTTATTATGGTTAAATTGCTTTGGTCTTTCTTGGTTATTGCCCTATGTTGGTTGTGATGCTTGCACTTGAATTGGATGTTAGTTTTGGCTACTTCTCTGATTGGTACCTTGATTTTAATTAGTCAATTTAAGCTTGATGATATCTTTATTAATAAGATCTCACTCAATCAACAAGCCTTTGTTGATGATCTCCTTAAAAGTATGTGCACATTGTAGTTCTAGATGATAAGCTATCTCACTATGCAAGTTTTTAGCAAACACAATATCTAATTGTTTATCTAGTAAACTATGGATGAATCATCTTAAAATAGCTCTCCATCAATCTAGATAACTTGAAAAAATCTCACTAGATTTTTACTTTGCTTGTGTTAAGTCAACTAATGAAATCTCATGTTTGATATTATAGGAAAAGTGCTACATAAGCTTATCAAAAAAATCATCAAAATCTATTACTAAATTCCTAGGAAAATTTAAGAACCACTCCAAGTCTTGTCTAACCAAGCTCCTTAGAAATAAAAACCAAAGTTATATATCAATATATGCTACCGGTTGACATGCGACAAAGAACTCTGTTAAATAAGCCTTAGGGTCACCTTTCCCTCTGTATTTGTCAAAATTTAGTGGTTCGTATCTTGGAGGAAATGGTATCTAAAATTAATCTATTTTTAATGGATAAGAACACACATCATCCAACTTAAACTTTTTAGTTTGTTTCCCAGCCTGAAAGGTGGCAATTGCATCCTTCATCTATTACAATTCTTGGGATAGGAAACTTAAAGGAACATTAGTTTGAGGGAGAATATTGGTTTGAGTAGATGGTTGGTATGTCATAAGTTGGACACTTTAACTAAGTTATGATGGAGATATCTATTGATGTATATTGGTTTGGTTGGGAAATGGACATAGAATATGCATACATAGATTATGATGTACTTGAAATTGCACATTTGGTTGTGTGATATTCTAATTTGGGTTGGCTATGAAGGTTTGACTTGGAGCATTTTGTGGTTGGGATGGAGGGATATAACTAAACTATACCTATTTTGGTTGAAAAGGGGAATGCTACCGACTAATCAAACCTTATTGTTGAGTGGGAACTTGTAGACCAAGACCCTGTCTTTGAAGTTGTGGCATATTTTGAACCAATTTTTGTCTAGTAGGTACTTGAGAAACATGGGAACCTCCTTATTACATAAATCCTTATGGGAAAGTGAAATTATATTTAATATTCAACATCTATCATTGACCAATATTTACACATTGTTGACTAGTCATTATTTGGTGTTGGATTGATATACTAGTCTGTGACTAAAGAGGTATGTTTGTTATTGCCTAGTGAGGTGGAAAATTAGTTGCCCCTTGTTGATGTGGAAATATATTCAGCCTCTATTTCATTGGTACACCATATTTTTTCTATTTTTTTGGAGTACTACTCATCACTTGTTGAAGAGGAGTAGGACTCATCACAATTAGCTATTGAGGCATGACATTGGTTGTTGGTTGACTACCTAATCTTATTGGTTGTACACTTAATGAAACAACTAGTTGAGGTTGGGATATATAAACTCTTACACCTTGGTATGATGGTCTACTCATGGTATTAACAATAGGCATATGTTTTGAACTAGTTGTTTGTATGTTAGTACCACTTTGATTTAGATTGGATGTTGCTTGCACATTGTCCACTATATTTTGCTCATTATTCTATGTAGAATCAGAAGACACTTCTTCAATAATGGGCATATGTAGCAAGTTTTATATCAATTTTTTTTTCATGAATGGTTATGAACTCTGATTCTCTTGACTATTTAACTCTATCAAAAATCTTGTTGAAGTAATTAGGTCAATAAGAGGCTTACTCACCATATTCATTTGATTGAAATTGTGTGCTAGATTTAGGTAGGTTTGATATGCTATCTACATTTGGTTAAAGTGGTCTTCCATGATGTTTTTACCTCTATTAGGTAGATTAGGGTCTTGATATGTTATTTGATCTAAATCCAAAATATTTATAGAAGAATCTTATTGATCGTAAGTTATGTTATGGGACACTCTTACTAGGGTTAGTAAATTTTCATGGGGGAAGTCTACTGGAAACTTGGCCCCTACCTCTATGTCTCTAACCAAAATCTCACATTTATTCTCTCAAAAATATCACTTAAAAAAAAATGGTTCATACATGGAATCCATATTAGTATAATATGACTGTTGAAGAACTGGCTCATCCACTATGGGTATTGTAGCTAGGTATAGTGTGGTTTGTTCTTGGTCTTTTTTTGAATAAGGTGGTGTGTTAACTAAAGAGTTAGCCAAGAGATCTTGGATTTATTCCCCTAATTAAGTATTATAATATGGATAAGAATCCATCTCATAAGTAATATTATCTTCATATGGGTCTTGCACCATTTCTTCTTACGTAACCACATTACTAATCCCTGGATTGTACATGAGTCCACTACAAGTGTAGGAATACATGCTAGGATCCATAGTAAATGCTTTGCAACAAAAATATATTTATACAAACTCTAAAAATGACAATGTCTAAAATAGGTGATGTTTAAACTTGGTATAAATTCATCAAAAAGATCAAAAAGGTTTATGCAAATATTTGTGAGGAAATAAGCTAGTGTTAAGTGTCTAACATTACATGTCTTACATAAAAAGATTAAATAAATGAACCAAAAATCAAAATGCCAAATGCTAAGGTCAAAGTGTTTCAAATCAATCTAATATAGGAAATTAAAAGTTACTAGGTCTTTTGGCCAAACATGGTGTTAAAAGCTAGGCTCAAACAAGGCATGTGCAAGGACTCTTGGCCAAATAGAGTCAAAAGATAGACTTTGAAAATAGATGAAAATTTTAATCTAATAGATTTGAAACACTTTTAACAAACATTAGGCATTTAATTCTTGGATATGGAATTGATCAAATAGGTATAAGGTATGAAACAAAAATCACTTTAGAGATAGTTCATTTTCTCATAAATAATGGTATAAAACTTGGTTCTTTTGACAAATAAGCTAGACAAAAGTGAATAGCATAACTATTCTAGACAAAGGTTCACAAAAGTATACTCAAATTGGTTTGAAAATATAGCAACAAATTTAAACTCTATGCAAGAGGGCATATGAAAAAATATCTAAAATGTTTTGAGTAGCGTAACAGTGCTAGACTACCCAAAAGATGTAGCTAAATATTTGTTTCAAAAACTCTCTAAGGCAAAGACAGTTTCCCACAATTTTGATAGCATAACACTACTTTTTTTGAATCAAAATATTATGATGCATAGAATAAAAGTGAAAGTGTTTAGCATGAAATGACTTAAGTCTATCAAGTGGTGATATGGATCATGAGTCTTAAATGGCCCTCAACCCAAATTGGAAATTGAACCTAAGTTCCCTCAAGTTTAGTGCAAATGGCGAACCCACTTAACACATCAACCCTATGAGCTTATAAAGGTGAAATTTTGAATTTTAGATTATAAATGAAGGATTTCAACAACTTTGGAAAAAATTTATACCCAATTGGGTAGCATAACTATGCCAAAGTGGATGATATGACTCCAAGTTTTGATGAACTTTGAACAAGGAAAATTGATGATTACTTCATGTGGACAGCATAATGCCTCTTTGATCAAAGTAAAATGAGGACCATGTGTTTTGGTTTGTATCATTTGTTTACACTAAAGTTTTGACTTCAAAAAATACTTTAATCTAGGACAAAACTTAATTGATTAATCATTCTTAGACTCTAAATTGACAAGGTTGCTTGATATTGTTGGAATCCATTAATATACATCATTTGAGAGGATTTTAAGTGTTCATCCAAAAGTAAATGCAAATTATATTGTAAGTTTTTTACACCCCCCATTCTCTCAAATGGCAGTACTATGATATGGACCTTAAGGTGCACCTTGCACCAACAATAATTCCATGACAAGTGGGGTTTTGTCTAAGATCTAAAAATTTCCAAACGTTCTAGTGGAATCAATTGCACAATGACTTTCACACCAAATAATGAAAAATAAAATCATGGATTTTGGGTTTGTATCACTTGGATTATTGTAAAAAGGTCTAGTCCCTTTTTCAACCACTACATCTTGTTGTTTTCTTAGTGTAGTACGATTTCCAAAGTGCCACTATGTCCCGTGTACAACTCCAATTAAGATCTAAATGAAGTCAATGGTAGGAGGTGAAATCCTAGGTCAAAGCTTCCCTAAAGAACTTAAAGGAGGTGATGAAGTCCCCCTCACAATCTAAGTTTTTATGAAATAAAGAAAGCATGAAATAGAAAGACTTTAGGGTAATTTTCAAGGTCACCCAAACTATGACGAGTTTTTGAGGGAGCACTTTAGATGACGTTCTTTCTAAGCCTTGGACTAGCTTACTTACAATATGAATGGTGATTTTGATTCCAAGGGTTCCCTAAAGGACAAATGGAAGAGCATATACACAACACCCCTCTCTTTTCTAAACAAAATTAGATTAAACAACTATTAAAGACAAAAAGTACAAGTGTGTTCAATTTTAATCCCAAATGAAAGATTTGGTGGTGTTCATTTGACCCCTTGGTCTTAATTTGTAACTTTGAAAGATAACTACAAGATTTAAGCAATATCACCCTAAATTATTTTATTAAGAAATTAAAAAAGTATTCCTAATTCATTTTAAAATTATTCCAAAGATGTCTTAATAGGATGTTTTAACAAGTTCAAAGTTTGTTGGTTACCTATCTACCCTTAAGGCATCACCCCAAAAGCAAATATGTTAGATTAGAAACATTTTAAATATATTTTAAAAATTTTGTGAAAAATATATGAAACTTGAAGCTAAACTAATGTAAAATTATGAAAATTTAGGAGAAAACATATGGTTTAAAAAAAAATCATCCAAAACGGAGTCCATATGACCCCAAACCAACCATTTTAAAATGGCCTATTAGCTCTCAGCTTTGTGTTTTTAAGAAAAACACAATGACCAACATCAGTTATATAACTAACAATGGTTACACTTACTAAATGATGATGGTTATCTAACTAACAATGGTTATACCAATAGTAATTGATGATGGCTATGCCAATCGATGACAGTTTTATTAATCGATGATGGTTACTGTGTAAACCCATGACAAAGAAAAATGGCAAAAAAAAGTTAGAAAATCAAATTACAAGAGTTTTATGATCCAAATGAAGATTTTAAAGTTTTAGAATGATCTTATTCATATATGGGATAGATTTGGTCCCACTGGGCGTACCATTATGTGAACTAGGAATTTGACTAAGAAGAGGAGATTAGTATAGTGTTAGTGACAAAATGCATAAAACAAATTGACAAAGAACACACTAAGCTAACAATTTCATGCCTAGTTAATAGGGTGATATTAGTAATAAAAATAAATGATAAACAAAACTAAAAATTAAGTAAAAACAAAATAATTCCTTCACCTTCCTTGGATGCTCCAAATTCCTTTGTAGTAGTGGCTTGCTTAGTTTTGTGCTCATGAAGTCCTTGGCAATGAAAGCTTGTCTACCTCCATCTCTCCTTGGAACCCTTGGTTTGTGGCTTAGCTTGGCTTGGAATCAATTTTTCATGGTAAAAATAGTTTTTTTCAGCATTAGGAACCAATATTTCATTATAATTTTTCACAAAGTAAGTTTCTTTATCATGTGGTAAGGCCTCCTATTTATAGATTTTTAAAAATGTCTAGAATTAACTTGAGCCATCCATCTTTAGATGCAGATGTGTGGTTGAGGATTAATTAATTTTTTTTAATTAATTTGGTAATGATCCTCATCATATAATTGGAAAAATGAGAAATTAAAAGGCATGGAGGTCATTAATGAGGCATGGGAGGCATGAATCCTGATATTTGTGGCATTTATGGCATAGGGATGTCTTCCCAAGAAATGAGGTAACCTGATGATGCAGATATTCAATATTCATTTCCAAAACAAATTATTTAACAAGTTTCCTTGGAATTATTTATTAGGCTCTAATTTGGTTTAATTAGCTCTTAAGCACGTTTAAGCACTTTGTGCACAAATTACACAAATTGATCAGAATGCCTTGTAATTGGTCTAAAATTTGACTAGATTAGAATTGGAAGGTAATGTCAGATGCATTGGATCTGTTATCCCATTTAGGATGTTTCTAACACCAAATATCAAATACATGCATCTTGTTCAAGAGATTTGATAGGAAAGAGCAATCCAGAGCACCTAGGTGTAAAATTGGCATTTTTACTTGAAATGAACTGATCATAATTAGTTGGCCCATACATTTAACAACCCCATTTAATGATACTCTAGCTAAAATCAGCACTCTAATATGTTAATTTCAACTCATTTAATGTGTTTTAATGTTTTTAGGCCAAATTGTGCACTTTGGTGAAAATTGGTCAAAAGCTTGGTTGGAGGTTATCAATGGCTAGATTTTAGTGTCTACACATACACACCTTGGTATGCATTAATCTCATTTAAACTAGTAATTTTATTACTATATTAAAGGGGTAAATTTAGACACTATTTTATGATGATATAACCTTAGTCTTGTACATTTGGAAAACTCAGACATTGGTTATTTCTCTCAATTTCATACCTTTCCCACTTTTGTAAGACTTACATCTACTCTATATTTGTGCCCCTTAGCCTATATATCTTAGTCCTACCAATATTGCATTGATGATCCAGGTCTTCTCTCTTGTTAAAAATTATTAAAATGTACTTATCTTCCATCTCTATAAGTTGTAATCATGTACCTACTTTTCTGCTCTGTGAACACTAATGTTCAAGATAGATAGTAGCATTGACACTATTGTCCTTTCTTGATGCAAGTGTCAAGTGACCTAAAGTCATCTATTTTGAAAATAAATTATATCCCAATGGTCAAACTAAGTGATTTAATGTGAGTTATTACTCCAAAAAGATTAATATAAATATAAGATCAACCCTTATTCATTTGTCACCTAACAAGACTGAGCAAATGACTAAACAGACCAAGACAACTTATCAAAAGCACTCTATCAGTCATTAAATTGAAACAATATTCCCTATTTTCATACCATTAATAATCACAATACATATATATGTCTAAATCACTAAAGGGGCATCCCAATGGCCTAATTTTCCAAATTACAAGTTAGGTCATTATTGTACTTACTTTATGCATATTTTATGATTCACACACAAACCAACACCTAAGGGAGAACTAAAAGAGTATGAGGCTCTCTTATAGAGTATTAAATATGTATTTATTTAACTTTTATTATGGGAATTTGGGGTCAACTCGACACCATGTACCCATTAACCCATTTCCCCCCAAGGTCATTATGAATATGGAAAACTAGGGATTTTCCATTTCAAAAGGAGTGATAGTTCATGGCCTAGATTTGAATGCACCAGAGTGAAGGCAAAGCAAAAACCAAAATCATCTAGGTGGTTACATCCAATTATAATAGGTATTCCATATAGGACACTTGCATCAAACCCAAATATTAGCATTGATGCAACCATTCCAAGATGACATTAGTGTCTAGAGTGCTAGAAGTGTCAGACCCAAAATCTGATGACTATTTTAGAATCTCCTTCCATCCTACTTTCTACTTGTTCTAGATCCAAAACTTCATTATCATAAAATAATGTTAAGTTCATCACTTCTTTTTCATTTTTATATCTATCATAATTTTACTTTCCATATTTAGACTATCTTAGCATAATAAATTTAGTGTATGTTTATATCTAAGTTTAGTATCTAATAGGCTTGCTATAGATTTTATTATCACCCTTCTATAATTTCATTTTTATTTACCCCTTTAATTCAAATATAGGGTTAATGATAAGATCACATTAGATCAACATTCAAGGGTTAAATAGTAAGCTCCATGTTGAACACTTTATTATTTAGTTTCATGACTATCCCATCACCATTAGGGACATATTCTTTAGATATTTGCATTTATAGTTTTGATTGTTGATAGTGTCCTTTATATTTTGGTGGAGTTTTTTCTCCTTATAAATAATAACTATTCTTATGAATCCTAGTGTCAACATCTTATTGTTTGCATAGTGGGATTTACCCAGTCATTTATTTTTTTAGCCACCACACCCATTTAAGCATTAAGGTGGGTTCTATGTACATATTGCTTTAGGTGTTGTGTTTCTTGGTATCCCTTGGCACACCAAATTTCTATTGGAAGTAGTTGGTTGAGTGCATTTTTTATTTGATGGGATTCACTCCATCAAGTGAACCTGCTATAACATTGTTTTAATCTCTTGATTTATGCTTATTGGGATGCCTTGTAGCATAAGTTCTCCTTTCCACTCTCCTTTTGGTTCTATTGATTTTTGGGTACCTTTTGGTGGCACATTGCATCTATGGTGACTTTTTCCCCTATTTTTATGATCAATGTTTTTTATTGAGAGAGACTTGTACAGAGTACCAGTTCCTAGTTGACTTGGTGGTTATAACAACTCAATTTCCATGTATTCTGATAAGATTGATTAGTTACCATAGGGTCACTTTTTATTTCACTATGATCTAATACATGGGTACCTGATCAATCCTAGTTGTTGGAACCCATTTAGTCTCCTTGCTTCTTCTATTTTCACTCCCTATTTTGTGCTTAAGGGAGGGTGTTGGAGTAAACATATAAGCTTGATTTGGGAATTATTTATTTTATTATTTGATATGTTAATCTATTTTGTGCATGTATTTTTGAGTGAATGTTAATAATAGACACTCTTATTGTATAGGTTATTTATGCAATAATAATTATTACAAAAAATAACCTATTTATCCTATTTAATAGGCACTCCCATGTATTTTGATTTGGTCAGTTTTGGAGACTCACATGGATGATGTGAATATATTTTGAGAAACATTATTATGTATATTTTCTATGTGTGTACAATGTCTATGTGGTTGGAACTGTAATAATGGTATACAAGAGAGATATTGTGGTTATATGAGTGTATACCAAAATTTCACACCATCATTTACCACATATGGATGGATTGTTCAATTACACATGGGTACTTTATATGTGTACTAATCCATTGTAAAATTATACTATATGCTTCCTTACTAATGTATAAACACTATTTCTCCATATGGTGTGATCCTTTCCAAATTAAAAGTGAATTTCAAATGTATACATGGTAGGGATGTTCTAATCAATTAATACATGATCCTTGATCCTCCATTGTTCGTTTGGTACCCTTTCCTTTTTTTTCAAGAAATCCTTAGATTATTTCCTATATATTGATGAAGCATGCCTTCATATAGATATTTTTATCATACTCTAGTTTTTTTTGTTCTAAGAATCTCGTTATTACATCTTTGGTTGTAATTCTTATGATGTCCTATAATTTATTATTCCTATATTTTGCTTCAATTAATGGAAAATGTTTCTAAAAATTTATAGAGTTCACAAAGTTTTTAATTCTTATAGGATTATAAAAAATTTATAGAATTTTAACTCTATGTGTAGTGGAGTTACAAGGATGTAATAAAGATCCATGTACTACATCTTGTAATTTGATTTAAGGCTTATTAAATGTAGTATCTTTAGTGGTTTAATTCTATTATTATTTTATTCTATCTCATGACATTTGGATTAAATATTTCAAATGAATAATTAAAATTTTACATATGGATGGATGTTTTTCATGCATATCAAGAAAACTATCCTCTACAATTTGTGTGGAATTGTTTTGGATAAATCTTTACTATGATGTCTAAAAGCATTATGGTTAAAATGTTTTAATACCTAATTTATGGTTAGGCATTGGTCTTAGGATATTGGATCATTTTTTATATCAATATTTTCCTTTCTTATTTGTGACAATTCTAAATTTATCCAAGAAACTTATTATTGAATCCTCTCCTAATTAAATATCCCTACATTTTATTTGAAAATGTTTCATAAGTTCATTATATTTAAGGCTAAACACATTAGAATGTTCATGTGTTTATTTGAAACCATGTGTATTGGCATGGATTTGACCTAATTAGATATATTTTGTTGCTTATTTATTCCTGATCTGAGATATGTGTTTCAATGGGCATTTACCATGTTAATTTATTATGAACTATACAAATAAATGTGAAGTGATTTATTATGATTTTAGATATGGTTTGTCTTATTATATGGGTATGATTGTATGATCATGACTTCACTCAGATTAATTCATTGTCCCATTACATATTTTTTGTTGTGTTGATGTAGTTGTTTGTTAATGGTTATACCCATTTTTAGCCCCTAAATTAAAATATTTTTGTTTGATCTTGTGGAGAATTCTATGGGAGATTAATTCATGTTCTGGTGAATTCTCCTTGAGATTTAAGAAGTCTTTGCAGATCTATTATTTCCTTTATTTATTTGGGTGATTAAATTCTCCATTTTAGGTATTGTAAATGGAAATATAGGCATATAGGATCATTCACCATTCATATGTTATTAAGTTATGATTTATATTTAATAATGTGAACAAGTGTTTATACTATTAGTGACAATAATTAGGCATATAAACATGGAGGGTCTTATTTATTTTTTGAGATCATATGCATCTACATATTATTGAACATAAATTCATGTAAGAACATCCCTCCTTAGTGGTGTGGAAATAAAATTTTGGAGAGTAGACATTATCTTACATGTTGTTACTTATAACCAAATCCTAATGGGAATAAGTATGAGTGTGAATGTGTGGATAATAGATTCACTATGTTCCCTTATTTTCTAAAAGTTAGGGTACATATTTGAGCATCAACAATATGTAAAATGTTTCCTTACATACAAAATAATGGGATTAGTTGTATATATATTGATGGATTTGTGTTTCCTTTTTTGTATTTGCATTTATTAATTTAGATGGTAATAATTTGAGTTGTATTAGATGGAATAATTATAGTAAACAATGTATGCATTAGAACTTTTTTGTAACTTATCTTTGCTTGACTTCATTTTCTTTTCTTTTTTCTCTCCATAATGAGATAGGGTATTGATGTGATGGGTGAATGCCTAGACTTTTGTATCACAATTGGATAGCACATCTAAAAAAATAATTTTCATCATTTTTTTATGGCTAACTAAATGGGTTATTACAATGTGGGATCAAAACCTAGATTTAATGTGTGGGCTTGATTTGGCATGTGCTAGTGTTAAAAAAACATTAACTTTGTGTACCTCCAAATATCATGCTTTGCATGAGAGTTAATATAAATTAAGGTAATAAAATATGTAATAAAATCAAGGTGAGAAACTTGATAAAATTATACAGATTATTGAAAACACATGATTGCATGACCCACATAGAACATCGATCTATGGGGGACAAAAATGATGTAAAAAATAAGGATAATGGTCAAGAGGATGACAATGAGAACTAAAATGGAGATCATTATGTAAAAGATAATGGGGGTCATGATGAGAACTGTAATGATCATAAAAATGGTGGTTATATAGGGCTTAGTGATTAAATAGGTCATGATAACCCTAAAGGTTAGAGATCCAAAATATGTCAATTTGAGATAGAAATAGCTAGGGACTTGAAATTAATAATTATACCAAAATTTGAAAAAATTATCCTCAGTGATGGGGTGAAGTATTCACTCATTGAAATTGAGAATTACTTCAATCTTTACAATTTTTATAAAGAAACCAAAGTGGTTTGGGGAGCCTACCATTTTTTGGTGAGGCCTCCTCATGGTGGGATAACAAAAATACTAAAATGGGACTAACTCCAACTAGTACCTCTTGGGATCAATTTGTTACCTTATTTAGACAAAGAATGCTTCCCAATTATACTTTTATGGAAAATGACTAAGTTCCAAAACCTCCACTAGGGAAAAATGTTAGTGACAAATTACTGGGAGCAATTCACTAGAGTCCTAAATTATGTGCCATAATATTAGCTGGATGAGCAATTTTGCATTAGAAGTTCATCCTAAAAATCAAACCATAGATCAAGATAGATGTGGATATCCATGAACCCACTACCATGGATAAATTTTTTGAAAACGCCATCAAGTAGGAGGAAGAAATCCATACCTTTGCATTGATGATGAAGGAAATTAAGTAGAAGATGAATCTCTCATATCTAGCTCAAACATGTCATTACTTAAAAATTAAACCTTGGAAGAAGGGTGGAAATATCAAGAACCATTTTGATGGAAATAATTTAATAACAAGGAATACTTCAACCTTATTAAAGTAAGATAATCAACCTAAGGTACAAAATGGTAATGGAAATAATGGAGGGACATTTACATATAAATGGGGATTTCCTACAAGATGTAATATTTGTGGTGGAAAACTTTACGCTAATTATTTTCCTTGTAAGGGAAAAAATACCAACACCAGGCCTCCCTCATTGCCTACATAGTAAAGGGCCCTTTCACAAATATTTCATTCAATGATAAGTGACCACTAATTTGATCATTAGATCATTATTGTAGAGGAATTATATACTCTCTTTGGTTACCTAATAACTATTTTGTTTGACACATAAGCAATGGAATGTTTTGTGGCTCCTAAATTTTTGAGAAATATTCCTAACAAATATAGCCATATGGATAGTCTTAAATATTTCAATATGGTAAATAAATTGAGAAAACACAAGATTAAAGTATTTTTGAATTCAAATTAGTGATACCTAGATTTTCCATCAAATTAAACCTATTAGTAGCTCCATTAGGTTCATATGATGGAACCCACAATGTGAATAGGCTATGATAACATGAGACAAAGGTTAATTGTCTCACCCCAATAATGATATGTTTGGATGACCTTGGGAACTCAATTTTTATATAGGGAGTCAAAACACCATTCATATTGTAGCATAATTTAACCATACAACTAAATACAACACACAAAAGGGTACATTCTATATTTGGTGCATATAGATGACTTAGGAGATTTGAAGGGTCCAATATTCAAATATCATCCTTTCCTATATGAGTATTGATATGTCTTCTTGATGATTTACATGGACTTATTCCAAACAAGGAGTTGGACCTCTCAATCAACATTGTACCTTGTTTGGAGCCTAAGTCTGAGGCCCCTTATAGAATGACAACCAAAGAAATTTTTAAGTTGAAACTACACCTACATGATATGATTTCCAAATGGTTGATATACTCTAGCACATTGCCATAGGGTGTGCCTATGGTTTTCATCAAGAATAAGGATGGAAACCTTTGATTCTATATTGACTATCGAAAACTAAATATAGAAAAAACAAAAAATCACTATTTATTTTCTCACATCGATGATATCTTTGATCAAATATATGAGGAAGCTATATTTTAAAATATAGATCTAAGGGTAGGGTATCATCAATTAAAGATCCATAAAGAGGATATTCATAAAATAACATTCAAGAATTATTATGGAACTACTACATTAAGTGTGATTAGCACTTCAAATTGGGTCAAATTTTCATTGGAAATAAATGGTTTGTTATTTTTTACACTGAATTTTTAAAAAAAATGTGAAGAATTTAGCGACATAAACTTGACACATGATTGATGTGACTAGTCATTTTCATTGAATCAATTTTTCACCTCAGTTTCACTATGGTTGAACCATATTTATGCTGACACTTCTCATTGTGTTAGCATTGAGTTCACATTGAAATTTGACTATAAAGTAAAAAAATTATTATTATAATTTTATAAATATTTAAATGAAATATATTTTATTCTAATAACTAATATATGTATGTATTTATGTATGTATTATATATTATATTATATATTTGATTTATTAACACACACACACGCACACAGATATATATATATATATATATATATATATATATATATATATATATATATATATATATATATATATATATATATATATATAAACATATGTATATGTATATAAGTGTATATTTATATATATGTAAATATATAATTGTATATAAATGTGTGTGTGTAATATCGGTCTAGTTCATAGCTCCAATCAAAATCATTCAAAAATCTAAAATATAATATATGATGTTGGAGGGAGTCAACCTATTATCAAATTTAATCTATTTAAATATGGTGAAATACATGTGCACATTTTAAATGCAATTTTTATGAAGTAAAACCCAAATTATGACAATCTAAATAACAATTTATGCACTTTATATTTTGTTTTGATTGATTTGATAAAATACATGAGGAAGTTATATTTTAAAATATATATCTAAGGGTAGGGTACCATCAATTGAGGATCCATGAATAGGATATTCATAAGACAACATTCAAGACTTGTTATGGCACAACTACAGTTAGTGCGATTAGAACCTCAAATTGGGTCAAAATTGCATTGGAAATAAATGATTTTTTTGTTTTTTACACTAAATTTTATAAAAATTTGTGAATACTTTAGTGACACAAACTTGACACATGATTGACATGATTAGAGATTTTCATTGCATCATTTTTTCACCTTAGTTGAACTAGGGTTACACCACATTTACACTGGCACTTTTTAATGTGTGAGTGTCAATTTTTCATTGATATTTGGCTAAAAAGTAAAACAAATATTATTACTTTTTTGATAGATGACATGAGAGTTTGGGGTTTTCTCTCCCTTTTATTAATCAAAATAAATGAGGTTATAAAAAATATGGGAGTAACCTATAAGACAAGACTTTTGAAGAATAAAATAGTAACGAATAAAAATATATGCAAGGAAATCAAGGCAATCAAATGACAAAACACCTCAAAGGGTAACCACTAAAACTAACTAGCAAAAAAAACATAGGGGGACTAAAGCCCCATCTAAGGATTAAACATTGCCTCTATCATTTCACCACCATCACAAAAGGTAGAGCCACCAATAGCCACTAGGGTAAATAATACCTCATCATTGACACATCCTTTTGTGATCTAATCCATCCCAGTTTCATCACCCCTTAGTACATGCCCATCACCACCCACTTGTAGAGTGGTCATGTTCCATCGACATAGCCTAGGCTTACCAACCTTTGATTCAGAATGATCCCTCCCAAATTGGCATTATTTTTGGTCCATACAAATGAGTTTTATTTGCATGAAGATAACCCTACTTGGTGCCAAGTGAACCACTTATTATCCTAAGGAAGGACCCTATTGGAGAGGCACCTAAAAAATAAGTAGAAGGAATTTCACTACAGACACCACCTTGGGATAATTTATCTAGCTAAGGGATGCCACTACCGAGGTGAAAAAAATATGCATTTCATCTAAGTCCAATTCTAGAATAAAGCATCCCCCTGGTCCAAGATGCTTTAATTAGTCTTGTACATGTTCTAGATGCTTAACCACCATTAATAACATCACCTTCAAATTAAAAAAAACTTATAATGTGATCAACCCTAGATCTTGGTGAGTAGATAATGGGAGTGGATTTAGGCCACTGCAATCAAAACCCTCTAGCACTTATTCCAAACCAACCCTAAATCTAAGACACATAATTTTGCTAACAACTACCAAGTTTTATTGCTTGTCTTTCAAAAAGAAGATGAAGTTACCAATAAAAATAGATGACACTAGTGAATTCACCTTTACCCTACATCCAGTATCAAGTGTCAACTAATCAATTACTTCCATGATATCCTAAAGGATACTTTTAGATTGGACAATGAAAATTCACTTGATTTGTGAATCTGTAACTTCCCCATTGAATGACATTTACCTCTTAGATGCCTCAACATGTAGTAGAGGTTAATTGAGTGTCACCTAGAGAATAGGATCTATGGAGACTAAAAAACACAATGCAGTGTAGGCTAAAGTGATGAAAAATGATGGCATGGGAGAGAAAGGGATCATGCAATGAATGCACCATTCATCCCTACCATATAATTTAAAATTATGGTAGTAAGATGTTTCACATGTGATGTGAAACCTCCAACACTAATTCAAAAGCAATAATGGGTGGTAAGCCCATCATGAAAGATATCAGCCCCTAAAATATCCCATTAATACTAAACCTTTGACATCAATGACAATATTTCCAACAATGGGAACATTGTTGGTTCTTGGTCCTAGTTTGCCTGCATGCTTCCCCTAAGGGTTTCAAAGACCCATCTACAAACCCCACTTCCTAACCATTTTTCATCCAGTATTTAAAACACACACACACACACACACACACACACACACACACACAAATATATACATATATGTATAATATACTATTATTTATAAATATATATATATATAATTATATATTTTATTAATTATATACACACACACACACACACACATATGTATGTATGTATGTATTTATGCATTTATGTATTTGTGTGTGTGTGTGTGTGTGTGTGTGTGTGTGTGTGTGTGTGTGTGTGTGTGTGTGTGTGTGTGTGTGTGTGTGTGTGTGTGTGTGTGTGTGTGTGTGTGTGTCTATATCTATATTTATATGATATTGGTCTAGTTCATAGCTCTAATCCAAATCATTTACTAATCTAAAATATAATATATGATGTTGGAAAGAGTCAACCTATTATAAAATGTAATTTATTTAAATATGGTGGAATACATATGCACATTTTAAATGCAATTTTTATGAAGTAGAGCCCAAATTATAACAATCTAAACAATAATCAATGCACTTCATTATCTATTTTGACAAGGTTAATTGATAAGTCATAAGTCACTAGCCAAATTCAAGTTCAAATTCAACAATGAGAAAGTTCATTTTAATTTTGACAATGGGTAAAGTTCAAAAAATATAATTTAAATAAAATAAACTTTTATTATCAAAAAACTAAAATATTTAAATAATGTATGAAAAAATTAAATAATTTTTTAAAATAATTAAATATAATATATAAATTTAAAAAGATAAAATAAATATTATTAAAACCAAAAATACTTTTTTTATTAAGGGTAAATAGTGGGTTTTTAAAAGATCCCAAACCCTTTTATAGAGAGAAACCAAAGATATAAAAATGTACGCACAACGAAAACTCAACTTCCAATAGCTAGTAATAGGATAAAAACAAAATAGGGATTCCAACAAAACCGAAAAGGACAAAATTAATATTTAATTTTTTTGAGATCTCCTGACCTAAGAAATTGGGACTCCTCAACATCAAGATTCAAAATATCTAAAAATACATTTTTATAATGTAAACTTCTAAGATAGTATCTCAGCCCTTCATTTTCATGTGGATGTGTTCATTCTAACATTGAATTATCTTTAATATACATATAATAGGCTAAATAATAATCTTGTGGACATAATGGGATACTTATTTCTTTCAAGGTCTCCTCATCTAGTCATAAATCCTTGTTTGATGTTCTCTTTCCTACTGGTTAGGATCTTCCCTAAAGGAAAGGATCCCTTATTGAATTAAGGGTTGACAAGAATAAAAAAATTCCATATTTTAAATTGGATCTTTCCCCTAATCTTTGAGCTCATCCGTAACCTCAAGAGATGTGTATTACCACACTTTTATCTTATTATCCAACTCTTTACCATAGGTGGGATTAGTGCATTTTATCTTAAGGTGACCCATTTGTTGACATCCATAATAGTGAATGTTGAGATTCTCATAGTCTAGTGGTTAAAAACATATACCTTTGCTTGACTTAAGGGTTATACTTTGTGGGCCTATAATTGTCTTATTACTTAATACTTTTATTCTAGATTTACTCATATTGATTTTATGTTTCATATTCTCTTATGTTTTTTCATCCATGTATATATAATGACCAATGTCATACCATATTTTAGTGATCACCCTAAAACTCTATGGGGAGAGTGTAGATATTAACCCATACAGGAATGAAATATGTGTTTTATCTTATAGGTTTAAAACCTCTCAACCATAGTTTGATAAATATGCCCCTTTTGCCCATAAACCACCTAGATCTATATTCTATGACATAATTCCTAACTTCTACATAAGAGAAAGTTATAAAAAATAAATTCTTGCAAAGGAAATTAATGTGGACCTATTTATCAATCCATAACATTCTAATATTTTTCCTCAACTCCTTTGTATTTGATCTTCTTTTTCTAAACCAGTAGATGAGTGTTTGATCTTCGAAGTCATCCAAGTCTAATTCTAAATCATCATCTACAATCTTGACTAGTGTTGATGTAGTTACATAGGCTGCATCAGTGGCCCTAAATATGTTTCTATAGCCTTTGATAACATTCCCTATGTATAGATTTAGCAAATCAAGGGTTTCCCTACCTTCCCTTGAAATGCCTTCTTTTTTCTTCTTTCTTTTTCCTTCCATGGGTTCCAACCCAATCTTGTCATTGAATTCCTAGAATGTAAGCTCAAATTTTTTTGTTGTAGGGGAATCTCTTTTATTTGTCCTTATTATTCCCATATTTCTCCCTTCATTACCATTCACTATCCATCTACTATAAATCACTCTCCAACCACTCTCTACTCTTTTCCATTCTGTTATCTATCTAGATAGCACCCAATAGAGGTTAGATTGATCAAGTCTAACTTATACCTAGACTAACATGGGAATGATCTAAGGTTGTGGGATGCTTATATCTATACCTAACCTCTAGGGTTTTTAATGAGGCTAGTTGCTTGGATATGATATTTTGGGCCTCTCTTTCTAAGACCTAAATAAGTTGGGCTGAAAATAGTCGAGAGATTGCATAAAATGAAACCTATTCTAACATGTGGTGATGCACCAAATGTTCAAAGATCCACTCTCAAGATTGAACTCATTAGCACACTAATAAACTATCAATATAACTAATGCAGTGTCTACAATGGTTTTCATGTAATAATGCTTCACCTAGAGGTCAATTTTATGGACTTAAGATGGATGGAAATGTGGGTAAGGCTTGATTGGAAGCACTTACAATCAACTATCCACTCTATACCTGAGACATCAACCTTAAGACATGTTAAATGACATACAATAAAAGTTTAGTAGCACTTAGGTTGAACTTAGACCTACAAAGTGAAGATGACAACCACTTTTTCACATCAAACAAATACAAAACACAATTAGTAAACAACTAGAAAAGGCTTTATTCATTACTCTAAGAGATGTATGATACAATATCTAGCAGAGTCTAGTCATACCAGTCTGAAGGATCTTTAACAATAGCTCAAAGACTATATTTATAAAAGAAAGGCCGTTAAAGAGAGATAATTTGGCACTAAAAGAGAGATCAATAATCTCAACTCCATTTGAACCACAATTACAAAAGTCTCTAAATTTATTCTCATTCAAGGTTCTTGATTGATCCATGTCACTTTAGTCCACTCCATGTTTCATTATTCCCTCATTGATGCTCCTTGATAGCTACAATGGTGGGATCAAGTTATTCCAAGATAGGTTTTGACATCAATGTAGTTACAACCATCAGATCAATTTGTTATATTTTTATCTTGGTACTAACAAATCTTTAATGTTTTATGTTCATCGAAGCATACAAGAGTGGAGAAAAGGGTCATTTTCATGCATTTTTTTTGGTAATGAATTTATTAAAGTTGACATGTATACCTTGGTGGCATTCTTCAAAATATTATCTCTGGTTTAAACTAGATTAGACTCAAACTCAACTCCATGATTTTACTTGCTTTGGTTGAAAACTAATATTTTGACTTCCAATGAGAAATATCCCTAGGTTTAACTTTGGCCATCAAATACCAACTTGGACTCATTAAATAGTTTTGAATTACCTTATTCTTATTGGTCTCGTAGACCCTACTATCAGATCCTTGACCTTTTAACCTTTAGCATACCATAGAGATTTTTGATATGAATGAATGTGGGCCTTTGATTTATTACTTTTAAATATCCTTTGACACATCAACTCAAGCTCACATTGTTGGATCAGGATGTACAAATCAATGCAAACCATCAAATTTTCGTAGACCCACCATTTGAACTCAAATGGCTAACTTACAAGCTTAAAATTGACATAATGTGCCCATATTTGATGATCTCATGCCCATTAATTGACATTCATGTGACTATCATTGACATCCATGTGACCATCAATATTTTAACCCAAATGATAAGCTTAAATTTGATGTTTGCACAAATGTCCCATATTGCAAGGCTAACTTTGAATCTTTATAACTCAAGCTAGAGAACTCACCCAGGTATGAAGCTTTTAGAGGATGATCTTAGCATGAAGGACTCTATGGTGATACAATATTCTAGATCATGAGTATTCTTGATCAAACTTTATAAAATGCATGAGTGAATTGGTCTACTCATTTTTACATGACATCCTGAAGACAGTTTGGTCCTTCAAACCTATGTAGTTCATATTTTGATCATCCCTTCAAGGTTCTAATAAATTCCTAAGGCTTGTGTAACCTTTTCATGCCTTTGAATGCTTATGAACATTATGAGGATCTACTTATCAATTGGGACCCTTATAGGCTTCTCTCTAGGTATATTTAAAACTTGATATGTGGGCCGAAATGGCTAACATTTTTGACGAATCAACTGGCTTGACTAGCCTGCTAGTCAGGGAACCTATTCATTGACCAAGCTTGCTTATAATGATTGAATAAGTAAGGTACTACTTTCAAAAAGGACTCTGATTGATTCTTGAATTAATTTTGGAGCAATGGGGGGTCCATAAATAAAAAGAAAGGAAAAAAAATAGACTGAAAAAATAACTAAACAACAAACAAAACAATATGCAAAATCACTTAGAGGAAAAGATAGACCTATCTAATTGTTATCACTTGGATTTGTACCCTTTGAGGAGATGTCTCAGCTCTCCTCATCCAAGTGGCATAATTGAAACACCTCTAGGCTATGTGTAGCATAAGAATAAGGTGAATCTCTAGATAGGGCTAGCTCTCTTGATGTACCACTTGTAGATCATTACTACACCTATGCTTGTGAGAGAAAAGGGAGAGAAAAATGAAAGTAAACTATTCTAAAGGAGGTGATACACCAAATTGATTGATGATTACCAACCAGATGCATGTCACACATGAGACCAAGAGACTAACTAAACACTTCTCCAACCTGAATCTTCTCACATCAATGTTGCATTATGAGTTTGTGATGAATGTTTAGGCTAGGAGGACTAGATAAGAGGCCTAGAATTGCACTATTTGAATAGACTGACACATTCAAACTTGACATATCATGAAACACTTCACATGACCTACAAGAAAAATCTTTCAAACTTTAAATAGGTGGGAGAATGAGACAACAATGATAAGGAAATGACAATCATCACATGAACAAGATCAATTATTCAAGTGAACACACTATGAACAGTCATGAAAGAGGTAAAAATTAGTATTCTTTATTGATCCATGTTATATAAATAATTATGGCTTAACCATGCTTAATTGGAGCATTATATTGGAGAGACAACATCATTTGGAATCAATCTCAATAATTGGATTGTATGGAATCATCTAAATAAGAGTAAAACCTGTAGGGTGCACAAATTAACAAGCAAATTGGATAGGTCAACTTATTAAGAATGGTTCATAAATCATAGGCCACCATTCCTCTAAAAATAAAAATCAAATGGAATCTAACTGAGTATAAAAAAATACCTCCAAGATAAATTTATCTGAAACTTCCCATACTAGATATACCAAGTACAAACTTACTAACTAGTTTTGTGTGCATGGAACAGTGAAGAAGGAGCAAAATGGTTTTAACTCAATTTAGAAACTTCTAGAGTACTTAAATCATGGGAATGGATCTAAGGAAGCTAAAGAGTCATATCATGACCACATATCACATGTCATACTCCTTTATATGTTGTACAAGTGCCAAACTCCTCCTTTTTAAAGAAAAATTCCCTTTATTCTGAAGAACCTACCACTTTTAAATTATAAATAGTTGATTAAGACATAATAAGACACATGGCACATGAAATCACCTCTTTACACCTTCACATTTCCCAAGAAGGCTATACAACTCATTTAATGCTCCATTTTGACCCCTAGAATGACTCAAAAAGACAAATATTTAAAATGACCAATACCAAGGTTAATGTGACATGAAATGACCTATAATACACCTTATGACATAAATTTAGACCCTTAAAATACCTAAAATTCCATTTTTTTACCTATAGGGGCCCCAATTTGATTTATAGGGTCAAATTTGGTTAACAAATTGGTGATTCATAGGGGTAGCATGCTTGTTATGCTAAAAATTAGTAGCCTTATCAGTCCATTAGGTTTAGGGAGTAATATAAAATCTAAAACGCAATAAGAGGACTTCAATAATTGACAAAAATATTTGATCAAGACAAGACCAATTAAATACCTCAACCAAACAAAATAAAGGACACACAAAAAACAAAGTAAACAAACTAACAAGACACACATACATGTGCTCAAAACACTTAGGGAAAATGGAAAAACAAACCACTATGTACAATTAACAATTAAGCATACCTACATTTCCAAGATCAAAAGGAAAGTTCTATCACAAATCTCCTAATCATGACTATGACTTGGTAATCATAGTATTATCATTGAGAACTATGATATTACCCTTCAAGACCAAATTGGTAAAACCTTTGATTGATCAATTTATAATTTGTAAACAAAAGATTTTCTAGCTTCTATTAGACAGTTATAAGATTATGAGATGAATCATAATTTCAAGCATGTTGCTCTTTGAATTAGATGCTTGATATATCAGACCTATTTCTTAGAACTTCACTTGTTATGCTCTCAAGTAGAACATCTTAAAATAGGTATCAAATGTAAATTTATTCCTCTTGGCTTTGTACACATACCTTATATTGGTTCCCACTCTTCAACTCATGATTAATTTGCATCTTCTTTGTAGGCATGATTTCAAGAGGAGTAGTTTCTTATTCCTTGGATGATTGAGGCTAATAGAATCTTTTTTTTACCTAAAATTTTTGAGGTAAACCTTTCTCTAGTTCATCTATGACATTTTAAAAATGGTCATATTGCTTACCATCACTTGTAATCAACTCTAAGGAAGTTGTAAACCCCATGAGCGACTTAAACTCATTGTAAATATTTTCAAACTACTACCACAAGTCCTCATCTTCTATTTGATCAACATCATGGAGTGGAATAATAATAGAAGCTCCTTCATCCTCTTATTTAGAATCCAAAAGTACTTTATCCAAGATTTCTTCTTCGACACAAGGAAGGCATTCCTCATTATCAACATAAAAAGAACACTCAACACAAAGACTCACCTCTTCTTCAACATTTAGGACCTCTAGTTGAATAATTTAAAACACCATTAACACACTAGGATAATGTTGTAAACCTAAATATGGGTTTCATTTTACAAAATAGTCATTTTTGGGAGTAGGTCAATACTAACCAAATCAGGGCAGTATCGACTAGTAATAACAACCAATTATAGGAGAACTAGCATGTGTATATGTAAACTAAACTAAAAATTTGTATATGTTTATACATGATATTTAGTATTTTTGAAATAATAAGTCAAGTTATTATAGGTGTATATTAGCATAACATAAGCTTTAACTCATAATATAGCATGCAAGTGTGAGAGAATGATGGATTTAGACCTTGTATGGGTGCTCAAGTCATGTGTGGTAAATGTGTATGAAATTTGTCATTGTCAAATACCAAGCATTATATTTTAGTATTTAATTCCCCCCTTTAATTTATAAATGGTATTTTTAGATTAAAATAATAAAATGTACTTGAGTGTGTACAAAACACTTTGTCTTTGGTATGAAACTCCAATTATGTAAATCACTCAATAGCAAAACCTAAAATAATGTGTAGTTTGTGTCCATAGAATGATGGTTTTAAATTTAAAACTATTTTTTTTTGAATTTTGAAATAACAAGGGTTAGATTACATCTGTGCATTAGTGAAAACTAAGTTTTCATTTTAATATTTTGCATATGATGTTTCCTTATTGAAGCATTGGAGAAATTTGTGTTTCCTTGATAAAGCACATGGAAAGTTGGGGTGATTGTTCCCCAAATGTGTGTAAATAGAAATTATATTTAGTTGGAGAGATGTGTTTCCAAACCATCATTAATTTGGGGGAAAGTACACTAGAACATAGAGCAATATTAATTAATTAAAGATGGAAATAAGATGCAGTAAACACAATACAAGATAGACACAAATTTAAAAATTGTATTTAAAATCCCCATATTATAAACCTTAGACTCTATCCTTTATATTTTCAAATTCTTGCATGAGTAAAGGGGATAGTTGGTCCAAAGGGTTAAGTGTTTAGTTTGTGAATTGGTTTGTATGTTGGGGATTGTTTTGGTTAAAGTTGTTAGGACTTTGGTTGTTGTAGTTAATGTTTTGAGTAAAATTGGGTGGGTTATAACTAAGGTTTGTGTTTTGTTTTGGTTCTAAAATTCATTTGATTTGGGTTAAAACCAAAACTAGTTTGACTTAGCTTTGAATTGTTAAAACTTGTTGTGTTTGAATTTGGGTTAATGTTTGAACTTGTTTGGTTTTGATTTGGGTTAAAGTTTGAACTTGTTTGGTTTTGATTTGGGTAAAATTTTGGTTTGTTTAATGTATTAGTATGTAAGTTCATTTGATTAATATTTTGACCAAAACTTTCTTGGTTAAACATATTTGGATGGTTTTGTTGTGGAGATATATTAAAGTTCGAGTTAGCTTGATTAAATCCTAAGTTTGAATTTAGTTGGTTTTGATTTGGATTATTTTGAATTTGGTTAAAATTTGAGGTTGTATTAGGATTATTAAATCTAAGTTTGGTATTGGATGATGGTTTATCTTGGTTTAGGTTTTTATTAGGACTTGGGGTGGATTGAAATGTAAGGATTGGGTTGGTATTTTGACTTGATGAAACCAGTCCAATTAATAATTGGTTTGACACACTATGGTTTATATTATTGATTGTGCATGAATCATCATTAAAATTAATATTTACTAATTATTTGGGAAATCTATAATAATAATTCATGCTTTTATTTGGATTGAACATGAGTGACAAGTTTTGAAAACTCTAGTTTTGATTGATAGATGAGTTTGAATAGAGATTTACACTCAAATTAAATTGATCGTAACTTTATGAATTTGGGTGGATACTCAAATTTAAATTTGGATCAATCAAACTTTAACTAGATGGAAAACCTACATTCAAGTTTGGGTTACTATGGTGCATGATAGGCAAGCTTGAAGTAAGATTCAATCTTTGATTGGTAGGATGCATGATTGATGAGCTTGAATCCATATTCAAACTCAGATTATTTGGATGGTTTTGTGAAAGTAAATTTGAATTTACTTTAATTTTGGGATCATGGAAGTTAGGCTTGTATTGATGAGATTAAAAATTCATAATCTCTTGATTTCTTTGATCTGCATGGATTCTCGTGGGAAGACCATGACTAGCTTTGGATGACTTTTCATGTAAAATGGTTTTCCCTTTGTCTTGAGAGACTTAGGGATGAGATTGGTATGAAATAATGAGGGAATTAATACTCTCTAAATATTCTTTTGGGATTTTTTGACTAATTTTGGAAGAAGAAGGCTCTTTGCTTGGAGTTAGAAATTGTAAGTTATCTACATCAAAATTAGATGGAAACTTTGCACTAAAACCTAAGACTCAAAGAAATATCTCATTTTTATTAGACATGATATATTCATCAAAATAAGGTGGAAGTTGGGTATCTTTGGGACTAACTTCATCTTGGTAAGGACCTTCATCTTCATGTTTGGGTATTTCATGTATCTATACATGATGCTCTTGACCAAGAAATTGAAAGGGGTCATTTCCAAAAGGTTCTTCCCTTTCATTAGGATGTTTTGGCATGGTCATTAGATGGGTAATTTTCATGATTGACAAAAATAAATACAAATTACTCAAAAAAAGGATAAGCCAAAAAAGTTTACCTTGAAAAAGCTAGAGTTATTTTGAATCAACTACTTAATGTAAGATTTTTTTGTTTTTGTTTTTAAGGAATTAATTTTCACACAAGGAATTTCAACACGTGGTAATAAAAATGAAATTAAAAATAATTTATATTATAAAAAATAAATAAATTTTCATAAAAGGTGAAAAATCTAGGATGAGGGTCTTGAACAACTTTTTGGCTTTCCATTGTCACTTACTTATTCATACTCTCAACTACGACATAGTATTTCAAGGCACTAACCATAGAGGATCTTATCATTCTCATGGCCCATTGGGTCTAGTTTTGAGGGTGTGTGGAAGGTAACTTCTTGATGATAACCTCTAACTGATATACCAAATTTGTATGACAAAAAGGTTATCCTAGGATTAAGGTTTATACAAGCTTATTTAGAGGGAGAAAACCATGAAAGAAATTGATATGTAGATGCACATTATTGGGTCTTGTCCCAAAGTTCCCAACATAGTCATAAGGGTCTCAATGTGTTGACAATTAGCAATATTTGATTATATAACCACTTAGGCAATTGAAACAACTAGGTCTTGATTTATATACCCAACTAATAAATAGGGTTTGGCATACTACATGGTGGTGAAATCCACAATCAATAGAGCCCATAATAAAATAAAAATAAAGAGTTGACAATTTTTTTTATTTACAAGTATCATCACCAATGTGATGCCAAGGAAAGAGCATATGCAAGGTCAACTAGGTAATATATAAGTTATAAGATCATTTTTTATTTTTAAGTATCATTACCAATGTGATGCCAAGGAAAGAGCATATGAAATCTTACAACCAAAAAATAAGTAGAAAGTAAAAATTAAATTTTCTCCAAAGAAATTTAAATATGATCTAATTACTAAGATATTAAAGAAAACTAAAATAAATTGACCACATTAGTGAAAAACAATAAAATGATTTTTTTAAAATTAAATTCTTTTGTTTTTTCCAATTTGTCTTTATCCAAATTTCTTGCAAACAATTAATTAGTAGTTTAAACTTGGCTAATCTTCAAGGCAATATGTAAAAATTTAGAAAAAAAATAAAGAAAAACAAGGGAAAATAACTCTCTATTACAAAAACATTATTACACAATCAGTCAAAATAATGAAATTAAAAAAAAAATGTTAGGGAAAACATAGAAAAAGGAAACATAAAATAGAATCCAAAGAATTATTTCATTATGGTATGGAACGATTTCATTATGCACCTAAAAAATAGAACAAAAAACACTAAATACAAAGAAAACAATTTTGCTGTAATGTTAGATAATTTTGCTACTATTTGTCACAATTTCACTATTAACTGAAAACAAGACAAAAATAGATAAGACAGAAAACAATTTTAATGATTTTGCTGCAAGGTTTAACAAAATCACTAAAATATTAAACAATTTTGTTATCTTGCATGAAAACATTATTATCTTGGAAAACAATAGAAGACAAAAAATGTAAGGATAATTTCACTATTATGTTTCATAATTTCACTTTTAAAGTCTTCAAAATCACTGTTATATAGAAAAATGTACACAATTGCATAGAAAACTAGTGACAACAACATGCAGTCCATACCAGCTCTAAAAGAAGCAAGATTAAATGTAAAATGAAAGCATAAACAATAAAAATTGAAAGATAAATATTATCTAAGTGCTCAATATTTCTCCATTGTGATATGTATTTTATTTTCTCTTTCAAATATGTGGTGTTCACTCCTCTAATGCAAAATGGAACCGACAAAGTTTTGGTGAAAATGATCTTTAGATGCTTTGATTCACCTTTTGATTTCATTTGATTCAATAACACTTCATTATCTCAAGTTTTAATTATTTTTGGAAGTGAAAAATTTCTCATCTATTTATAGATTTCTTGGAAAGAGATTGAATAGTGGAGAATTAATTTGATTTATTCAAATCAATTGAATAATCAACGGTTGAGAATAAGTCCTCATCCATGAAGATGATGACTAATTCAAGAGGTTGAGATCAAAAGGGAATAAATTTTATGAGTCAAAAAGAATGAATTAAATGGGTTGATAACTCAATGTGTGACTCACAAGGAGGTTGAGAATGTTGAGGAATTAGTTGTGCGAGTCAAAAAGTGAGCGAGATAAAGGTGGTAGCATGTCTGGGTGAGGTGGAAATTCTAGAATTACTTATTTAAAATAAATATTTAAGTGTGAATAATTACTTAATTAATAATTATTTATTGTGTATTTTGGATGTAAATTAGGGTTAATTTTAAATTGAATTTAATAGAGAAAAGATTAGTGCATTTTGACACTAAATGAAATTTAGGTGTCTACACCTATGTTGGGAAGAAGGATAAGACCAATTGAGAGATATTTGTTGTATGTATCTAGAAAAATCTAAGAATATAAGTTAGGAAAGATATGATAAAATTTTAATCAAAAACAAATTATTTAATCAAAGTTAATAGGATGAATAGATAAAGTGTGCTAGTAAGTCTCTAAGTCTATGTCTGTATTTTGTGACAGTCTATAAGAGACTATTTATAAATTTTAAAGATATATACATAAAAGAATATTTATTATACTCCTGTATCAATCTGATAATTATGTAGTACATTTAATTTAATTCTTTTTTTCAAACTTATTTTTCTTTGGAATTATGTTTATTTAGGTGACAAGTCTCAAGGGACAATATAAGGGTTGTTACAGTAAATAACATGGTGCTTGAACAGTCTAGAAAGTTGTGTTTTATCACATTTTTGAGGTTATTTAAATGTTAAATAAATTTTAAGATTATTATATAGGTGTGATTATTCATTTTAAGTCAAAAATATCATAATACAAGTCTAAAAACTTAAATTTTCTATAAACATTAGTTTGTTGTCCTGTGACTACAACTAGGGTTTTAATAGACCTAAAACATTAATATCTCCAAATATAACCATGAAAATCACTTAAAAATTGGTTAAAATATAGAGGAAGGTATAAATAAATGTTTCCAAGTAGTTTCATTATTTTTAGATGTCTAAAAATAGAGTTATGCTCAAAAATTCAGACTAGAGGTTCGTGTGTATAAGGTCTAAAGAAAACTTGCTTGTGAAGACTAAAAAGGGCATAACTCAAAAATGACTAACTTAAATTGAATGAAATTTTGTGAAAACATAATCATATATATTTTATAACTAATAAAAGTGGTTTTAGATCTTGAAAATCCATACAATAAAATTGATTAGGGACTGAGTTTTTTTGCAGACCCGACTAGGTCTAAAACAAGGTTTCAACCTACTTATTTATGATTTTATTTGGAATTTTAATCTATAAAATAGTATTATAAGGGTTAGTTATATTTTTTGATATGAAATAATTAGTCTAAATTCAATTTTATGGGGTTTTAATTATAATTTTTAATCCCTTATAATTCAAACATAAGAACAAACCTACATGAAAGCCTTAAAACCCTATTTGTCAATCCTAGTGGATGAAACGAAGTCTAAGGGAATGGAAAATGTTATTTATTGAGTTAATAATAACTAAGAGGATTAAATTAAAACCATTTATACGTGTGTGAATAAATATCAATTTTTTTAGAGAGATTAATTCAGGATGGTTATTAGAACAAGAAGGCTACAAAGCCTCAAGGAGACCTAGAAGACCTAATGTAATAGATAGAAGATTTATAATTACATCACCATATCTCATAAGTAGGTATCTTATTTAAATAATCCTATTCATAACTAAAGACCCAAAAAAATTGTAATTAACTATCTCGGGCCCCTTCCTTGAGGGTTTTAGCTACATATCCTACATGCTCAGAATCAAGGCTCAATTTAATTTTAGTGCTTAGTGAGTGTATCCCAACTAAAGTGAGATATTTTAATTCACCCTCTCTCCCTTGATAATAAAATACAGCTATATAAACATTCACTTAATCCTTCTCTTGGTACAATTATGTGTCAAACTAAAACCCTTGAAATCACTTGAAGGCCTTGAGTATTAAAAATAGAATTTTGATAGTGTGCCTAAGACTTGAAATGACTTGATTAATTGTTATTAAAATTATATAGGAGAATTTGTATATGGACTTCTCAAATTAAGGTAAAGGACCTATCAGTTCACATGATGACCTAAGAAAAGAGGTAAAATCCAACCAAATAGGTCCACATAGAGAAAAGGAAACAAGGGTAAAAAATACTAAATAAGTGAGACCTGTTTTAACCTAATTTGGATTAATGAAGGATATTAATCTAATTAAACTATAACTTTGAAAGGTAATTTAGATAATAAAATACCACATTCAAGCATACATTTAAATGTAATAGACTAATATTGAGTCTTTTGATTTGATAAGGGGCATGCGCTAAATATGTAAAGTATGAAAGATAAAAATATACTTACCTTTTTTAGTTGCTTGTCTTACTATGACTATATTTTGGAAGTGAAAATCAGGGATAAGTAGGCCCATGGTTTGTTTGGTTTTATAACTGATTTGGTAACTACACTTGGTTAGTTCTATATATATGTATCATAATCATCAGTTGATACTAAATTGCTTGTAATTATTGACCTACATGGAATTAGGTCATATGAAATATATGGTCACCTATGAGTGTCTTTACTTACTATATGTTTATGATCCCAAACCTTAATGACATGTGCATATCCAAAAATTAGCCACCTTTGCCTTAATACCATAGATGTGCTTATAAAGGTTAGAAACTTGAAAAATAAGAGAGATTTTAATGGGTTTAGATAACCCAATCACCCATTTCTAATGATTTATCATTTCCTACATATCAAATACTCTAAGGAGGGAAGTCATGCCACACATAGGTATCCCACCTAGTGTGATTCTACAATTTTACTATACGTGTGTAATTAAAGATCAGAGTTGACACTTTAAAATATTTTATTTGGATTAGATTTGGTATGATAAAAACTTGGATTATGACTTATCCTAGTGAAAGGTTTTAAAGTTTAGAAGAATAAGGTAGATTTTCTCAATGTGCAATAGTGTATAAATGACTATTAGATAAGTTATAAGTCATTTTCAAATGAGTCCTTGATTTATTTATATCTAGATCTAGTTAAATAATTTTTCAAACCATCAACACACTAGGATAATGTTTAGAACCTAAATATGGGTTTAATTTTATAGAATAGTCATTGTTGGAAGCGGGTCAATATTAACCAAATTAGGTCAGTATTGACTAGCAATAATGACCATTTATAGCATAACTAACATGTATATGTAAACTAAACTAGCAGTTTATAGATCGTTATGCAAGATTTTTAGTAGGTTTGAAACAAACAGTGAGGTTAGTATAGGTGTATATTAATATAACATAAGGTTTAACTCATAATATAGCATGCAAGTGTGAGATAGTGATGGATTTAGACTTAGTATGAGTGCTCAAGTCATGTGTGGTAAATGTGTGTGAAACTTATCATTGTTAAATACTAAGAATTATATTTTAGTATATAATGCCCCCATTTAATGTATTAATGGTATTGTTAGAGTAAAATAATAAAATGTACTTGAGTGTATACAAAACACTTTATATTTGGTATGAAACTCCAATTATTTAAATTACATAATAGCAAAACCTAAAATAATGTGTAGTTTATGTCTATAGATTGATTGTTTTAAATTTAAAACTAAATTTTTCAAAATTTGAAATAACAAGGGTTAGATTACACATGTGCATTGGTGAAAACTAAGTTTACATTTTAATGTTTTTTATATGATGTTTTCTTATTGAATCATTGGAGAAATTTGTGTTTCCTTGGTAAGCACATAGAGAATTGTGATGATTGTGCCCCAAATGTGTGTAACTATGAAGGATCTTTGGTTGGGGAGATATGTTTCCAAACCATCATTAATTTGGGGGAAAGTACACAATGCACAAACCTAAATAACTATTAGGAATATTGAACATAGATAAATATTAATAAATTAAAGATGGAAATAAAATACAAAAAACATAATACAAGATAGACATAGATTTAATGTGGTTCAACCAATATGGGCTACATCCATAGAAAAATAGTCAATTATTCTCTTTATTCAATCCAAAAAAATGAAGGGATTAAACCTATAATACATCCACTGAAATCTCCTCTTCTTTCACATACAACATGCCACCATAATTACCATGTCCTCATATCAAAGGAGGATTACATATTAGGGGAAAAAATGCACAAACATAGTTTTTACCATTAGATATGTGACCTAATAGTGAATAGTCTAGATTTAATATGAAATTTCAATATTTTATAATGCATTTTTAACAAAAAATTTAATCCCTTGGACCCCCATGGTGACCCTAGTGGGGGACATTACCCCCCCCCCCACACCCCCCTAAACAGCACTAGGCATTAAAATAAGATCAGGCTCCACCATCCAATAATAACAATACAGGTAAATGAGATAACCATTGGGTTAGGTTTGCTTAAAATGAATCAATCATTAGAAATGGATTATAGATTCAATCATAATTTTTCACTCAAGATAATTCCATGTAAATAAAAATCATGAATGAAAGGTAATGAACAATTTTCATACCCCCATCATGAACACAAGTTTGATAAATGTGAAGTGGAATGACAACCATTTTCCATTCAACTATAAAATGTGTTATGTATGTGCATGAACTAGTATCATGTCCCCTGAATCTAAAAATGTGAATATATTTATATGAAAAAGTGTCATACCCCCTGAATTGGTGCCAACTAATATAGAATACTATACATTTGTATGTTGAATTTGAGAACATGTATATTAAATGTATGTGTATGTGAAAATTTATAATCTTGTTCATGTAAATTATTTTGCATATGCACCCAAGTGTGTATGAACCTATAGGTAAATCTATATAAATTGAGTTCATATACATGGAATATGTCCCCATAGTCTATATTGATGTGTCAATATTTATCACCTAACTGAACCATCTAATATTTAAACCATTTTAAATATCTAAAATATATACTTTGATCTTAAATTTTTTTCAATAAGGCTTATGTCTCTATGACAAGGCCACTATAATGCCCCCCTTTTTGAGATGAGAGATGTATCCCATAAGTCACTCATCTCAAAATAAAAGTTAATTATATCATGTCATGTGAAAATATATCATCAAGTAATATCATGTGAACATGTGGAAAATATGGCATCATAAGAATGTATATATCGATCAATGCATGTATGTAACATATGAAATGTAGGGCATGTAAGTGTCATGTCTAGTTAAACGTATTAATGAAGCAAACAATAGTAGGATTAGTGAAGAAGACTATGTAGTAAAAGTACATGATGTAAATTGTAGAGTAATTTTTACTCTACGTCGTATTTAATTTATTTTGGTTCAAGCACTGAAATTTTGGTTCTTGCATGACTTGGACGTTGTGGTGGAGTTTTGGAGCAAAGGCCGGGTTCATTTTTTCCTAAGTGTCAAAGTGCAGTGGAAGCTGCCAAGTGTCACCCTCCGATTGTAGGTCCCCTTTTTCCCCCTTTTTGTCTCCTTCATCTCATATTGCCTAAGTATGAAATTCAAGTGGAAGCTGCCAAGTGTCGATTTCTGAGAGATAGAGCTAGCTAGTTGTCGTCCTCCAAGCACCTTTTTGTGACTTTTGGGAAGGCCACAGAATGTGCCATGCATCCAGTAGCAGTTAAGCAAAATGCACCATGTGTCGATATCTGCATCTCATAGAGGCACCCGCATTTCATTCTACCTTTTTGATAAAGACTTTTAATGAGCTAAGTAGTAGCAGAGTGAAAAGTGCCAAGTGGCAATTAAGGAGGCCCTGAACTACCTTTTTGTAGAAGAAGTAGAAGTCACCATGTGTCAGCATCTGGGAGGCTTTGGTTCAATGCCTGGGTCCAATGCTTTCATTCAATGCATGAAGGCTTCATTCCATTTTGCTAAGTGCTGAAGTGCAGTAGAGGCTGCCAAGTGTCACTCTTTGGGTCCCTTTCTACCCCATCCCTAGAGAAAGTGGAAGGTGCCATATACCCCTAGCAAGAGAAGTAGAAGATGCCACATATCTTCCCAAGAGCAGTGAAAGTCACCATGTGACAAATTTTGAGGGACCATCTTCAAGCCTGATTGTTGAATAAAGATTGTAGTGGGTCCCAGACATTATTTCAAAGGACTAAAGAAGCACTAAGTGTCAACATACAAATACTGCCACGTGCATCAATCCCTTCCTAAAAGTTTCCTAAGCAAGGAACCCAGTGAGTTTTGTTTTGATAAAACTACAAAGTATCGAGGAAGTGGATTGTGACAGGTGTCGAAGGTAGAGCATTCCAAAGTAGAATACAAAGAAAGTAGAAGCAACCAAGTGTCATTCTCCAATGCCTTCTAGATGAAAGGGAGGATTTTCATGAATTGACCAAGTGTCCTCTTCCATTTCAATAGAACAGAGTGCTCGTCTACCTATTACGGCAAAGATGGAGGGAAAGCTCGATGAGATTTATTTAGGGTAGATAAAATAGTGCATCAGGTAGATTTCTAGGGCTTATAAGCATTGAAGATGCCATCTATTTGTCCCCTAATAGCATAGGTAGAGTAGACAGTTGAGCGGCTAAGCAGGTGATGGAATGGGGAAATTCAAGTGCTAAGAGAGGTACGAGACATGAATTTCCATGCTACGGTTAGAAGAACCATCCCACTCTAGCATGGCCCTTCCTAATAAGACCAAGATACATATGAAGCATTGAAGACGCTGTCTATTTTTTCCCCTGTGAGTGAATCACAAAGTAGAATTGCTTGGGAAAGAGGGTGTTGAAAAGAGACATCTGAGTCTATATAAGAAGAATTGTAAATCTAGAAAGGGGGGATTTTCTCATAGTTTTAGACTTTCTAAAGTTTTTGACTAGTAATATCATTTGCTCTTGTCTCAATTTTCTTGACTTGTAAATTTGATATAACTGTGCATGTTTTTGTGCCCTTTATGTGGCTAAATGAATTAAGGAAATTTGATCTCCATGCCTTGGTTGGTGTTGTCTATGTCATTTGCAAAGTAGTCTATGTTGTATATTCTCTAGAGTTGTGATTAGGATTGCCATTTGCTCTTATCTCATTTTCATGAGTCAAAAGGTTTATATAACTATATGTGACTTCTGTGCCTCTTATGTGATTGGAAGATTCTGTTAAGAATATTGAACACTATGCCTTGGTTGACATTCCCTGTATCTCAGTAAAAGACTCCCCTGTTGTGAGTTTCTGTTTCTATTATTTTGATCTTTTACATTGATCATGCACTTGTCTACTCTTAAATGTAATTTAATCCTATAATAGTCTCACTGTACTCAGGTTAGGATTAGGATTACACTCAGGCGCATTGCCATAGTTAGGTTTCATTTCCTGCATTTGCATTTTTGTTTAATCTCTTGTCCCTTTTCCCCAACAACTGATACAAAAGAAGAGACCAACTTCTATAAAATCTAGAGGTTGTTTCAAGCCGCATTGTCCCATAGCTTGAAACTTCCCATTGTTGACTGACTAAGATCAAGCACAATTTTAAGCCATCAACATAAATCATGACACCACTCAATGTCAACACATGTAGAAATTCTAACAAACTCAACCTTTAGTATCACACATAAGGTCACAAGGTACATACAAGGGACATAAAATGTCACAATAAATAAGGCCAAGGGCCACACGTAAGGGGACATGGATTTTTTTCAAACAAAGGATCTCAAGTATGTTACATCAAGCAAGGCCAAGGGGTGCACACAAGGGGACATAGAAAAAGACATAAATAAGGGAAATCAAGGATGTTATATCAATCAAGGCCAATTTTCACACATAATAATCAAGCACAAATTAGCCTCTCATGTAAAAGAGTAGTAACACCAATGGAGCATAGAACAAGCAATTGGTCTACACCATCCATATATATCAATATCACATTGTAGTAAATTTTCATATCATGTATCATTGTGTAATAAATAAGTAATTAGTAAATCATGTGTATGCAATTTAGATAGCTCAACATGATACATAGGTCATAAAAAGATATAACCTATTAATAGTGAAACTTATGAAACAAGATGCCCCAATATCATCATGGCCACTAGATACAAGGGAAAATAAAAATTGTATGTCCTACATATCACTCATATACTATGAAATGCATGTGTGTATGTAAATAATATTCCATATACTAAACATGTGATAAATAACATATGCAAAAAGTGTAATCTAGCAATCAATATCATACTCAGATCTTGATTTTGGATTTCTTGAATATTTTATTTTTATTATTTTATAATTATTTGATATTTTTGTATTTATTTTTTAAAAATTGAGATCTTTAAAAGATATTCCTACTTTAAATGGTCTCAAAAATATAATAATAGTGGGGATCTGAATAATCCACAACAATTATCAAGGCATATATTGCACTAGTTGTGATATCATGGCTCAGTGGAGATAGTGAAATCAAGTAATATACGCCCACTATATATTTGTATCACAAAAATGTAGTTCAATATCATATGTGGAGATAAGGATATACATACCTCCAAATGGGAAAGAATCAATATGCTCATGTAATACTTGGATATAGATGGATATAAATGGATATAATCATATAAACTCAAAGGAGGCCACATAAGATGTATAATTAGTTAATATGTACAAGTGAAAAAATAAAATGCCATAAATTATATACACTTAGAAACATTTTAGGGTAAGTGTCACAAATATTTAGATCAAGTTAAAAATCAAGAGCAAAGGCCAAGTGAAAATAGAGCAAAGGGATAGAATAATGGTCAGTGTAATAGCATATCAGCACATGTATGTCAAAATATTAGAATAGAGGAAGAATTCAATCAAGAAGCTATGTACAAGATATTATGTTCTAGCTAACTAAAATTCAATCAGGGATTGACTAAGCACCCAAAAAAATCATGTAGTGGATGCCCATATGTATGGCTTGTATCACCAAGTGTAATTCCATTTGTATCATCTACAAAATTCTAAAGTGTATCATAATTTGAAATATCATTAAGTCAATCATCATCATCTTTATCATATACATCACTATTTTACCAAACCTCTTCATTATTAGAATGATTAATGTAGGGGAGAGAGAATTCCTTATATTTTTCTTATACTTCTTGTAATTGTATCCTTTGTAGCCTTTTTTCTTTAGTTTTTCATTTTGTAACCTTTATTTTTTTATTTTTCCTTTTGTAACTTTTCTTTCTCTACTTTTTCCTTGTGTAACTTTCCTTGATCTAGTTGTTCCTTTTTTTTAACTTATTCCTTAGGATATTCTATAATAGTGTGATTAGGTTGATTGATTGTATAAATTTTTCTTTAATTATTTGGTCATTTTATTGATTTATCTAGTATAGGCTCACCATTATCAATGACACTTTGTATTTTTCTCTTCAAAGGCCAATAATTATCTATATGATGTCCATGTGTTCTATGATAGGCACAATAGTATTTTTATTTATTTATAAGAGGTAATGTGATCATCTTGTTTTGAATCATTTCCCTTATAATTTTAGTTGAAATATTTTTAGCCTTATGTATACTTTTTGAGTCACTATATGCAAATGTATCTTATTTTGGATTCTATTATTGAGATGAGGTCTTTTGGACATAAATATTTGGATAAAGATATAGATATATGATTTCCACTGATATGATATGGATTATTTATATACATTATCTTATTTTCATTTATGTGATCCTTAAACTAAAATATTAATCTTTTTTTTAGAAACTCTTCTATGTACATTTGCATAGTGATTATTTGATCGTGAAGGGCTTCAAAAGCACAAGCCCTTTGTAATTTTAATTGAATATGCATACAAAGACCATTTAGAGGGTTTATAGGAGGTGGTTAGGGATGATGAGGAATATTAATATGGAATTTATATTTTACTATAGGATGGGTCACATTGAATCTTTTAATAGTGAGAACATAGATATCATTAAAGGTAAATTATCTGCCATCACCTTGAGGAAAGTTAGAAGGAAGAAAAGAAAAATCCATAAGAGGCAATAAAGAAATAGACATTATTCCAATGAAACTATGAGTATATTTTGATATAAAAAAGAGTATTTTGATATAAAAAAATGGTAGATATACAAAACCCATAAATTAATTTTAATATAAGTACACCATTTGTCCTCTAGGCTAGATTTACAAAAAACTAGTAAATTGCCAATTCCAAAAAATAAGTATATTATTTTGGGGAAAAAAATAACTTTTTTATCCACTCAATATAAATATATAAAAAATAAAATAATTTAAAAAATATTTTTTTTAAATCCAAATATCAATTGATCAAGGAATAACCATAATAGAGTAAACCCTAACAGAAGAATGAGTGTGAAATCCTAGGGTAAAATATAGTTTTTTTTATTTGCACAAAGCGTAAGGGAAAATAAAATATTAGTTCTAAAAATAAAATATTAAGGATGAAATTTTAAACCCTATAAGGATGAAACCTAAGGGAAAACCAAGGGTTTGACATAATTTGATATGTGGATAGGTTCACCAATATGTTTTCCCTAATTTGGATTAATGGAAGAGATTTATCTAATTAAGATAGAACTTTGAAATTTAATTTAGATAATAATATATGGCATTCAATTACACATTTAAATTTAAAATATTTATATTTATTATTATCATTTGATAAGTGTCATGTGCTAAACCGGGAAATTACTAAAAGGATCAAGACACTTAGCTTTTCTAGGTGGTTGTCTGACTATGACTATATTAGGGAATTAAAACTCATGATAAATAAACACACAGTTTATTTGATTATAAAAATAATTCATTGAATGCACTAGGAAAGTTTTGTAGAACTGGGTTAGTATCACTAGTTAGTGTTAACTTGTTATTCAGTAATGATCTATGCAAAAGTAGGGCACAGTGACTATATGACCACCTATGACTATATTTTCTTACTTTGGGTTTGTGATCCCAAACCCCAATGACATGAATATATCTATAAATTATCATATTTTGACTTAAAACCCTATATGTGCTTATTATGGATAGAAACCTACAAAATTAGGGTAAAGTGTAATGAGTTGAGCTAACCCCAATCACCCTTATTTGATGATTAATTATTTCTTATGTATCTAATACTTTAACGATGAAATTCAAGCCACACATAATTCTCATAGGATAGATGCATAAATTTGGGGGACAAAAAAGTATCATTATTAAAAAACTTACATTTTATGTAATGGGCATGCACCTTTTTTCTAAACATATCAAATTAAGGGAGGGTTGTTCCTAGTAGTAAAAGGCATATACCCTTTGTGGGACCCAAAAGGGTGTATGCCCTTCATAGATATAAAAACATAAAAAGAAAGCCAAAAACCCATGTTTAATTTTATTCTAAACTTATTGATCATGATTTTTAAGAATAAGAGGAAATTGTGTGTGATATTGATCTCCTTGCATCCCCACAAATATTTCACACTTGCATCATAATCTTGAGTATCTATTTTTACCATACAACATGCTTAGGGTTTCAAATGCATTTTTTGTGATGAATTTTTAATAATAATTAAAATTGAATAGGTTTTTAAAACTAAAATTGCATTTATATCATGAAAATTATCAACTACCTAATATGATTTTTTTTAGATTTATATACTTGATTCGATGAACCCATTTCCTAAAGAAAACCTCTAATAAAATCATGATGAAAACCCTCAACATTTTGAATTCCTAGAAGAAGTTAAATTATATGAAAATATAATTTATATCATAAATAATTACAAGTTATCATCAATATTTTTTGTGACTCTTCAAGTCATAGTGCACAAAATTCACTTATCGATATATTAGAGGCCATTTACAATAAAGTAGGAAATGTCACTTCCCAACTTGATACAATGTTGCGACAAAGGGAGGTATTGAAATAATATTATTATGATAAATTTTTAAATGATAACATTAAAAAAAATAAGTGTATACTTTTTTCCTTATGCATGTTACCACCAAATCACCACCAATGAGTCACAAACACATTAGCATTGATTGGTGTTTTCATGTAGAGAATAAAAATAACTTTTAGGATAGGTGGTGGATGGTATTTGATGAGCCTCTATGTAATAATAATGAGGTTCCATTATATTTTTCAATGAAACTTTACTATGAGATTATTCTATAATAAATCTTAAATTATTTTTACATGAAGGCTCCCAAGGTAGGGGAGGTGGGTCTTCATTTGATAGACTTGGTGCCAAACATGACCAAAACTACCAAAAATGTCAATAGAGAAATATATGTATAATAACACATACTTCCATTCCCAAAATATTACATCATAGTACACATAAGGACATCCTTGAGGTAGTTAGTAGTCACACACAAGCTATGATTAACCATGGGATGCATATACTAAGGTTTTTTACATAGGTTACATGTCATTGTACATCTAGTAATGTCCCTCTTATTATTGGTGCTTTAGGTGGTGGAATGGAAAAAATTCATCTTATAGTTCATGTCTATCATTGCACATTATGTGGGATGAATTGTACTAGACCACATGTTTAGGTTAGATATACAAGGGTTGCATCTGAAAATATAATAGGTATACCTATGGATACTATATGCACATTTGTGCAACACACTATTATGTATCAATATATGCCATCTATAGTTAGATTCAACACCTCCAAACATTATTACATAATATAATATTCCATATACATTTACTTTAGCACCTCAAGACACTAGTAATCTAGAGTATATGTCATATGCAGTTACTTTAACACCTCAAGACACTAGCATGCCAGATTATATGTCATCTACAGTTGCTTCAACACCTTAGGACACTAACACACCAAATTATATGCCATCTATATTTTTTTCACCACATCCCATAAACACCCAATCATATATGAAGGGCTTATTTACTTGACCATATATATTCACACACATTTAATTAATTATAGTTTGTTTATGTATGTAAAGGAATATTAGTTTATATTTTAACATGTGTTTACTTAATTGATTACTATTTGACTTCTTTCATTTATTACTTATATAAAAAATAAATGATATTTTAGGTACCCCAACTAGATTGGATTATGTTGTTGAGTATACTATTAGTATTGCAATACCCTACACTTAGGTTGGGAAAGTAAATTGTCAAGTTACTATATTGTTTAAATATTTTATACACACCATAGTTTTAGTGTGTTTGCTTACTTGGCATTCCCCTCCTCTTGTAAGAGATATAAACATATGAAGAGAGAGGAAGAGAAAGAGAGAACATTGCATTATCTCTCTTTCCCTTTCAATCTCTCTTTATCTCCCTCTTACTCTTCTTCACTCCCTTAGATTATTAATATTTGATTTAACTTTTAAGGACTTAATAGATGTAAATCCTAAATTGTTAAGGCACTGAGTATATATATATATATATATATATATATATATATATATATATATATACACACACACACACACACACCCTCTATACTCATATATATATATATATATATATATATATATATATATATATATAAGGCATTGAGTATAGAGGGTGTGTGTGTGTGTGTGTGTGTGTGTGTGTATATATATATATATATATATATATATATATATATATATTGTAAATATCTCATTAAATTGATTTACCTCAAATAATGTGTGAATTGAGAAGATTGACTTATCTAGAGAAAAACTTGTGTCACGAGATGGTAATGACTTTGAAATAGGTCAAGAAGATAGTGTTGAGCCCTTTTATTTTTTCAACTAGAGCTTTTGTTTCTTTAGGACATTATCATGGTCAGAGGGATAGTAATTCACTATGCTAGTGTCCAAATCATCATGGTAGTTTCCTTTTGTGGACATGGATCTTGAGACCTTTTGGGATGTTGCCAGGGAGATTGAGGTCTCTGTAGGTGTGCTCAGGAGCCTTTGATCATCCTTATATGTCAATATTTGGTTGTTATTCCTTCAAAACCCTAATGAACACCTACACGCATGAAATAAAATTGGAATCAAATGAAAACGTAAGGAAAAGGTAGGTTGTGGTATATTATGATCATGCATTTCATAACCCCTATTATTATGATTGCTATCTACATTAACCCTAATGATAGGGGTCTCAAATTGCATGTAGTTATCCCTTAGGTAATGTGCATAATCAACATGCATGGAATTCTATAATTAATTTTGATTAGGCCCTTCTTTGATCAAGGATGTAGATCTAAGTATGATTTTGAGTAATATGTAGAGTGTTAAGTTATATATTGATTGATTTTTATATAATTATGTGCCAAAGTAGTAAGTTCTAGATGTAGAAGGACTTGTGTGTCTCTTTATATTGAAGGAAATTTAATTTTGATGCAATATGTTTGTTTATAGGCTAACAAGGTCAAAAAAGAGATAAAATCATAATAAAACATCCAAAGGAAGGGTAAGGATGCAACACATGCTAAAAATACGACTGTTGGGTAATAACATAATGGTGGACACTATTATGATGCACTATTATCCAGGGCCATTCTATTGTCTTTAAGCAAAAACTTGGGTAAAGACTAGGACAAATAGGCTAAGGTCCCCTATGATTGGTATTGTCATGATATAATACCATTGGAGGTGCAATAAGTAGGGAAACTAAGTCATAATAAAGTCTAAAAGACCTAAATTACCACGCAAATAGGACCTTTATTCATTATTAAGAACTTCCTTTGAAAAAACTACAAAAGACATAGTACATGTGTTTCTTGAGGACATTAGGGTGTGTACATTTTACCCCATTTTATTCTATTAAGGCAATGGAAATGAAAGTACTAGAGTAAAAGTCAATTAAAATGTGTACCTATACTTGTGTGGATGTATTTTGGCCCTAACTAAATTTTTAGCTACATAAGTAAACAAGCATTTGGAATGTAAGATATGAAGATGAAATCCATAATGTGGGTGTCCCATGCACTAAATCTAAATTATTAGATGGAATATGAGATGTAAATCCTTGCTTACCCTAACTCTAACATGTAATTGAGTTTAAGAAGTAATTTGTGAACTGTGGATAAACAAGCCCTGCTTGCCCCCACTCTGACATGTAACTAAGTCTAAGAAGTAATCTATGAAATGTATATAAATAAGCCTTACTTGACCCCACTCTGATATGTAACTAAGTCTGATAATTAGATGTGCCTATTGATTGACCTGCATCCTCCATAAATTGATGTAATTTGAGTATGGCATGAAACTATGGATCAACCATTGTAGATGGCCATATGACCCAATCTAGTGAAATCTTGGGACATATTTGTAATATGGTAATATATGTATAGAGAATGGTATAATTTTCTATTCCATCTTTATAACCTAGTGAAATCCTTTGGGTTTAAGGACATGCCCTGTATCATGCCCCCAAAACTGATATCTGAGTAATGTAGATGTGTATCATGTGCATAAAGTTGTATGTATGTATATGGATGGTGTACCATGTACTTTTCCCCAAAGTATAATATGAGTATGGAGTTGTGTCAAAGTCTTGTGTAGTGTCTATAAATTTGAACCAATGTCATAGGACTTAAAAATCTAAGTCAAACTATGTATCTACATATCTGAGTCACCGAGTAAATTTATGTATCTAAATTTTTGAGCCAATCTATGTATCTAAATATATAATCTAATATATGTATCTAATCCTAATTATGTTTTTTAATCACTAAATTGAAAAATATGAGTCAACTATGTATCTGTATATCTGAGCCAATCTATGTATTTAAGCCTAACTATGTATTTGATTCATTGAATCAAAAAATCTGAGTCAATTATGTATCTAAATATCTAAGCCAATTTATGTATTATGTAATCTATGAAATTTATATAAATAAGCCCTAATTGATGCAACTCTGATATACAACTGAGTCTAATAAGTAGATGTGCCTATTGATCAACTTGCATCCTCCATAAATTGATGTAATTTGAGTATGGCGTGAAACTATGGATCAACCATTGTAGATGGCCATATGACCCAGTTTAGTGAAATATTGGGACATATTTTTAATATGGTAATATATATAGAGAGAGATAATGGTATAGTTTTCTATTCCATCTTTATAACCTAGTGAAATCCTCTGGGTTCAAGGACATGCCCTGTATCATGCCCCCAAAATTGATATCTGAGTAATGTAGATGTGTATCATGTGCATAAAGTTGTATTTATATATATGGATGGTGTACCATGTAATTTTCCCCATAGTATAATATGAGTATGGAGTTGTGTCAAAATCCTATGTAGTATCTATAAATTTGAACCAATGTCATAGGACTTAAAAATCTAAGTCAAACTATGCATCTACATATCTGAGTCACCGAGTAAATTTATGTATCTAAATTATTGAGCCAATATGTGTATCTAAATATCTAATCTAATATACATATATAATCCTAATTATGTTTTTGAATCACTAAATTGAAAATTATGAGTCAACTATGTATCTGTATATCTAAACCAATCTATGTATTTAAGTCTAACTATGTATTTGATTCATTGAATCAAAAAATATGAGTCAATTATGTATCTAAATATTTGAGCCAATCTATGTATTATGTAATCTATGAAATCTATATAAATAAGCCCTACTTGAACCCACTCTGATATGTAACTGATTCTAATAAGTAGATGTGCCTATTGATCGACCTACATCCTCCATAAATTGATGTAATTTGAGTATGGTGTGAAACTATGGATCAACCATTGTAGATGGCCATATGAGCAAATCTAGTGAAATCTTGGGACATATTTGTAATATGGTAATATATGTATAGAGAATGGTATAATTTTCTATCCCATCTTTATAACCTAGTGAAATCCTTTGGGTTCAAGGACATGCCCTGTATCATGCCCCCAAAACTGATATCTTAGTAATGTAGATGTGTATCATGTGCATAAAGTTGTATGTATGTATATGGATGGTGTACCATGTACTTTTCCCCATAGTATAATATTATTATGGAGTTGTTTCAAAATCTTGTGTAGTATCTATAACTTTGAACCAATGTCATAGGACTTAAAAATCTAAGTCAAACTATGCATCCACATATCTGAGTCACCGAGTAAATTTATGTATCTAAATTTTTGAGCCAATATATGTATCTAAATATCTAATCTAATATATGTATCTAATCCTAATTATGTTTTTGAATCACTAAATTGAAAAATATGAGTCAACTATGTATCTGTATATCTGAGCCAATCTATGTATTTAAGCCTAACTATGTATTTGATTCTTTGAATCAAAAAAATTGAGTCAATTATGTATCTAAATATCTAAGCCAATCCATGTCAATGTGAATAGTGTATATATGCCCCCATTTTGGTGAGAGAGCTGAAATTGGGGTAAGGGTATCAAACTAAAAGTGCTTCTGGTAGACATGTTAGTGATAGTTAGTGTTGATAATATGATTTCAAGATCAATATTTTATCAATCATATAAGAATCATTTGTAAACTGGGACCAATATAGACCCATGATTTATAGTGGGTTTGCTAAGGAAAGATGAGTTTTGTCATTTATATGGCCAAGTTGAGTGGGATAGAAGTATAACTAGTATCAAGCATGAGATATCATTATCAAGTCCCACACTCGAGAAATGGATAAAAAAATATAGCTACAATTCTTGAGATATCATGATTACAATATTTGGGTAATAGTTGGAGAAATTTATGTGTGGGGTCAAATTTAGGTTGGTGGAATTTTTAAAACATGGTTTAAATAGTTTGGTTGGTTGATATTAAAAATCATTGCAAATTTTTAATTTTGACAGTGGTATTTGAGATTTGACAGGTTTATGACTGAGCATGGCTATAATAGGTGTCAATCTGACCATTGTGTGTATTTTAAGAGATTGGATAATGGTAGATATATTATTCTGTTGTTGTATGTAGATGATATGCTGGTTGCAAGATCACACATGCAGGATATCTCTGAGCTTAAGGTGAAATTAGCTCAAACATTTGCCATGAAGGATTTGGGAGTAGCAAAGAAAATCCTTGGCATGAGCATTAAGAGAGACAAGAAAAATTATAGGTTGATTTTGTCTCAAGAGGATTATGTGAACAAGGTGTTGAAATGGTTCAATATGTAGGATGCAAAACCGGTAAGCACACCTTTGGCTGGACATTTTTAATTGAGTAAAGAACAATGTCCTAATTCACATGATGAGGTAGAGTACATGAGTAGAGTTTCATATTCTTATGCAGTAGGGAGTTTGATGTATGCAATGGTGTGTACTAGACCAGATATTGCCCAAGCAGTGGGAGTTGTAAGTAAGTATATGGCCAATCCAGGAAAGGAACACTGGAAAGCAGTTCAGTGGATCCTTAGATATCTGAGAGGAACCAGCAGTAGGCATTTGTGCTATGGAGGTTCAGATACTTCTCTACATGGTTATGTAGATTCAGATATGGCAGGTGATTTGGATGGCAAGAGGAGCACCACAGGATATGTTTTCACTGTTGGTGGAATGGCAGTTAGCTGGATATCAAAGTTACAGAAGGTTGTTGCCTTGTCAACTACAGAAGTAGAGTATATTGCAGTCACAGAGGCTAGCAAAGAGATGATATGGATGACACGGTTCATGGAAGAGTTAGGAAAGGAGCAAGAGAGTTGCAAATTGTATAGTGACAGTCAGAGTGCAATTCATTTGGCTAAGAACTCAGCCTTTCACTCAAGAACCAAGCACATATAGCTAAGGTACTACTTCATAAGACAGGGATTGGAGGATGGTGAGTTGAAGCTGGAGAAGATCCATACAGATAAGAATCCTGCTGATATGTTAACCAAGCTGGTTACAAAGGAGAAGTTGAATCTTCATTCAACTTTTGTTGGTCTTCATGATTGAGTTGAAGATGGAGGAGCTAGAAGATGTTGCTGTACAGGTACTGGTGTAGCTGTTTATCTCCAAGTGGGAGATTGTTAAGGTGTGGAGCCTAAAAGCTTCACCAAAGGAGTGCATTTGATAGTTGTAGGTTTACACAGTCACCGGCGTCGGTCAAGATCGACCGACATCGGTTAGGAGCAGCTGAAGAGATGCCAGCATCGGCAGGAATCAGTCGACGTCGGTCACAGGCAAGCAGGCAGGAACCGACGTCGGTTATCTGTGCGTCCAGAGAGCTATTTTCGAGGACAGAACTGAGTGTTTGCATGATAGATTTAAGTCATAGTCTTAAGTCCGCATCTCTATTATTAGTAAGACTATTTTAGAGCCCTTGTTTAAGTGGCATAACTATTGGTTGTAAATGCATGCTTCTATTTCCTAATTCTATATGTAGGATTAGATCTTCTTAGCTTATTGTAATGTATTATAATGTAATGTTGAAGAACAGTACAAAATTGAATCATTCCAGGTTGTTAGAGTTGATTGTAGTTGAGAGAGAGAGCTCTTGAGGGAAAGAGATCTAGAGAGAGATCTATACATCTGAGAGAGGTGTGGAAGAAAGAAGTTTCTTCAATTGTATTCCTTCTATAAAGAGTTTAATACAAGTTTTCAGGGTGGTTTCTTGTATCTCTTGTTCTTTGCTATTATTTGATTCTAGTTACTTATCATTCTGATTTAATTCTGCGTTTATTGCTTTCATAAGTGTAATCAAATTGTTGGTTGATCCCCAACACTATGGAGATAAAATTTTCATGTCATTTGTTTAAAGTACCCTTTAGATACTTTTTTAATGCAATTGGTTGTTTGATTTATACTATGACACATCTCTTCATTGTTGCAACAAATATTCCTACTACTACGACACTTGACTCCCTAAGTTATGTTCCACTATTAGGCTTTTCTCTTCTCTCATATACTTAGTCTCATGGAGGTTGTTAAAATATTTTATTTATTTATTTTTTTTAAATAAACTCAAAAAAATAAATAAAATAGTTTTAATTGATTTTCCCTTTAGTAATTTTTTAAAATGGATTATTATTAAAAAAAGTGGGAATATAAATTGTTTTACATGTAAAAATGTATAAATGCATGCAAATTTCTAAAAAGTGTAGACTTATTGAAGCTAATTCTTAAAATGGAAAAAGTGGTAATTTCTTCCACACACCCACATATGGGGAAATTGAAGAAGTTTTATAAAAATTGGAATAAGTGATAAAAATGGCATTTGAATTCCCTTTCCCAATTCCCACATTTATTTTATAAAGGATTTATTATTATATTATTTCATATCTTAAAATAATATAAAAATTAAGAAGCCATGATGAATCAATGAAGAATAAGAAAAGGAAGAAGTGAAGAAATCTAACACCTCTGAGAAGCCACAAAGAAGCAGTGAAGAAATACATAGAGATGTTATAAATAATCAATGAAAAAGTAATGAAGAAAGCATCAAATAAGTCATAAAATAATCTTTGTGAAAATTCTAAAAGTGTATTTAAGACTGTAACTTTAAACACAAGAAAATATGCATGCATCCATATCTTCAAGAAGCTCTAGGGTCTCTACTATGGCATCCCATTCCAAGAAGTGTATATAATTTTAATTGGTTTTCAAAGGTTTTCTTGTCTTTTATTACCTCAAAAAGATTTCTTCCAATTCTTCCAATTCCAACACCATACTTTATTAAGATATTATTTTCTTGATATTTTATTCACTTTTTGCATGGAGGTGGTTTTAAATATTTCAGTGGTCATTATTAATATCAAAAAATATTAACAATTTGTAGAATGAAGAGGTTTTCAAGAAGATTTTCAAGAAAATCAAGAAATAAAATATTTTCAAAAAAGTAAATAAATTAGTCTTCAAGAAAATAAAGAATGAGTTTTCAATAAAATCAAGAAGATATATGAATTTCAAGAATAAGAAAGTGGTTTGGTCTCTTTCTCCAAGTTAATTTTCAAGATTTCCATGCATGAAGATTAAAAATTTTAAATAACAAGAAATAAGTTTTTTTGTGAATATTCTTGGTTATTTTTAAGTTCTAATAACTCATTCAAGGTTGCATAACTATATACACCCCATTTTGGACACATCTGTATCTAAATCAAACTTCAAATTGATTGCTACCAAGCTATGCAAATTAAGCCTAGAAATTACCAAAATGCCCAAATTTATCCACAAATGGGATATAACTATCTATAATATTTTTGAAGAATCCATATTTGGGTTATTACTCTATATGCAATGATAACCTCCACAAATTCATCCCTAGTCAGATTACAACTAAGTAAACTAACATTTTTGACCAATTGAGTGGGGCACTTAGCCAACTTTTAGAAAAGGTCAAAAAACTAATCAAATTTACTTAATTGATTAAACCCAATTAAGTCCTTAGTTAAATAATCCATGTGTAATTAATTAATATCTAAAATTAGAAATTCAAAAATTAAAATATCAAGTCATGACATCACCTTGAAAGTTGGCAAGCACTCAAAAATTTAATAAAAATAAATATCTAAAAAGGCAAGCCATGCTTATTAACTTTAGAATTTAATAATTTTTACCTCAAAAATTAGGCCAATTGTAATCCCTCCATATTGATATTATATTGAATGTTACTGTCGATCCATGGTATTTCAATAAAATCTATAAATATGAATGCCCTCCCTCTCTTTCATTAAGCTTTCCTGTGTAAAGTTATTATGCATGAATACCTTCAAGAAGCTCTCAAGTTAAAGTTATAATGCTAAATTGTTAAGAGATAGCTTCACATGTCAAACCAAGCCAAGTCAATCCAAGGCCATAAACAAAGTGGGCAAAGGGAGATGATGCTAGAGTACCATTGATGAAGAACCATTGCTCACAAGCCAAGATCAAACCCAACCTCATGCCAACAAGTTCTTCAAACTTAAAAGGAAGGTAAAAGTGTTCATTTGTCTTATAGTTGTAGTTTTTTTTATTTTTTATTTATCTCCCCAAAGTATTTAGTCTTGTAATGTTAGTTGTCTTTAATTTGTTTTTGGTTTATTCACTAACAATAGAAATTGACATCATCCTTAAATTCCTATGTTACATAATGGCATGCCCAGTGGGACCATGAACCCCAAAAGTACTAAGGGAGTGACCTTGAACTATTAAAATCCAATAAAATATCACCAAGACCTTTTTTTACATTTTTATTTAACATTTTCCATGTTTTTTATTGCTTATGTTTTAGCAACTTTGCTAGTTTAACATGTTCTTCAAGAAATAATGACTATGCCACTTGACTATTTAACCATCGCTTGATAGCTTGACTATTTATTTAATTATATGAAAACCCTCTTATGACTATTCCACTTTCACCTGACGCCATCACCATTGATCAACATCATCACCATAGACAACACTATCATCGTCAGTTAATAGCATCACCATATACGATAGTGTCACTGTTAACTGATAGCATCACCATAGATTATAGTGTCACCAATTATTGATAGCATATTATTAAATGAAAACATCACCATAGATGACACCATCACTATCGACTAACATAATCACCATAGATAACACCATCTTTATCGACTGATAGCATCACCATAGATGAGGCCTTCTTACCATCACCTGATGTTATCACTATCTCCTAACACCATCACCTTTTACTATCATCTAGAACATTCCTACCATCTCTTGATATTTTTACCATCACTTGATACCTTTTATTATTTATTAACACCTTTATACTACTGCTTGACACCTTTTTTCCATCACCTAACACTACTAATGTCACTCAACACCCTTTGTTGTTGTGTGATACCTTCTTATCATCCCATAACACCATTTTTATCATGTCTCCATCATCATCATCTACCATTTTTAACATCACCTAATACCTTCTAATATTACTTGACACTATTTCCCAACACCTTTTTTGTCACCCAATGCCCTCTTTCCATTACTTTACCACTCCTATTGTTGAATGATTATTATCACTCGGTAGTCACTTACATGAAACTAAGTCAAATGGAGAAATTTAAAACACTTTAAAAAGTCATTCACACTTATTTTTGGTGCTTAAATTTCACTTAACAACTTTCCCTTTTTACTTTCAAAGTTACAAGTGCAAACACAAAGGCCAAAATTTACTTCACATTTCATTTAAGCACTCTAAAAATAACAAAAACATTAGGTTAGTGATTCTAAGGGATGTTTTTTTTTTTGCAAAAATACTTAGTTTCTTTTTTTACAAAAGCTTCATGTGTATATTCTCCCCTCATCCCCTTTATATAACTTGATGATAATAAGTGCATCATTTTTACTTATTTGGTTGGATCTTAGAAGTGAATAAAAGTTTCATATACTCTTCCCAAGTTTTGAGTGACTTGGGTGACTCAAAAACTACCCTAAAGTTCTTCAATTTTTCATTTGTTTATTTTTTTGCATTGGCTTGTGATAGGGAGTTCATAGCCTCCTCACAAGTTCTCTAGGAGTAATTTGACCTTGGGTTTCGTCTTTTGGCATTGTTTCAACCCCAAATTATAATGGCATATACAAATTGAGAAAAAAAATTTTGGGATAATGGTGAATGGTTAGCCTAACCAGTATAACAGGTCCTTAGAGCTTGTACATACTAGACACCAAAATTCACTAAGTACATAGATTGTTGGGTGAGAGGAGGTGGAAGATAAATCCAAGAACAAACACACCTGTTCTAATTCCACCTCCTAGGATCTTGTTCCTCAGAAAGAGCACAGTATGATTACCAAATATAAGCAATTGAATATGCGTAAATAACCAAAAACACAAGTAACTAGAATTCACCAATAGCACAGAATATGAGAGACAATACACTATCTTGTATTAACACTAACAAAAAAGAATACAACAAAGATCTGCCACACTCTTTCACCTTACAGAGATTCACCACACCTCAAGTGTACAGTAATTCTTCTCACACACACTCTCCTACACAAAAAATGGTCCCAACAACCAACTCACACACAGAATTGGTGTTCACCTCACCAACCAGTCAGTAATAACCCTACCGGTACATCAAGCACTATATAGCACTTCAAGCTGATCTCTCATGAACCTGCAACCTGCAATTCAAAGACCAAACTTACATGTAGATCCCCAATGAGCTTGCAACAACCTGCAACTCACAGATCTTACAACTAGAAGGAACTCTTCCTTTCTATCTCATGCCTTATACAATACATGCCAATGGGTCTATAAATAGATCCCTAACTCAAACAATAACTTAGACTCTTAATTTAGACAATTGTCCTCATAGCCCAAGACTCTAACTGGTCTCAACATGCAAACTCTTCGTTTACTTAACTAACTATCCGTGAAATGAGCAGTTTTGGAACACACAGGCGACCGACGTCGGTCCCTGCTTGTCTGGTTCTGCCGACGTCGGCTGACTTCCTGCCGTCGCCGGTGGCCTTCTGCACTGGTCTCTGCCGACGTCGGTCCTGTTACTGATGCCGGTTCTCCTGGATCTCAGCAACCATTGTTCCACAGTTTGCAAAGGGTTGAAGCTTTTAGCTCCACAACCTAACAATCTCCCACTTGGAGATAAACAGCTGCAACCTGTACCTGTACCTGTACACCGTCTAGTTTGTTCCCTTGGCTATGTATCCATCTTCAAAATCACCCTTGAAGACCAACCACCACAAAATCTGTGGTGCAAAACCTGTCATCCAAATTACCTACCACATCCACATCTACAACCATGTAGAAATAAACCTGAACTTGCACAGCATGTGCACCTGCTACTAGTCCCTGTAAGAATCCACTGAACTGCCCTCCAATGGTTCTCTCCCGGATTGGCTCCTAACTTGTGACAACTCCCACTGCTTGGGAAAACTCAGGTTTAGTACATACCATGCACTCAACCTCATTATGTGAATCAAGACACCTGTTCTATGAACTGTCTAACCATTGGCGTGCTAACCAGTTTCACACAATCATCCTGAAACAAAGTCAACACATGACCTTCCATGTCTCTAGAACACACTCTTGCCAAAGAATCTTGCTGCTCCCAGATTCTCCATGACAAACACCTGAACTAGCTTTACCTTTAGTTCAACAATACCTATATATGTAACCCTGCAACAAGCACATCATACAGAAATAGGATAGTGTAGCTAATACTATCCAACCTGGTAAAGAGAAACACAATGAACAAACCTCCATTACCCTGCAGCTAATACAAGATCAAATACCCTAATCTTCCATCTCACGTATCCATTTCCGCTCTTCTTTATCCTTAACATCCATTCGTCTCTCAGTGCTTACTTCCAGGTGGCCACTTTACCCAAAACACCTGTTTGGTTCTCCTCCAAGGAATCACATCCTCATCCATGCCTAGCTCCCACTATTTCCTGGATCTACCTATTCTGCTTCTTCAATAACTTCCTGGTCTTATGCCATAAGTGAGCAACAAGTAGTGTAAAGAAGGGAAATGACGAATTTAAGAACTTACTTACACCTTCAGTCCTCCATTTGGGCGCTTGAGACTCCATGACAGCTTGTTGTCCACCCAAAATTCATCTCAGTGACTGATGCCGGTCACATCTCAGTCTACAGCCGACCGATGTCGGTTCCCTGCGAATGCCTTCCTGCCGACGTCGGTTTCCCTTGGCCGACGCCGGTCTCTGTCTGCCTCGAGTCACCGACGTCGGGCTGCACATAGCCGACGTCGGTCCCTGTCTAGACACCGACGCCGGTTTTCCTGCCGACGTCGGTCTCTGTGTTTTTCTTGTGAGACCTGACTTTTTCCCGCGAGCTCCTTTTGGATCAAACCCTTGTCCAAATCACCCTTGCTCTGCTCAGAATTCCTCTGCACCTTGTGCTGAACTCTATCTGTCACTTTCTCCTTGAAAACCAAGGCTTTCCTGTTCTTGTCACTAACATCGGATTCCTCAAGAAACCTCACCTTCTTCTTCTGCATACAGAAACCACGATCCATGCCTTCCAAATCTGAAAGCATATCCTTTGACTCAAGAACCAGCATCTCCTTCTTATCTATGTGACCAAGCCTATCAAGCCACATCTCTGAATCTACAGTTGAAGTAGATAACCCAGAAAGAGAATCAGTAAAACAAGTAGGTAGATAAAGCGTACCTACTTTCTTACCTCTAGCTACAACAAGTGTACCCTTGGTAACCTTCCAAGAGTCCGCTGTGAGAGTTACTGTGCAACCCTCTTCACCCAAACTTCTGACAGAAATCAGATTCTACTTCAGAACTGGGACGTGCATGACCTCCTTTAACACCCATGTGTTACCTGTCTGCAGTTTCAGCTTCACTTTGCCTTTGCCAACAATCTGACAAGGCTTACCATCCCCTACACAAATTTCTCCAAAATCTCCCTCGACATACTCATGAAAAAATTCCCTATGTGGGGATGCATGAAAAGAGGCACCAGAATCTAATACCCAAGATTCTACTTTATCCAAAGAACATACCAGAGCATCCTGTGCAACGTAACCTGCAACATCTGCTTCTTCTTCATGTTCTTCATGCTGATTTGTACCCGATCTGCAATCTCTCTTTAAGTGCCCTTGCTTTCCACATTTCCAGCAGGTTATTCTGCCATACCTGGACTTGGATCTCTTACCCATCTTCGACCTTGATCTCCCACACTCTATCTTCTCTCTTGGCCTTCCTCTTCCTTCAACACTCAAAGCATCTCCAGATGATTCACCTGTGCTTTTCCTGCGTATCTCTTCGTTCAAGATCACACTCACAATATCATCCACTTTTAAGACTTTTGAAGGAGACACAGTATTAGAAACTGCCATTACCAAACCTTCCCAACTTTTAGGTAATGAACACAAGATTAAGAGAGCTCTTATTTCATCATCAAATACAATATTGACTGAACTTAACTGGTTTACTAAACCATGGAAATCACTAAGATGGCTATGAACAGATCCACCTTCCAACATTTGCAAATTAAATAAACACTTCATAAGAAATACCTTATTCGAAGCCGAGGGTTTTTCATATAAATTTGCCAAAGATTTCATCAAATCCACCGTTGTCTTACACTGTGATAAGCTGGAAATCACAGATGATTCAAGACTCAATCTAACAGATCCCAGAGCCTTCTGATCAAGAACCTCCCATTCTTCATCTTTCATATCCACGGGTTTGCTAGCAACCCCACCCAACGGTAAGTACAAATCTTTCTGATATAGATAGTCCTCAATCTGCATCCTCCATAATTGGTAGTTCTTGCCATTAAACTTTTCCATTCGTAGTTGACTGCTTTCTGCCATTGCTCAACTCCCACTCAAACAGAAACCCTGTGAGTAACCTGTAATCAAAACACACTACCTAGATCTACACCAATCTGTTAGTATCCCAACCAAAAGCTCTGATACCACTTGTTGGTATCAAGCTTTTGAACCTACAACCAAGGCTCTGATACCACTTGTTGGGTGAGAGGAGGTGGAAGATAAATCCAAGAACAAACACACCTGTTCTAATTCCACCTCCTAGGATCTTGCTCCTCAGAAAGAGCACAGTATGATTACCAAATATAAGCAATTGAATATGCGGAAATAACCAAAAACACAAGTAACTAGAATTCACCAATAGCACAGAATATGAGAGACAATACACTATCTTGTATTAACACTAACAGAAAAGAATACAACAAAGAGCCGCCACACTCTTTCACCTTACAGAGATTCGCCACACCTCAAGTGTACAGTAATTCTTCTCACACACACTCTCCTACACAAAAAATGGTCCCAACAACCAACTCACACATAGAATTGGTGTTCACCTCACCAACCAGTCAGTAATAACCCTGCCGGTACATCAAGCACTCTATAGCACTTCAAGCTGATCTCTCATGAACCTGTAACCTGCAATTCAAAGACCAAACTTACATGTAGATCCCCAATGAGCTTGCAACAACCTGCAACTCACAGATCTTACAACTAGAAGGAACTCTTCCTTTCTATCTCATGCCTTATACAATACATGCCAATGGGTCTATAAATAGATCCCTAACTCAAACAATAACTTAGACTCTTAATTTAGACAATTGTCCTCGCAGCCCAAGACTCTAACTGGTCTCAACATGCAAACTCTTCGTTTACTTAACTAACTATCCGTGAAACGAGCAGTTCTGGAACACACAGGCGACCGACGTCGGTCCCTGCTTGTCTGGTTTTGCCGACGTCGGCTGACTTTTGGTCGTCGCCGGTGGCCTTCTGCACTGGTCTCTGCCGACGTCGGTCCTGCTACCGACGCCGGTTCTCCTGGATCTCAGCAACCATTGTTCCATAGTTTGCAAAGGGTTGAAGCTTTTAGCTCCACAACCTAACATAGATGAATTTGTTATGCAAGGGACTAGACCATTACATAACAGGTTAGGCGATAACCATCTAATTGGTGTGTTAATAACTCATGTTAGTTGCATGTATGGAACATTTAAACATTATAAAATTGTATATTTAGATCAATCCCACTTATTGTAGAATATAAAGCCCATTTATGAGTTGCTTCAACATTCTAAGTTCATGCCACATATCGATTATTGAGAGATATGGGGCCCTAAAAACTCTACCTACATGTGTTCTTAGTTTTTTAGATTAACAATTAATTCTTTTTTAGCATTGGTATCTTGATTGAAACTGTGGTGGAGACTATGCAACCTTGTCATTTTTTAGGGTAGGACATGCACTTAAGTGCTTTTATTATTCTTTTACTTGCATTCGTTTTAGGGTTTAAATTTTCTTTTTGTGTCAAAATTTAGTCAAAAATATTCAACACAAAGCACATGTTTCACATGCTACTTTGATTTAGGAAGTGTTACACTATCACAATCCTTCCAACATTTGCCTTAGATATTTTCAAAAATACCTTTTTTGCTCTTGTTCAAGAGGCATTGTTACACTACCCAATTTGTTCTAAAACATTTTACCTTTTATTTGAAACCATTTCAAAATTCATTTATGTACCATTATACTAAATAGTGTTGTTATGCTTCTCATTTAAGACTAAGCCATTATTTATTTTAAAATCCAAGTCTTTCAAAATCTCATTTGAAATCTATTTTTTGAATTTTAGATCTAAAGTAATTGGTTTACATTTGAGCCTTGTTTATAACTTGGGCTTGAGTGGTTCACCTTTTTATCTTTAGATTGTGCAACTTGGATGGGTTTTTAGTTTTATTTTTAAAGACCTTTGCCTAAATACCAAGTTTCCTTTTACTGCATCTTACCTTCATTCCAAGTTTATATTTTAAACCAACTATGCCATTTGTTTCAAATTAGGATCCTTAGACTTAAGAGTGTTTCAAAATTCACATGTCTAGATCAATTTTGTTGCCAAGGACATAGTTAAAAGTTTGTTTTCATGACATATTTCACTTTGCCTAGATCAAGTGTGTCAAACCATTTACCTTAGAGTTAGATTAATTTCAATATTTTACCTTGACTGGTTTGTTTCCAAGTCTAGATTTGTGACATTGGCTAAATACCTAGCATTTTTTTCACATTTTAGACCCTATTTATTTCCAAATATAGTTTTGTGACAATGGCCAAAGAACTAAAATTCTTTATTTCATTATCTAACCTTGATTAAGTTTGTTTGAAATACCTTGCCAAGGACCAATTTCAATTGCCTAGTTCTAGACCTTAGTTTGTTACCTAGTTCAAATACACACATGTCAAGTTCCATGTCCAAATTGACCATGTTCAAAGCCAAATAATTTCCAAATAACAAATATTTCAACTAACTTGCACAACCATGCCAAATTAGGATTTGTTTTTGAACCCATATACTAATCCAAGTAGAGTCCTTTTTTACCCCTTTTAGACCATGCCAATTAAACCCCTTTCATTACATATACCTAGACTAAGTATATTTCATAACTAAGATAAAGTTCAAAACCATTTTTATAGACCAAAACTACCCTCGTTGGGCTAATTTCTAAACCTGATCCATGTCAATTATCATATGCCAAGACTGCCCTTCTTTAGACCAATTAAAGTATCAAGTTTTCCCTTTTGGGACTAATTTCACTGATAACGATACCTAGTCTTTTACTTATGCCTATAATCTTCTTTTGACCTACATTAGTAACTAGGTTCTATAGTGCCCAAGGATTACCATTATAGGCCCTCCACATTTAGCCTGTGTTAGCAACCAAGCTCCAAATCACCTAAGGATTACCATTCTAGGCCTTCCTCCTTTGGCCTATATTACTAACCAAGCTCTGTAGTGCCCAAGGATTACCATTATAGGCTCTCTTCCTTTGGTCTACATTAGAAACCAAGCTTTTTATTTGCCAAGGATTACCATTATAGGTCCTCATCCTTTCACTTGTATTAGAAACCAAGCTCCACAGTGCCAAAAGATTACCATTACATTCCCTCCTCCTTTGGCCTATGTTAGAAACCAAGCTCCACAGTGCCCAAGAATTATCACTATATGCCCTCTTACTTTATCTTAAATTAGCAAACAAGATCTATAGTGACCAAGGATTACCATTTTAGGTCCTCTTCCTTTGGCCTGCATTAGCAACCAAGCATTTTAACACCTAAAGATTACCATTCCAAGACTTCCTCCTTTGGCCTGTGTTAAAAAAAAGTTCTGTAGTGCTCAAGGATTACCATTTTAGGCCCTCATCATGTGGCTTGCATTAACAACCAAGGATTGTCATCTAGGCCTTTTTATCTTTTCTTCTAATTCTAGTATCTCGTTATCTCAACAAGGTTATGCAATCACAACTAGCCATATTATAGTTACCATCCTAGACCCATAGCCAATCTTTGTTGATCCCATCATTGGTGAGACTATTTCTAAAGAGCTCATTCTTTAATCATAGGTCATTTTTAATCCATTACCAAACTTCCCCCACTTTATAAAATCCAATCCTATCTTCAATCCATAATATATCCAATCATTACCTCTTTAAGATCCATCATTTAAAGACCAAAATTTGTCTAAATATGAGATTTTACAAATAAGTGTAAGCTAAGGACCAGATAACCAACCAATCCTCAATGTTTTTATTGAAACACTTATTCATGATGACTTAACTTATGATAAATCACCCTTTGACCCTTTCTCTTTTTTTGAGGAGCCTCACTTTCACAAGCCAGTCTATGTGGAGTTTCCCTTAGACCATTGCCCTATCTTTAAGGAGCCTCACTTTGACAAGTTAGTCTCTATGGAGTTGCCTATTGGCCATTTCCCTTTTATTGAGAATCCTCACTTTGATAAGCCAATTTTTATTGAGTCCTTCTTATAGTAGCCTATTTATGAATAGCTTATTTTTCAACCACATGTTATTACTCATCTAATACCAAACATTCAACATAACATCTTTATCACAACACTAGAATAAGAATCAACATTAAAGTTAGGTTCTATTTTTGAACCAATATCAAATTTAGCATCAGAAGTAGAATCAATATCAATCTTAACATTAGATTCAAAGTCCCTTGAGTTAGACTTAGTTGATTATATCGATGAAAGGATGAATTAGATCAAAATTATATTCAATGAAAACTAATTTTTTTTGGTACAATGAATAAGCTATAAAATCTTGCAAAAGTTGGTTATAAAACTATAAAACCAACAAACAAGAATATAACCTATAAAACTAAAAAAATAACAATAAAATAACAAAACTAAATACTTTGGATCAATAAATGATCTTAACAAACTCCCCCTTGATCCAAAGGGGTATAGAGACACTGGAGCAATGAGTTGTGAGTCATCCAAGTAGACTATGTTGTAATTGCAAATGGTACACTATACATCTTAGATTGATCCACATCCTGATCATCCCCATACTATAGTAGAACATGATCAAACACTATTCAACTACATCAATCCTCACATAGAATCTATCCAACAAGTGACTGCCTCATGTACTATGTATGTTACATTTCAAACTGATGCCTAACAATCACCAACATCTCCTATAGGCCTTTGTTCAACACTAACAATGCTATAAACGTAATGCTAACTCATACTAAAAAACATTGATGAATAATTAAAAATCCAATATGCAATATCTTCTCCCCCTATTAGGTGAGAGGTGAGAATCTATGCAACAAATAAACTAAGTACAAATCATTGAAAATGTTCCACATCAAATATCATATAAACACTACATCTATGAAAGCAAAGTACATAAGCCAAAAAATGCTACTACATCAAATTCCAATATTGAGCTTAGCAACTCACACAAGATGGGTGTGTCAGTATCTCAAATAGGGTTCACTTTAAGAGGCCATGATGAAAACCCCCTAGGTTTGGGTAGGTGAATCAAATTCAATCCGTTGATGAATTAGGCTACATAGAGTAGGTAAAAAATTGCCTTATCTTTTTGTCATGTGATAATGTTGGGTCACATGATAGCATTGTGTCATGCAAAAGTATTTTATTGTGCCATAGTATTATGTCACATGACATCATTATGTCATGTGAATGCATTGTATCACATAATAGCATTGTGTTACAAAATAGTTTTATGTCATGTGATAACATTGTATCAAGTGATACATTACTATCACATGGCATAATGCTATCATGCAACACTATGCTACCATGTGATATCATTGTGTCATGTGATAGATTTTTGTCACTCAATAGTGTTGGTCCTTGTGGTAGCATTTTATCATACAGTGCCATGTTGTTGTATGAAATCACTCTATCATTCACCAAAATTCAATCATTTAGTTTTTTTGCTAACACACAATAGTATGCTACCAAGAAATAGTGAGTTGGCATACAACACTATGTTGCCACTTGACACAATACTACCACATGGCAAAATGGTGTCGCACTCTAGATAGTTTTTGCATGGAATTTTGCTATCATGTGGTACTTCACTACCATGTTATAGTGATGTAGTGGTCACTAATCATACTAGTCAACTACTCTAGTTCCCCTCCTTGCTTATAAATACCTCTATAGTGAACTCATTTTCACACTTTGATTAAAACTTTTCCTAATCTTGACTAGTCAACTTAAGTTTTTATTACTTTACCTAACTACTTCCAACCTCCAAGTTGACCTACCTACTTCCCATTTGCTTTTTATAGGGTTACAGTGACTTCCACATCCATAGAAACATGGATTCAATCACTGGGGGTGCACAATTGTGTTTTCAAATATTTTGTGTCTAAATTTCCTATGGATGTTGGAGCAACTAGAATACTTTTTTCAATGGATCAATCAATCCAGGTATAGAGGACTTGCATAGATGCCTCATTATGATTTAACTATCAACAACAACCTTCTAAAATCTCTAGTTGGTTGTTTTAACTATAGTGATGGCCATTTCTATGTCTAATTTAACAATAAAATAAAATCCTTTAGCACATCTCCATTGGATATCCATAGTTTAACAGCTCTTCCACATTGTAATACAAGTCCTATGAGCATGAAGGTTGTCTTTTTTGAAGATGATAAGATTTATTTAGAGTCATTCTACAAAGTGTCCTTTGTCCCATTAGGTGAGTGTTAAATTTATTAATTCATTTCCTAAATATAACTAAATCATCTCTTATATATATTTTGATATCCTAATTTAATTACATGTTCTATTTTTTGGTTTTCATTATATATTCTTGAAATCGAAGGGGATCCCTATGGAAAAAATCAATAATCCAGTTCTCAAATCTATTTTCCATTTCTTTCAAGTGAGAATTATTTTATAGGGAAGACCATTAGACATTCCCTTTGGGTGGTTTATTATATTCTTCATTCTCTCTTAGGTGTTAGATGTGACTGGTGCATAAAAATATCCAGAAGGATTAGGGTTGAGTTAAATTTTGTGTTCTCAAAGGACACTTACACCATTCATCTTCTAACTATATTCTAGACTTGTACTTTGAGGCCTTGTATGAAATATAAAATTCTTGAATTCCCACTACCCTTCATCAAAAAATCAAGGCTAATGCTTTGTCAATCAAAGAACAGGAGGTAAGTTTTCTTTCACCAAGTCTCATTTTTTTATTTTTTTATTTTCAAATTTTTTACATTTTTTAGCCTGTTGTTTATTATAGGCAAGGGTGCATCTTTATGACACAATAAAACATATAAAAAATAGAGGTCAACATGCTCTAGAGGGCTCTAGTGATACTGAGTTCATGGAATCTTCATTCAATTCATTTTGAATTACAGAATGCCCAAGAACTGATTATGTTTTATCTCCACTTCAGGTTCCCCCAAAATTCTTGTAATCTATTTTACTTGTATTTTAATGGAAAAAAATAATATTCATATTGTTTTTTTTTTTTGTAGTTTACTCTCAAAATGTTGTCACTGAGGATTTTTCCACTCAACACGATCAATGTTTTCCATTACAACTTTCTTTTTTTATTTCAATTTTGTTAAGAGTATCCTAATTAAATAAGTGGAATATTTATGCTTTTTACAGGTCAAATAACCAATGTCTCTCTACCACCCACAAGCATAATGAGAGGGTAAGTACCAGCTCCTCCAAGGACCAAAGAGGAAGAGACAACTCTAGTAAGGATAGTTAGAGTGGATGAGGTAGTCATGCTACCAAGTAATAACATTAAATTTTTTAATTTGAACTTACATTAGTTTTATGTTTTTGAATTTACCATTTTTGAATTTTTTTTGTAGTGCACCCAACATCTGTTAGGAAACCAAGAAGTATGACACCACCTCCACCACCAAACCAGAATTAGAGAAGAGGAAAGAACATCACCCTACCTATGCGAAGCAGAAGAATCTACAAATTTTCTGATTTCCTAACTTTCTCTATTGGTGGTATTTTAGGTGGACAAGGTCTTACCTATTTACAACAGATTGATCTCAATGAAGAGTTTCTTGGCATTGAAAGCAGGCCCCCAGCTGTTGGTGGATTATATCCACATTAATTTATTCAATTTGCTAATGTTCCTTCACAAGTGTCTCCTACAGTTGCCTCTTCTCTAGCTACCTCCTCTCCACCCCACACTGATAATTTAAATGTTTTTGATGATGCCCTTACTAATTTTTCTTACTAATTTAGTTTTAGAAAATCTGCTTGCTAATCTAATGGATGGTATGATTGAAGGATTTAATGATTTGAATCAATGGGAGATAAGGGCAAAGGCCCTTATCAAAGAAATAAATGCCTGTTATCACAACCATGACCAAAGAATAAATTTATTCTTTCTTATTCAAAATGAACCATTAAAGATTGATGCTTTGTTCCAGTAAGCTCAATCTGGATTGATCTCTATTGACAAAGTTTAAAATGATAGAATTTTAAAGATTATGACAAATAGGTTGGAAAATTTAAATGGAGAAGCCCAAGCATATTTTAATAAATTGAATAAAGATATCAACTTGGTTACCATTGTGCAAGTGGAGAAGGATAAGGATGTGGTAAGTTTTATGTATCTATATGTGTATTTTGATTATTAAAATACCTTGGTATGTGTGTGACACACATTAACTATTGATGGTAGGAAAAATATGAAAATTTAAAACAAGAAGCAAATATTCTCAATGTGCATTTGAAAAATGCCCACAAAAGTATCTCCAATGTGATTCAATTGAAGGAAAAGATGGTTCTATTAAATAAATAGAATGACACATTGAAGAAAATCATTAAGGAGCAAGGTATGGATCCAAGTGTTTTATTGAAGCAAAAAACAAATGTAGATATTATAATTATTTCACAAAGAGATGTAGTGAATGAGGAGAGGGTGATTCTTGCTCAAATGAATGCTATTGTAGATGATCTTCAGAATGAAGGAGTGGTATTGGAGAATGCATTGAAAATTCAAGACAACTTGGTTTTGATGGGTGGTGATGGAAATAACCAAGGTGGTGGAGACTCTCAAGTAGAAAAATGTTGATTTGTTTGACATAATATTGATCGAAATGACAATTTTAGAGTTTATATTGTTTAAAATAGTTTATACCATGTTGGTTAAAAAAACACTAGTTTTATTTAAAAATACTTTATAGTTGTTTGAAATACTCTTAGTTATATAATTTTAATATTTTATATATATTAAATGTTTCTAATTTAATTTATATCTTGTATGGTGAAAAAATAAAGTCATTATTATATTGTTATAGTGTTGAATGCATTTATTATATTGTTATAGTGTTAGATGCATTTGTTATATTGATATAGTGTTAAATGCAGATGTTATACTATTATAGTATTATATTTGTTATTTCAATGCATGGTTATAGTGTTATATTGTTTTGAATGCATTTTTATACTATTCTAGTAGTTGTAGCATTTGAATGTGTTAGGTGAATATTTTGTCGACCAGCTAATTGGCGTTCAAAATAGTTCCTATCACCACAACATAGGGAGATTGGTCATCCAGATGTGCAGGTTTATTGCATCACAAGGGGACAAATCTCTCCTCTCATCAAGGGGAGGTTCCCTATTAAATATGCAGAGCTATATATAATATAAATAAGCAGAAAGTAAGACATAAGAGTGAGACAAACCATCCATCTCTCTTCTTTTAGAGATGATGCACATAGACAAATGAGAAAATCCTAGCTATAAACACTGAAGGCACTTCTCTTCTTTCAAAAGTGTCACTACAAGAAATAGCAGGAGTTTCTTTCAGATAGTGAAATAACCAGTGATCAAAAGAACGTAGGAATAACAGGATGAAACAGAGCTCAAAGTCTCCACCTCAACTACCCAAAGAGTATATCACAAAGGATAATGGGGGCACAAAGTCACCCCAAAATCCTCAACACAAAAAGGAAAGGAAAACACAGACTAAAATCAATTGTGAAAGCACAAAGTCTTCGCATAATTATTTTTAGGACACTTCTTTGTTACCTTCACTAATTCTGTGCACCAAATTAAAAGAATAAGGACACCTTCAAATGACACAAGTCAAAATAGCACAAAGTCTATGAAAAACCTCCTTTCTCATTTAGATAACAATGGAAATGAAATTACAACCTCAGCTCAAAGTCTCAGTCTTTTTCTTTCAAAATGGGCAGAGTTTTGCTCTTCTAAAAATCAGAAGTCTCCTTTACAAATGAGAGAACTAACAAACTTATAGCCATTATGCAAGGATTGGTGCCCTTTTCCATGGGATAGCCCATGCTGCAGTCAATGTCTTCAATGCGTCTCTAGTTTGGTCTGGAGAGACCATGCTAAGAATAGTGTGCTACCATAACTATGGCATGTCCCTTCATCTGACATGTCTCCTCCTTAATATGGACTGTCTAGTCCTTTGCATATTTATCTTTACTTCATGGAAGAAAATAGGCCGCATCCTTGGTTTGGTGCACTCAAAAGTCTACTCGATCCACTGTTTCACCTAATGGAAATAACTCTTTCAAAGATATTTTTGATCCTTTGGTCTCACTCCTCTCTTCACTTCTTAAGCGCTTCTTTTCTCTTTATAGCCCTTCTTGCCTAAGTTTTTGGGGGGTCCTTTCTGTGTCTTTGACAAATGGCAAGTTCCACTATTATGAAACTCATTAGAACTTACAAAAAATGGGGTCCATGACATGTTTTGCCTAAACAACTCCAAAAGGGGAACACATATGCAAACACTTGTCACGTTCTACTAAGTCATAACAAGACACGTGACGTATTCTGCTCTGCTTTGTAATGGACAAGTGGTGGCTTTTAGGATTCTTTCTCTCAATGGGCTTTATCCTTTATGTCCTTTAGACATTCTATCTGAAGGAATTCCTTTAGACAATTTCTCTGAAGGAAATCTTCCTTGCCTTTGCATCTTTCCCACTGCTTTGTCTTTCAGGTGAATTCCTTCAGACAATTTGTTTGAAGGATTTCGCTTTGTCTTTTGCCTTGTTCACTTTTCTGAAGGAGTTCACTTTGTTCGCTTTTGCTCACTGCCCTCCACAAGGGCACTTGGCTTGGTTCACAGCCCTCCATAAGGGCCCTTATTCCTTTGGCTTTAGGGTAGCCCCTCGAACCTGCCAATTAAACTGATCGATTGAACCAACTTTGGTTCAATCTTGCGTTTGAAGCCATATTTTTGTCCAAGTCTTTTGATATCTTTGAGCTGATTGAACCCATTGAACCAATTTGGTTCAAGGTTTAATGGTTCAATGGTTAATTCCTTTATTTTTCACCAAGTATTTTGATTGCTCGAACAAAACGCGTTGAACCAACCACTCATTGAACCAATCCTAAAAATGACTAAGCATTGGAAACTTGTTATTTTGATTGAACTCACCTGTAGAATCCTTTAAACCTATTGAACCTGCCAACTTCAATCATGTTGAGTCCATAGAAACATATCTGTAAAGTCTATAGATTTGAGTCCCTTGAAAGAGTCCGTAGAAATGCACTTGTGGAGTTTGTAGATTCAAGCCTGCAGAGTCCATAGATTTCTGAGAAAGCTTTAAAAAATGAAGAACCTGAATGCTCAGAACAATTTTTGAAAGGGGATGAGAGGATTTTGGATTTATAGGACCAAAATAGTTCAAATATTGTCTCAAAAATGAGTGATATTTTTGGGGGACAACAGCTGGCTCCAGTTGGGGAACTTCCTTCTATTGCAAAAATCAATTGAAGGGAGTAGAATCCAGAATCTCCAGTGCCTTAGAAGCATGCCATTGGGCTATGGAGTCATGCTACCCAAAAAGAAAGGCTCTAAAAAATGAAAATAAAAGAACAAAATACAAACAAAATACTATACAAATACACATATGTATAGGGGGAACTCATCTGATACTTCAAGAGTTGAAGTGCTTCAGATGTTGCCCATTGTGAGGTAGAGAAAATAGACTTTTATCTTGATAAACCATCAAGAAGCCATTTTACCCCCAGAATCAATGACGAGTGAATGGAACTCTCCACTAGGAATTCAATCTCCTGTGTCTTCCTCTTGGTTCTCTTCTCTTGTTGCTCCTTGGCAAGACTTGCTTTCTAGTCTGAGAACCATGAATCTTAGTTCTCCTTCGGAGTCCCTTTTTCTAATTTTGATGGGAAGCAGCTTGGTCTATTACCATAATTTGTTGTTCTGATAGTTCAGTCCAGCACATGTCTTGATTGTCCCCTTCAGATACCTGGCAGACCACCGGCTCGACATCTCCTTTGTCTTGATTAGCTCCCCATTCGAGTAACAATGATTCATACTCGATAGTGTTATTGGTGTTGCTAAACTGTAACTCACGTAAAGAAGGAAGAATATCCCCCTTAGGAGATATCAACACCAACTTGGCCCTAGTACCTATAGAGGAATTGTTGTCATCCATTTCCCAGATCCAAACATCACCAAAAATGGATATTCTGTCAGATTTCTCTTCATTAGATATGGAAGACCCTTTTTCATTTATACTGCGCCCCACCAATCCTTCTGATGTCTAGTTTGAATCAATTCCTAGATCACCACCTACCAGACTCTCATCTCTAGGAACATGGATGTCCTCCATGGTCAAGAAGTAATCACCCCTGCTTGAAAACTCAAACAAAATTTGAGCTTTAGGGGCTGATGTTTGGGTCTTGACATCTTGTACCAACTTGTCCAACTGATCGAGGTTGGATTGTAGGACTTCAAATTCAATCATTTGACTTTTGGTCTTTTTGACATGATCAGTTATGTCAAATGACTGAATTGGACTAGGCACAGAGGATGGGAGTTCATCCTTTCAATTTTTGGGAGGGGCGGGAGGACTAGACTATGAAATTGAAGTAGAAGTTGCAAAACTATTTGGGATACTTACTTCTTTAGCAACCACTAGGTCCTTTGGCTAGAAAGATAGAGTGCTTCCACGTTCAGCAATTGAAACTATTGATTGAGGTCACTTCTCTATTTTTCCTTTATCAGCTTGCTGAGCTGACTGGTTTTGGGATCAAGTGAACACATCATATGGTCCCTCATCTGCATCACCTTCACATCTGGGTTCATCCTGGTAATCTAGGAAACTAATAATTGAGTCACCAACTGACTCTTCTTGATCCTTCATGAAGAGATCAGTGTTACTTTCTTGATTAAACTCAAGTTGGAAAGATAAATCACGCTCTGTTTTCAAATATCCAACTATTGAATTGGCTAGAGGTGCTTCAATGGTGAGGTTCCTCTATGGAGGAGGAAGGTGATTTCATTGTCCCTGATTCCTGGTAGCATTACCTTGGTATGCCTGATTCTAAAATGTCCTCCTAAGCATATCTCTGTATGTAAGATCAGATGACATCCCTTGCACCATTTTCTTTTTGAGAGCTAGCATTTCATTTGCTAGCTTTTGTACCATCAGGTCAGTGGTGACCACAAGTGAATACTCAAAAGATGAAGAGGATTTACCTTTATTAGGGTCTCTCCTTATCTTTTATGCCAAGATAAGGTCATCTTCTACCTTAGTAGCCAAGTTTTGAGTAGCAGTAAGGTCTATGTGACTGGCCCATCTTAGCAAGAAACCTACTTTAGGAAATTATGAGTTGATGAAGAAACACATGAGATTCTGAGGTGTCAGCTGGGCGATCATGGGAATCCTATGCCTCAGCTTGTTGAACCTAGTAATGAAGTCCCTCATAGGCTCATGGGGCTCCTTCTTCATTTGTGTGAACTGGGCTAGCAAGGCATGTACATCCTCTACTGGCCTGAATCTAGCTTCAAATTTAGCTTTGATAGTGTCCCAGCCAATCACTAATCTAGTCTACAGATGGTAAAACCAGTCTGTAGTAGCACCTTGTAGTGTCTCCATGAAAAGCTTGACTACCACATCTTCATATTCCACCCCTATCACACCACAAGCTATGCTGAAAGTTGCAATGTGTTCATCAAGGTGAACTCTCCCATCACCAAAGAATTTGGGGAAATTCTTTCTTGAACTAAGTGGTAGCTCATGCAGGGGTGGAGTTAGATTAAGTAGGCCAAATGAGTTACCCTAGGGGCCTCAAAATTCCATGATCAGATTATGAACAATAGGGATAACACATCTAAGTGGAGTTGCCAAATTATAGGACAAAAATGGAAAAGAAATTGGCCCTACTTCAGCTTAAAGCTTAAGGCTTCAAACTACACTTTCTTTCCCAGCAACTCTAGTTTTACAGACCAGATAATATAATGGAGACGGATGAAAATGGTAAGGCTATAAATGGATAATGGGTAAGACCCAGATGGGAGTCACCAGACTCTATAATGGATAAGGGAAGTAACTACTTCAATTTGAAATTTGAGGCTTCAGACTACACGTTCATCCCCAGCAGAGTTGCCAAATATTGTTGGGTGAATATTTTATCGACCAACTAATTGTCATTCAAAATTGTTCCTATCACCACAACATAGGGAGATTGGTCATCCATATGTGTAGGTTTACTACATCACAAGGGAGCAAATCTCTCTTCTCATCAAGGGGAGGTTCCCTATTAAATATGCAAGCTATATATAATATAAATAACCAGAAAGTAAGACACAAGAGTGAGAAAAACCATCCATCTCTCTTCTTTCAGAGATGATGCACATAGACAAAAGAGAAAATATTGGCTATAAATGATGAAGGCACTTCTCTTCTTTCAGAACTGTTGCTACAAGAAATAGCAAGAGTTTCTTTCAGATAGTGAAATAATTAGTGATCAAAAGAACATAGGAACAATAGGATGAAACAAAGCTCAAAGTCTCCACCTCAACTACCCAAAGAGTATATCACAAAGGATAATGGGGGCACAAAGTCACCCCAAAATCCTCAACACAAAAAAGAAAGGAAAACACATACTGAAATCAATTGTGAAAGCACAAAGTCTTCTCACAGTTGGTTTTAGGACACTTCTTTATTACCTTCACTAATTTTATACACCAAATTAAATGAATAAGGACACCTTCAAATGACACAAGTCAGAACAACATAAAGTCTATGAAAAACCTGCTTTCTCATTTAGATAAAAATGGAAATGAAATTACAACCTTAGCTCAAAGTCTCAGTCTTTTTCTTTCAAAATGGGCAGAGTTTCGCTCTTGTAAAAATCAAAAGTCTCCATTACAAATGAGATAAATAAAAAACTTATAGCCACTATGCAAGGATTGGCAACCTTTTCCATGGGACAGCCCATGTTGCAGTTAATGTCTTCAATGCATCTCCAATTTGGTCCGGAGAGACCATGTTGAGAACAGTGCACTGCCATAACTATGGCGTGTCCCTTCATCTGACATGTCTCCTCCTTAATATGGACCGTTTGGTCCTTTGCATATTTGTCTTTACTTCATGGAAGAAAACAAGCCATGTCCTTGGTTTGGTGTGCTATGAAGTCTACTTGATCCACTATTTCACCTACTAGAAATAACTCTTTCGAAGATATTTTTGATCCTTTGGTCTCACTCCTCTCTTCACTGCTTAAGCACTTCTTTGCTCTTTATAGCCCTTCTTTCCTAAGTCTTTTGGGGGTCTTTTTTGTGTCTTTGACAAGTGGAAAGTTTTGTTGTTATGAAACTCATTAAAAACTTATATAAAATGGGGTCTGCAACACGTTTTTCCCAAGTAACTCCAAAAGGGGAACATGGATGCAAACACTTGTCACGTTCTACTGAGTCATAACAAGACATGTGATGCATTCCACTCTACTTTATAATGGACACGTGGTAGATTTCAAGCTTCTTTCTCTCAGTGGGATTTATCCTTTATGTCCTTCAGACATTCTATCCGAAGGAAATCTTCCTTGCCTTTGCATCTTTCCCGCCAGACTTTTGCTTTGTCTTTCGGGCGAATTCCTTCAGAGAATTTGTCTAAAGGATTTCGCTTTGTCTTTTGCCTAGTACACTTTTTCGAAAGGAGTTCACTTTGTCTGCTTTTGCTCACTACCCTCCACAAGGGTATTTTTCCTTGGTTCACTACCCTCTGCAAGGGTATTTGCCTTTTGGGCTTTGGGGCACTCCTTTGAACCTCCCGATTGAACTGACCGATTGAACCAACTTTGGTTCAATGGTTCAACGGTTCAATCTTGCATTTGAAGCCATATTTTTTTCTAAGTCTTTTGATCTCTTTGAATCGATTGAACCCATTGAACCAATTTGGTTCAAGGTTCAATAGTTCAACAATTCATTCCTTTGTTTTTCACTATGTCTTTTAACCGCTTGAACAAAATGCATTGAACCAACCAAAAATGAAAAACCCGAATGCTTAGAACAATTTCATATCCAAGCATTCAAATGACAAACACTACAACTACTAGAGTTATATAACAATGCATTCAAATCTACAACTACTAAAACAATAAAACACTATAACCATGCATTCAATATTACATATCCTAGAATAATATAATTCAAAAGAATATTTACTTTACAATAGGCTATTTTTCTTACAACTTCTAAAAATACTACAATATTTAAATACTACTAGTACTAGAAATATTTTCCTACATCTAGTTTCAAATCTACAACTTTTAGAACATTATAGCCATGCATTCTATTGTCCCCCAAAAATATCACTCATTTTTGGGACAACATTTGAACTATTTTGGTCCTATAGATCAAAATACTCTCTTCCCCTTTCAAATGTTCTAGAAGTTTTATGTTGTTCTCTACTTCTCCTAGTTGTAGATTTGAATGCATTGTTACACTATTCTAGTAAACTACTACTTGTAGCATTGAATGCATTGATTGTGGTGGAATTTAGAAATATGTGAACTGAATTTCCAACTACAAGAAAAATATTTCCTAAATATTTGTGTAATGGTACTAATGTAAATGTGCAATAGAATAATTATTGTTACACTATTATGCATGTGTTATATCTATATATATGCTCTTGAAATTACTATTGTATACAATCAAGAAAATAAAAAAACAATAAATCTTGTATGGTGTCATGGGGTGCACTGTGCCTTTCTAAACATGAGACATGTGTGATTCACATTTTCTATTAAATCAATAAGGAAACATTATATATAATGTTCATGATAATTATGATTGCTGCTTAATGAATGAAATGCATTGGAAAGAAAGTACTATTTAAACTCACATAATTTTAATAGGAGCAAAAAAATATTAATTCTAATGTAATGAATAAATTCATGATTGTAACATCCATGATCCATGAAATAGATTATAGAATTTAATGTATTTTAAGATGAAAGAATAAGAAATATTTTCATAAAAGATTAATTGTTAAACTTATCAAATTAAAATTTAGGCAGCTGAAACAATCCTCGCAAAACTTGCTCATCATAAGTGTGATTTACATCTACCATGCAGAGCTATATTTAGTCTCAGTATTCCCATCCTCTATATTGGTAGTAGTATTAGTCACACCTCTTCTTTCCACTAGAGAAATCCATGTTTCCACTGCTCTATCATATGGAAACTTTTCCATAGTATAACATGAAACATATAGTCTCAAGCAAGTCTTTAGATTTTTATCTAATTTATTTCTAAATTTTGACTTCATGAAGGATAATGCACTAAACACTTGCTCATCTTCCACATATCCCAAAATAATTGTTTGAAAAAGTTCATATAATTTAAAATATTCACTAATACTTTCTTTTAATACGCTACTTGGATTAGAAAAAATCCATAGACAAGTAATGGTACCATTTTCTGTTGGGTCAATTAAACACTAAAATTGATCCATCATTGTAATTCCAAACTATGTTGACTGAGACATTAGTAATTATTTATTTAAAATACCATTAATCTAAACTCCATTCAAATCTATAGATCTAAAAAATTGCATTACAATTATACCCATGTATTTTTGAAATAATGTGTTGATTTATTCTAGACTATTAACACTGTTCCGAAAAATAGGATTCACCACTCCCATTCCCTTCAACAACTCATCCCTTTTAAAACATTCTTTAATATTCATAGCTAAATTTTGTGAGATTTTTCTTAATTTAATTTTTATTTTAGGTAAAATAGTATCATATAGTAAACATGTCACAGGTACATCTTAAGGCTCAACTCCCACAATGTCAAATCTTGTAGAGCCATTGTACATTGGGAACTCAATGCCATTTACTATGACACAAAGATGATCATGGATATTGAATTTCAAATAACTCTCTCAATTCTGAATATCTATCAAAAATTTTCAAGTTATAAAAATAGGGATGTGAAATCTTTCATTCAATGTGTATAATATATCTAAACATTGGCATACATGTTTTCTCAAACTTATAAAGTCAAAAATATAGATAGATCTCTCTTGGGCATGTTTCATGTAACAGTTGATTTCCTTCAACATTGGCAAAATACTGCATAATGTGAGTAATGTCTCTAAATCTATTAAATGACCCAAAAAAAATTACTTTTTTAACTTCCCTATAATATTTATACATAAACCCTGTTAAAGATGGATATTCCTCAAAAAAAATTCACATAGGTTCATACATGGAAATCCATCTGGTTTCGACATCTTTTAGTAGTTTTTTACCATTTATCACCCCAATTTCAAATTTTTGAAACTCCATAAATATTTTTGGGCTGCTAGACATGTATGCATGTAAATCATGAATCATCTCTTCCACTTTCACAACATTACTAAAAGTGCTAACAATTTTATACACCAGATTCATCCTGTGAGCCATGCAATGAATTAGAATCATAAATGGAGAAATTATTGTTTGAAGGTGAACACAAATACTAGTTCTATGCCCCTACATCACTGATATACCATCAATGCTATCACACACCAACTTCATAGTTATGGTATAATCATTTATCCTAGCTCTCTCTCTCTCTTAAAATGGATACAACCAATTTATGCAGATTTTTTGAATTATAATTTTCTACCATTTTATGGACAACTAGAAGATAAGATTGCCTTGTATAGTTTTCAAAGGTGTACACATGCATGCAAACCCATGATGTGTTAAATATTATAGTGACCTCATCGATGGACAGAGAGATAAGCAATGATCTTTTAACACTTTCAAATCTTCCTTCTCAACAATGGTTGGACATTTTGCCATTTCTCAAGCACTGTTATTTGACCAATGTGACTATGGAATATCTAGAAAACCATTATGTTGAAACAAAATTTTGTAATCTAGAAAATCTAAAATGGGTCTTCCATTTTTTTAAATGTAGAAAATAGTAGATAATTGTACATATTTTGCCCTGAGATTGGACTGCATAACTTTTCCAAATTATGCTTTGATGGTTCCCCCTTTCTCAACAAGATATTTTTGTCATTTCTGATTATTTTCATATTCACATGCATATCTTACATGCATACATTCTTTTTTTATTTTTCCATCTATGTGTTCTTGTTATATATCCATCTTGGTACTTCATGTCTATATATAATTTCCCACATTATTTCTTGATTGTGTCTAATTTAATTTGTATTATGTGTTCTTTTTGAGTTCCCAACTGCAAATTATGCATCTGTATTTTGTTGGAGGATCATTACTATTTTTTGATTCTACAAGTTCTATAAATGGAATTTTTTTAGCCCAGTCAACTTGAAAATACCTTCCTATTATCTATGTACTTCTCTTCCTTTGTCAACTTTTTTGAGTGGAATTTTTAACAAAATTTGGTGTCTAGAAAAAACTACCTTTCTTTTGGGAAGTGCCCAAAGGAGTGTGTTCTACTAATGTGCCTAGATTTGTGTTTTTTATGGGTGGTATTTCATTATTAAAATCTTCAGGTTGAGAGAAATTATTAGGACTAATTATTTCTATGGAAATAGTATCAATTTGTGTATTGAAATGGTTTCATAATTATTTTACAATGAAAAAACTAACTAATTTAAAAAAAAAAAGTTTAAGAATTACCTATATTTGAAGTGCCTATTGGTTGGGCCCTCTTTGTTGGATTTCTAAAATAAAACATGGTGTTGTATTTTTTTGGTATTTGTTATGGTACTTTACCCTTTATGTAACCATCTGAGGCCACAACTTTATTGTCAGGTGGGTGAATTTTACCACATGGTAGGTTTTTTTCATGTAGCATATTGACACCAGGTGATAGGTTACCTTCACCTGATAGAGTGTCATCGAGTGCTTAGTTATCATCACTTAATAGAGTGTCACTAGGTGACTAGTTACCATCAATTTGCATGGAGCTACCAGGTGATAGGTTGCCACCACACATCATGGTGCCATCATGTAACAAAATACCATCTTATGGCACTGTGCCATCGCATGACACTATGCCATCATGTGGTACTATGCCATCATGTGGCACTTTGACATTATATGGCATTGTGCCATCATAAGACATCATGTCAATGTGAAAATTTTTGTTTTTACATGACATCATTTCATTACACAGTAATTTACCACTACATGACATAGTGCCATTATGTGACATAGTTTTGTCATGTGACACAACACCACTTATCAACCAATTTGTATCATGGTACATAATGCTAGTGGAGGTTAGGTTACTTAAACTAGTCGAGTGGTATAGTGTGGCCTCAAGGCTCAAGTATTAAAATCTTCACAATCCGGTAAAGAAAGATACTTCAGTGGTAAGTTTGTGACCTCTACCAACATATATATATATATATATATATATATATATATATATATATATATATATATATATGGTGAATTACATGGATAACCACATAAATATTATAAATGGTTGGTGAGCCAACCCCTAAAAAAATAACATCCAAGAATTTAAGGTGAAAGGGTCATATGTTGTACCCTAAAAATTCACCAAATTCTACTTTCCCAAAATTAAATATTCATCAATTAACAAATATTTTCCATTAAAATTCTCCCTGATCTCCGAAGATATAGTCATCAAATGCAGAGCAAACAACTTCATAGTCATCCCATCCATCATAAGAAGATGCAGAAGAATAGCTATAAGAAGACCCAAAAGAATGACCAAAATGGCTGGAGGGTCCAATAAAATGTGCTTTTATCTTATGTTGATGTTGAGAGGACCTCCATTGAAAAGGGAATTCTATAGAGAGATGGCCTATGCCACCCCAATTGTAGCAAATTTTATCACATCCATTAGAACTAGAAGAAGAATAACCACATGAAGAAGAATGCTTGTGTTTGTGCTTATGTCCATGTGAATGTTTGTGGTGATTTTCATGCTTTAGAGAACTAAAATGATGTCTATGGTTTGGAAAGCCTAAATGATTTATGTGTCTAGAATGATGCCAATGTCATGAAGAATCAGAATGATGTTTATGCCTAGAAGTGTGCTTATGAGAGTGTCTATATTTCTCTTTATGTCTTCTATGGGGCTCATAAAATGGATTTCCTATTTTAGAATAGTGTTCTTCCTCAGTAGATTTTTCTTTCTTCTTTGCAAATTGTCGCTCGTGTTGAGTGAACAACTCACAAATTGTATCAAAGGTAGATTTTTTAAGCTTATCACTAAGCTGTAACATCTCAAGAAATTACCTATAGATAGGGATAAGACCATTCAAAACAATAGATATGAGAATTTTATAGTCAATTTTCCTACCATTATTACCATATTCTTGTTTCAAATTCTTAATGTGTAACACATATTCTGAAACATCTTCATCATCAACAAGTTTAGTATTGAGCTACTGCATAAAAAAGTCAATTTTTTTATAAGTAGGTTGTTTATCATACAAGTATTTTAGACCTTTCCATGCTTTCCATGCTTTAGATTTGATGGATTCTATGTTAATTATGACTTGTATACTGCAAGTTGATTTCAACAGTACAAGAGCACGCTTGTCATGTTTATGAAATTCTACAAGTTTTGTAGCATCAATGGGAAATATGGGTTATTTTTCAATGACGTCCCATAAGTCATTAAAAATTAATGTGTTTTCCATGTTCATTTACCATTATTTATAATTTTTAGAGGTTAGACATCCAGTGTCAAAAATCAAACTCATGATTTTAGCCATGATGCTAAAGAAACAACTCAATACAAAAGAATACTATTTTGAGGTTTTGCTTTTACCTTCAAAAATAGTATATGAATACAAAAATGATTCCTAGGACTTTTGTAAAAAATTCACCTTATAAATCCTTTCTACTTATTTCTCTAATTTTTATTGAAAAATATTCCCTTATAACTCCTAATACACCCTTATTTCTCCATTACAAAATAAGATCAAATTTTGATCAAAAATTTACACTAAAGGGTTTTAAAACTTGTACCTTCCTTTTGTAAAGTAAAAAACATTTTTGCCTTTATAATAATAAATTTATACATACATGGATATTTTAAATCTTTTACCAAAAACAAAATTCTTCCTTTGTATGTAAAAATTTATAATTTTGATTTTACTTGCATGGTGAAATAAGCCACACTTGTCTTTTACTTGTACGAAAAATCAATTTACCTTGTCTTGAGTGGAGCCCATAGATAATTTTTTTTTTTATTAATCTATATTTATTGCATTAAATAATACATGATACTATAGGTATCATCATCATTCTTCCTTATCTGGTTCCTCTTCACCCTTTCTCAAGCATTACACACTTTGTCTATCATCAGATGGTAATTACCAGCCTGCCTTTTTTATATGGGAACTGCAAGTGATGTGAAATCCTCCAATTTATTTTCAATTCTTTCAAGGCATCACCTAGAAATGTGTGGCATCAGAATCATAATAAAGATACCTTGGCTATAAATGGATGACCTCCAATAGCACCCTGCTAGGTAGGAATCGATAGATATAAATAGTTTATTACTTTTGTATCCATAATAAAGATTATGAAACTAATTAATGTCATTAAAATGAATAAATAAATATATAAATATATAAAAAATGCAATCTATTTGATGGCATTCACTATGCTTTGGTTGTGCTTTCACTATGACTCTGATCTGATCCCATTCTTAACACCAACTCTTTCAACATCATATGGTCTATAAGGATTTGATTTCTCAAGGTAGTTGTGAAAGTATATGCTCTTCAATATGCCATCATCTTATTCAAATATGCTTTTTATTATTCATTTACCAGTCCTCTGATACCACTGATCAGATTAGTGAAAGGAGGAATTAGATCAAAATTATATTCAATGAAAATTGATTTTTCTTTTTTTTGTACAATGAGTAAGCTATAAAAGCTTGCAAAAGTTGGTTATAAAACTATAAAACCAACTAACAATAATATAACCCATAAAATTAAAACAATAACAATAAAATAAAAAACCTAAATAGTTTAGATCAATAAATGATCCCAATACCAGCTTCAAAATTAGAATACATTAGTGTATGTTACAACACTCATTAGACCTTCTAGATTAGTTTGAATATATTTTTTATCCTTTTATAATTTTTGAGTATGTTTACTTTAGAACCAACACAAGTTCTCTTAGTGTCTTCTACAAGGATTATATTGCTTCTTACCATTCCCTTACCTTTCCACTTTCCATTAACACTAACCAACCTAACCATTATATTGACATTTCATCTCTCACAATTGTTGATTAGGATTGATAGAATCACACATTTTTTAACTGCATCCATGGTGACATATTAGTTGTAGAATATTAGGGGGACCAAGACCACAAATCATGAAGAAGAATCTCCTAGTGAAACCTTTTCAAATGAGTAGGGGGTAATCAAAATCCAAACTCAACATCTTCTAGTGAAACCTTGTTTGAGATGATAAAAGACAATAAAATTCAAAAGTTAGCATTCCTTAGTGAAACCTTCTTGGAAGTGTTATGGGATAATCAAGACAAATTTATTGGTGAAAAATTATTCAAGGTGCCAATTTCTTAGTACAAAAGTTATTCATTTCTTGATGTAGACATTATGAAGATAACATCAACACAAATTCCAATCTATAACATAATCAAATGGCAGCATCTCTCAAGACCAAAGATATAAAAATATGGTGGTCTTATCAAGAGCATATTCAAAAGTCTTTGGCTGCCACAACCAAAATTATGTCAAATCCATAATTAGTAACATTGTGTGTGATTGAAAACCCCAATCTTCATTTGTTATCCAACTATTATACATTCCATTATGATCCATTTCTCCATTCCATACTTTTATTACATTTCCAAATTAGACCTTTTATCCAATGTTTATCCATTTTTACCATCCCTGGACACATTTTCCTTTATAGAGGCTACAAAGACATCTTCTCTAGAATTTTGGAGGAAATAGAATCAATGACCAACAAATATCATAACATTGATATTGGAGTCCAAATCAATAGCAGGTTCTTGACAAAGAAACTATATAGAAGGGGTGTGGGCTAGAGATCAAGATCATTAAACATTATGTTTGTACCATATGTTGATTAGGATGAGTATCTCCACATCAATAAGAAAAATAGAATTATACCTTACCTTTCCATTTTCCTTGCCATTATTTCATTTACCTTACCTTTCCATTTACCTTTCCTTGCCCTTTACCTTGCCTTACTATTGTTTCATACCTTGCCATGTACCTATTCATGAATGCATTGTATGGTGGAACTACATTGACTTAATTTCCTTTGAGACTATTTAGGTAGTGCTAAATTTACATCGAGGTCAGGTCGGTCACCCCTTTTTCCATGTTCTCACCATTTTTAGACCTTTTTGTATCTCATAATCCTTCATTGAGTTGAGATACCAAAATACCCAAAAACATTAGAAACATTTATAAACATTCATCATTTTAAGGTAAACTATAGTGTTTTGAGGTACATTTGGACTATATAGGTAGCACTCAGTGTTTTCTAAGGTCAGCTCAGCCACCCCTTTTCAAATTCTCTCAATTTTTTATGAGTTGCTTTTGTGGGCATTGTGCATTTGAAATTTATGCACTACTACACCCTTAGTTTGTCTAATGCTCTCATCATTTTATGATCACTTTAAGGAGTGATATCTCCATTTTGTGAGTAAATTGGTATCACTACTATAATTTTATGAGTCACTTTTATGTGTATTTTGTATTTGAAATTGATGCACTACTACACCTCGAGTTTGTCCCATGGTCTCTCCATTTTATGAGTGGTATCTTATCAATCTCTAATTAGTTAACATACCCAAAAAAACATTTGAAACATTAAAAAAATTCCTAAAAAATGGAAATGGATTACAATCTTCTAGAGAGATATAAATCCCCAAAATCCAAAAACATTTATCTTGTCCTAAATCTAGTCAATAATCCTCAATCCACCCACTTTGGGGCACATTAGTCCTTGAGCCAATTATTTTAAAATTAATTGGGATTTTTACTTCTCAAATCCACTTTACATGGTGAAATTAATTTTTGGTTCCAATAAATTCCATTTCTATTTGGGTGTGACCTTCCCTTTGCATGTATCTTTGCTTAGGGACACTGTCCAATTTGCACTTTTAGGCCAAGCTCGTAGCTTTCACCCTGTTGGGGAAAAATAAAAGTGTGTAGCTTATAATAGGATATATTATCCCAAAATTTCATTTCCTTTAATATATCATTGCTTTAGATCACCACCAATTTATCATTACATTGAGCCTTCACATGTAGATATTGACTTGGTTAACGACAAGATACTTTTTGTTATTTTTATTTTCAAGCTTTATGTGTGTGTCTGTGTTTACTTAGTTGTTTGTTTATTTATTTTATTCTTTATTTACTTTCATTATTGTGCCTTGACTCAATTTATACTCATTCATTTGGTGATTACTTATTCATTGTACTTGAATCCATCCATATTCATCCGTTAACATTGTCATCATGGTTTTTAACATTGGTGCCTTGTTTTCCATTATATATTAGATCAAGAGTCAATACTTATGTACATTATGAATAGGTCATCATGGTGTTTTATATCATGGTGCATACCATAATGTGCTACCAAAAAAACTAAGATATTGGATCTTAAAATTAATGAAATGGGTAGTACTTCCCCTTATTCACTTTGGTAGTTATCTCCTACTCCTTGATCAAATAAACTTATTGACCATTTTGGTTGTATCAATGTTAATAAGTATGAGCCTATCTACATTGGAAGTTATAACCAAATCATCCACATTAACTTATTATTATTCTATTCTATTCCTCATTTAAGTTTCTCCCTCTTTTAGGTGAACTACATGAACCTAAGGTCTATTTAGACTATGTAAGAAGTGCCTCGATACATGATGTATCTCAAGTCAACTTGGTTATCATCATCATCATCATCATCATCATCATCATCATCATCATCATCATCATCATCATCATCATCATAACCATTATTATTCCATTCCCATTATTATCTTCTAGTCGTTTTTTTCATCACTTTGTGTATCCTCATGTGCCTAGTTGTTTGTGGCTTCTTCAGTCTTTGAAAATTCATTAGACCATGCACCTATATTTGTGCCCACTCATTTTTCATCTATGTGATAGGTTATAACCTTGAGTTATGATTGTCAATCCACCCTATATGGTTAAAATCAATTTTATTCAATGAGCAATCTACTTTGTTGGGGTATACCATTGTGCTAGTGATTATAACCACCTTTGGGAAAATCAATAGTTCAACCCATCCACCATGTTAAGGCACATCATTTTTCCACTAATTATAACCACCTTAGGTCAAATTAGTAGTTCAACCCATCTACATTGTTGGGCACATCATTGTGTCACTAATTATAATATCATTTAAGTAAATTAGTATCTCAACCTTTGTTAATGATTATAACTACCTTTGTGAAAATTAGTATTTTAATCAATGCATGCAAGTATTATCTAAATTAGATTAATCTCATCCATGGGTTAATTTTATTTTTCTTCTTGCTTCTTTTTGAGGCACCATCCATCAATCGTGTGTTTCGACCACTCCATCAAAGGGGCATCATAAGATTCCCAAACTTTGTTTAGAGCATCATCCCTCAATCATTATATTTTTTTCTTAATAAGTCTTTCATTCTTTGAAAAGGAATTATTATGCCTTCTCAAACAGGGGCATCATCTATGTCTAAACCAAACTTTAGATTGATTTCTACCAAACTATGCAAATTAAGCCTAGAAATCACCAAAATGCCAAAATTCATCCACACATAGGATATATCTACCCATAATCATGTTAAGGAATCCTTATTTATGGTATTACCTTGTACATGATGATCTCCCATGGATTGATCCTTAATCAAGTTGCGACCATGTAAATTGACATTTTTGACCAATTGAGTGGGGCACTTTACTAACTTTTAGAAAAGATTAAAAGACTAATCAAATTTACTTAATTTATTAAACCTAATTAATTTCTTGGTGAAATAATACATGTGTAATTAATGAATATCTAAAATTGGAAATTCAAAAATCAAAAATAGTAAGCCATGACATCATCATCATAGCACCCTAAAAGTTGGCAAGCACTCAAAAACTCAATGAAAATAAATATCTAAAAAGGCAAGTTATGCTTATTAATCTCATAATTTAATGGCTTTTACCTCCAAAATTGGGCCAATTTTGGGCCCTCCATCTTTATATTGGATTGAATGGTCACGATTGATCCATGGGATTTTAGGATAAGCTATAAATAAGAGTGTCATCCCTCTTTTTCATTAAGCTTTCTTGTGTAATGTTATTATATAGGAATACCTTCAAAAATATCTCAAGCCAAATTTATAATGTTGAATTATTAAGAGATAGCTTCACATTCCAAGCCAAGCCAAGGTGATATACCAAGTGGACACATGGAGATGATGCTAGAGCACCATTGAGGAAGAACCATTGTTCACAAGCTGAGATCAAGCCCACCTCATGATAACAAGATATTTAAACTTGAAAGGAAGGTAAAAGTGTTCATTTTTATTCTAGTTGTAGTTTTTTCCCTTTGTTATTTAGTTCCTGTAAGTATCTAGGGTTGGAATGTTAATTGTCTTTAATTTGTTTTTGGTTTATTCACTAACATTAGAAACTAACATCATCATTGGATTCCTATGTTACAATTAAGAGGGTTATTTTTCAACTTCTAATAACTCATTCAAGGATGCATAACCATCTTTAAAGATTCTAAATCAGAAAATAATACATACATAATTGTTTTCAATAATCTCCAAATCACCAACTATGGCATCCCTTATCAAAAACTTCAAGTAAATATTAAATTTCTTAAATAAGTTTTTTTTTTTAATATATTTTAAAAGAAGCTTCAAAATTCCAAATTGGTTTTCAAGAACTCCAATGTAGTTATTAAATAACTCTAAGATAATCTTCAATAAATTCAAAGGTATTTCAAGAAACTCAAAAGAGAAAAAATATTTTCAAGAAATAACCAGTTCAAAGCTTCCCAAGAAGGTTTTTAAATAATTTCCAATAAATATTTTTGAAAAAATATGTGTTAGCTCATAATTATAGGGAGAGTTTAAATGCATTTCTTGAATTCTAAATCAATTTTCAAGAATTCCAAAATAGTTTCGAAGAAGTGATTTCAAGAACATCAAAGCAGTTTAGCCACTTTAAGGTGATTTCAAGAAAATCACGAAAAGTCCAAACTTTAATTAAAATGCCAATATTCTTGTAGTTTTTAATATTTTTTAATATTCATTTTTAAATATCTCAAAAATACTTGTAGAGGTGGTTTCTTCAAACCTATCCCAATTTATAAAATTATTTTCTATAAGGTCCTCTCTTTTAAAAATTATTTTATTACACAAAATTTGTCTTTGTAAAGGGTCGACCAAAGATGTTGAACTATAACCTCAATCCACATGAATTTGCCATACACTCAAGGTCCATTTCATTAACCTAATTTATATTGAGAAAAATCTACATAATTAGACATTGCATCTAATATTAGATGGTGTTTTTGGGAATGTGATGAAGTTAGTGTTGCTCAGTTCTAGATAATTTTACCTATATTGGATCAAAAGGTAGATTGTGAATAACATGTTTAGAGGATTTTTTAATGAATTACATCTCATGTAACTAATCATAAGGATGTAAAAGCAACTCCTAATCCAAGAAATGATTTTTCAATAGCTCAAGGTCTAGTTCATCAACCTAAACTTGATTGGTTTGAAGCTACACAATTAAACATTGTCATCGATCTCTAACATTTTACTTGGGATATCAGAATAAGCCATGCTCATTTTAAGAGTTGTAATTAAATTAAATGATGAATACTACCATGCTTATATTTTCTGAATAATTTTTGAAATTATTGAAAGAAGACAAATAAGAAGTTCTCAACTTTCTCATACATCCTAATAGTAAAACTTTCATATGATAATTTATGCAAACATGGCACCTATCTTCTAATCATGTCTCAAATGAAATCAATCCATTCAAGAATAACATGTTAAGCCTACATAAATATCAATAAAAATCACCACCCAAATAACACAACCAAGGAAATCATCCTCAAATCAACTCAACATTGTGCTAAAATTTAGACAAGCATGGATAACAAACAAGAAATATTCATGGCCTCTGATTACAATCAAACACCAATTTTTATTTCCTTAGATTCTCTTATAATATCTTACAAAGAAGGACCTACTCAAATTGTATCAATTTTAGTTAAATATCTTACTCCAGTTTAAACCCAAATTGAAGTTCATTCAGCAATACAGTGTGATCCTCCTACCATTGACACATCAGCATGGTTCTTGAAGTCCTTAAGAAAATAAAATGATTAATCAAACTAATCACTATTGATTTTAAATTAGTCACATCCTTTTCAACTCCTCTTGTGATTAATCCAAAAATAATTTCTAAAGTCACCATAAATGAATAAGTAATTATATTTGTATAGATTATGACACCTATCACCAACAACAATAAATAAGGCATTTCAATTTAAGACTATCAACTTTCTACAGTAATGTTGGGAAGACATAAAATGGAAGGAGACAAAGAAAATTCACAATAATTATTGAACATGATCATTCAATGCATAGAAAAGTAAAAATCTCAAACAACACAATACAAGGAGTAAAATCAACAATTGGTAGTATTTGTTTAACATCGCATTAATCTAGTAGGATCTTCTTTGGTCCTAGTACCTCTAATGATAGTGTTAATAGATATAAACATGATTCCAATGTCAAAAGAAATCAAGAACATTAGAAAAGTGATGAATACATGGTCAAAATTTTGTTGGTGCATGGATTGAAGATGATTAATGACATTATGAGGATATTTGACAAGATTCAAATAGGATTAAATGCACTGAAAGGATTTGAATCAGAATTCACTAGGGAGATGTCATTCATTGAATCATTCTTCCCCAAATTTCATAACATGATCAAATTGGGTTTCTCTTCACTCATTTCCAATAGAGTTCTCAAGATTCAAAATCACATTCTACATGTCAAATCATCCATTATTTTCAAATTTGTAAGATAGATGGTCAAGAATGCGAAATCAAAACTTCATAGTTTCAAAGAGAGAGGTGATATAATGCAACTCAAAGAACAATTGTTAGAATTAGTTAAGAATTAGTCTTTTGCATCTGTAGGTTTTGATGTTTCCTCCATCATGAAGTTAAACAAACTCTAAATCCTATTTGAATAAATATAAAATAATATAATTTAATACCATCCCATTATTGAGCTCATTTCTAAAGTGCAGATGGTGTGTGAAGTTTGTTTCATAATCCAAAGGCACTCAAATGTTTTAGTAAACTCCAAGCTTTAAGGAAAGAACATGACAATATGTGATCTGGTTGAATAACATGTGTTCATTCCCATATTACTAGGATAGGGTAACTAGTTTTTAGTTGGTTGGATCAAAGTGGATAGTGTGTCAATTGTTATTGAATCCTAAATCGTGCTCTTGTTCCATCAATAAATGAATCATGTAAGCAAAGTTACAGGTTCAAAAGGGTCCCACTTCATCTAACCATGGGTTGTTTAATAAATTTTCCTTTATTTCATAAGGTCACTTTATTTTATAAAGTTAGTTTATTTTTATAAAAAAATTATTTTTATTAATAAAAATTATGATTTAATAAATAAACTTTTTCTTTTTTTCATAAAGTCACTTTCTATGTCTTATTTTCTTGCAAAACCCTAAATAACTTTTATAACTACCTTGAGAAGTTATAAAAATGATTTATTGGGTAATTTCAAAAGGACTTGTTGATAAGAGAAAGAAATTTTAGCAATATGGAAGGAAGGATATCTTCCGTATTGAATGTGTGTTTGTTTTTATTGAGAAATACGAGGTTGTTGTATATCTTCTTTTCTAATTCTATTCAATATCCTTTGTCTATGTATCATGTTTGTATATTTAAAATATGTCTTTCCCATCTCATTTTCATGATAAAGATTTCCTTTTTAAGAAATTCAAATTTCTAGATTATTCTAGTGAGTTTGTGTGGTTAGCCACCTAGATTTATTCTTTGTCTTCTCTGGGATTATTATAGTATATTTATGTGTTTAAATGGATAGAATTTTCCCATTCTCCCTCATTTTCATCCTTTCTATTATTCCCCTTCATTTCTCATTTTCTTCACCTTTTTATACTTTTTGGTTAAAAGTACGACCCCCATAGAAAATATTTTTACTACAAATAGCTTTATTTCTCACATTCATTTAGTTTTCAATAAAAGTATCTCTAATTGATAATAAAAGATGGAATTTTCCCCCATGCTATTGATTGGATGTCCACATTTTTTCCCTTGACATTTTTTTCACCCAACATGTCTATCTCTCTTTATATAGAAGGAATAATTTAGATTTATCTTAAAATAGGTTTAGTTTTAATTGATTCATAATTGACCTCTTTCATATGTTGGTTTTATAGATGATGAGAGATGCTATGGATACCCTGTATAGATTGCCTTAAATTATGACTGATGTTGTAGTTATGTCCCAAGATCTAATATCTCCCTAGCACCCCCTAATTTAGAAACATATATTAGTGAGAACATAGAAAAATTGTCTTTATTAACATTAAGTAATGATACTCTATGTTATATTCACATGTGTATGTACATAGATTTAACCATATATGTATGCTCCATAAAATTATCCATCACTAATATATCTGAGGTCACACATCCCTATGTAACCCTTTAGGTGGCATGTAATTAGTCTAAAATCATCTTGTTGTAAAACTTTTTTTTTGAAAACTCTATCATTTTACATATATCATTTTAATGCATTAAATTTTCTTTTTTTTATGTTATGTAGGTGCCATAATTTTTTTAGGTTATGTCATATAAATTTGATCCTTCATAATATGAAAGGATAATTTCTCTCCATAATGAGACATCCAACACCCTAGGTTCTACATATCGGAGTTGTTGTCAAAATTTGGATAACGCGAGTGCAATGGAGACGTGATCACACAAGATGAACAAGTGCACACCACAAGATGCTAAAGAAATTTGAAAATAAGAAGATAAATTGCACAAGACAAAAATGGAGAAAACTAAAATCTGATTATTCAACATGAAATGGCCAAAATGAAGAATACATATAGGAGAGCTAGTAAGTAACTCCTCCACAAATAGTGGTCAAAGCACCCCAAGAATAGACTCCTCCACAAAAAGTGGTCAAAGCACCCCAAGAATAGACTCCTCCAAAAAAGGTGGTGACAAGGTGCTAAGAATAGAGAAATAACTCCCATACCTGGAATAGGAGTATCTTATGTCATTCTTATGACACCTTATGACACAAATATGACACACAATCTCCACATAAGCTAGCCTATCCCACAAATGTAGGAAAACTCCATGTATGCACAAATATATGATATTCTCTAATTAATAAATAGGGAAAAATAAAAACCTACACTAATACCCCCCATAAGCGTAGCTTAGGTGGGCAGTGTGGAAATAAAAAATGGGTCCCGGCAACTAGGCCTGATGAGGTACCCATGTACAAATGCAATCTCCCATAAGATAGAGAAAAGAAGAAAACCTGTAGGAAAAAACTCCCCCCCTAAAAGAGAGACATAAAAGAAAGAAGAGGCTAGAAGGCCCCCCCTGAAGATGATGCTGCTGCAGATGTAGACCACACCCGAAGAAGAGCTCGTAGATGAATGAACGTACTCTCGGTGAAAGGTTTGGTGAAGATGTCTGCAACTTGCTCCGAAGACTGGCAAAATATCAAGTCAATGACCTGACTATGAATAAGCTCCTGAATGAAATGCATGTGAATCTCTATGTATTTGGTCCGCTGGTGCTGAACCGAATTCCTACAAATCTGTATGGTACTCTAGTTGTCACAATAGATGATGGTGGGCTACCTGATAGGAATGCCAAACTCAGAAAGAATCCCCTAAAGCCAAATAGCCTCAGTAGCTTCATTAACAGCTCCCCTGTACTCTGCCTCTGTGGATGATATAGCAATAGCAATCTACTTCGTACTAGACCAACTGACAAGACCTGAACCTAGAGAGAAACTGTAACCAGAAGTGGACTTACAAGTCTGTGAATCGCTAGCCCAGTGTGAATATGCATATCCAACCAAGTCAACCTCTGTGCCAAATATATAATGAATCCCATATCTATGTGAACCCTGTATGTAATGCAAGATCCTCTTAGCTACTTTCCAATGCAGCTCATGGGGTTCCTACATGAATCTAGAGACAAGTCCCACTGCATATGATATGTCAAGCCTGGTGTGAGTCAAGTAGATGAGACTGCCAACAATTTGTCGATACCGAGTGGCATCAACCAATGGTGAAGAACAATCAGCCTCAAGCTTGACTCCTGATAGAAAGGGAGTTGGAGATGGCTTGCAATCAGCCATGTGAAACTGAGCCAATAAGTTAAGAGCATACTCAGGCTATGCAAGAGAAATCCTTGAATCTGACTATGAAATCTTGATGCCAAGGAAGTAGTGCAAAAAACCTAAGTCTGTCATGTCAAATCTATCCTACAGAGATGCCTTCACTGTTGCAATAGCTGATGAAGAACTCCCAGTGATCAAAATGTCATCAACATATAAAACCAAAATCAAAAGCGAATCATCCTACCGCAAGAAGTAGACATTGGGATCAGAATGGCACCTAGTGAAACCTATTGTGAGAAGGAAGGAATCCATCTTGGCATACCAATCTTGAGGGGCCTATTTGAGGCCATAGATAGATTTCCTAAGTCTGCATACTAAGGAAGAATCCTAAACAAATCCTAGCAGCTGCTCCATGTAGATCTCCTCCTCTAGATCTCTGTGAAGAAAGGCACTCTTCACATCCATGTAATGCACATACCAACCATGTGTTGTGGCAATAGCCAAGGTGAGTTAGATAAAAGTCATCTTTGCAACGGGTGAAAGGTTCTCTGAGTAGTCAATGCATGCCACCTATGAGAAACCTTGGGCGAGTCAAGTGCTAACTTCTCATCCTCTAATTGACGAGAGGTGGATGACACTGCATCACTATCCTCACTGTCTGAACTCAAAGAAGAAGATGTCTCTAGCTCAAGAACCTGTTGTGGCTGATTTGAATCTGATGAGGAATCATCATGATGAAGTAGATCCGATGAGGGAGAAGAAGTGTCAAGTGTTGAGTCTCTAAGACTCTCCTAAAAATGGACACTTCTCTCGATGAATAACTCATGAGTGATAGGATTTAGAAGGTGATATTCCTTAATACCATCCTAATATCCTATAAAGATGCAAGGCTTGGACTAACGTTCCATAGCTTTGCATTTCTTCTTCAAAATGTGGGCCATGGCTGGGGATTCAAAAACTCTAAGGTGCGTAATGTAGTGATAGTTAAGGTGGTTGAACCACTCATGCCATAATTTGCTAACTCTATCTAAATGGGTCAGCAACGCTATTGGAGAAGAATCTATTGCAAAATGTGAGAAGGTGTATAACCTAGCTTGGTGATTTGCCCTACCCACTGCCACTATAGTATCACCATGCAACTCCTTGATAGACACTGAATCTAGTGAAAACTCAACTCTCATGCGCCAACCAATGTGAGTGATTTGGTACACTGATAGGATATTGGTTGAAAGAGAAGGAACACTTAGAACATTATTGAATGTTCCTCTTTCTATTTCAACTGACCCTCTCCCTGAAACTGATGTGTCATCACCCAAACTAATTGAAGTCATGCTACAAGGCTCTAAAGATGAAAACTCAACTAGTGAAGAGCCCATGTGGTGAGAAGCACCTGAGTCTATGACCCATGAAGATGTAGAAGTTGCAGTTGCTACAAGGGCCTTGCCCTTTTCTTTCTCCTTACCCTTGCCTTTTGCCTTAGTAGAATCTTGGGTAGATGAATTCTACTTGATGGACTCAGGAACACTTATGTTGTTCTTCTCTAGAAGATGAGTAAGGTGATCTATTTGTTTCTTCATGCATTTGTGTTCATCATGCCCTGTCTTTTTACAATAGGCACACTTAACCTTCTCTTTCTTAGTTTTATCATTGGAAGAGGAAGTCTCAGTGTTGTTTTTGGTAGGATTGGTGTTTTCTTTCTTCTTCTCCTGGTCCTTGTTCTTTTTCTTCTTCTCCTTTGTTGAAGTCTTATCCTTACCATTTCCAGCTATCAAAGCTTGGGGTTGAGTAGACTTCATTGTGCCCATTTGAATTAGCTTATCTTGATCCCTAGTCAAGTCAGCAATTAATGAATCCAAAGAAGGCATTTTCCATGCAGTGCCAAGGGCACTTTTAGTGACATGAAAAGTGGAGACAAAGACTAAATAGCTAGGACCTAACTTTGCGAGAATAGAAAGTATAAGTTGATCATCTTTCTTCTCTATCTCACATTCTTTCAATTGCAATTTAAGGGCCTTAAACTTAATGAAGAAGTCCTGTAGAGTGTCAAAGTTGCTAAGACTTAGACTTATGAGTTCATTTTCAAGCTCGTGACCTCTCATCTCATCAAGCTTTCCAAACAAATTTTTTAAGGTGTCCCATATGTCATTAGGAGTTTGAAAGGATTCTAAGTGGAAGATTTTCAGCATCTATTTTGGGTTCTACTTCTGTACCCATGGTGATCCTATACAACCCTTTGCTTCTAAGAATGATTGACATTTTGACTTTTCATTCATGATAGTTGAAGGGTGTTAGGGGTTTAAGTTGAAAAGAATCTATTTTTAGTTGAATTTAGGTGAAGTTGAGTTGATTGCAAGTTGTGAATTTATGCAGAAAGGAGAATGAAAGCAAGTTGTTAAAAGCAATCACACCCCCCCAAAATGTTGAGCCCCCCCAAATATGCAAGCGCATGCTCAAAAGACGTCAGACTCAGCCAAAAATGCGTCTTAGAGCAATCAGTGCAAGACAAAAGCAAACAAGACGTCGGACTCAACCGAAAATGCGTCTCGAGAGACCCAAATTTTGGCACTTTATAAACTAGTGCATTTTTTACAAATAATAAGTCTACACTATGAAAAATTAAATTACAAATACTTTTGCAAAAAATGGCACCCAAATCCGAGCTACCGTTTGCAAGATATTAAAGTTACAATTTTCCCGTAAACTAGTGTTTTTGCAAAAAAAGCACTAAAATATTTAAAAATACCTGTTATGGGAAGATAAAGTGGCATTCCAACCACTGGTTGGATTCAGGATGAAATGAAGAATCCAAATAAGGTTTTTTTTAGGGGGAATTGGCCTCCTACCAACCCAGGCCTCACCCTTCGTCTTCGACAGGGAAAAATACAAGTTTTAATTGAAAATTCCCAAATTACAAAACCGTCTAAAATCCTTAATATTCAGTCAAATTGACTGATTTTTGTTTTATCAAGTCAATTTTAACTAAGATAACTGAAGCATAGACAGAATTGAAGGAATGACAAGTGTCCTAGGGTGCCAAATAGGATGCCAAGTAGGGAGGGGCATCCAAAAATGCACAGTCCAGAATTTTGACTTAGAAAAGACAAAAAAATAATTGCAGGCCTATGCTGGATGTCGAATGGCCTGTTTGGCACCTTGTTAGGCAAGAAAATAAGCTAGAATCTGCTGACTTCAATGCACAGTAGGTCTGGGCAGAAGAATACAAGAAAAAAACACCATATTCATAAAAAAAAACATCCTGTTTTGGACGCCGTATAGCTGATGGCGTGGCTGGGAGGAAGGACTTTTGCTACTAGAACTGAAGTTGCTTAGAGCTGCTCCTCCCTTGCTTCTTTCACATAGCAATGGTGCCCAGGCTAACTACTGAACCAGCCCCTGAAGTGAAGACAGCCAAGACACCCAAAGACTAAGGATTTCCAAGAAAACTAACTAGATATTGACATAACTTTTTTTTTTTTTAAATTTTGTTTGATCAAATCTAAAAGTAAAAAAATGAACTCCACTCTTCTTGATTTCAAAATGAACTTAAAAGCATAACCATACACACGATTACCGTTCTTGCTCTGATACCATATCAGAGTTGTTGCCAGAATCCGGATAACGCGAGTGCAATGGAGACGTGATCACACAAGATGAACAAGTGCACACCACAAGATGCTAAAGCAATTTGAAAATCAGAAGATAAATTGCATAAGACAAAAATGGAGAAAACCAAAATCTGATTATTCAACATGAAATGGCCAAAATGAAGAATACATATAGGAGAGCTAGTAAGTAACTCCTCCACAAAAGGTGGTCAAAGCACCCCAAGAATAGACTCTTCCAAAAAAGGTGGTGACAAGGTGCTAAGAATAAAGAAATAACTCATATACCCGGAATAGGAGTATCTTATGCCATTCTTATGACACCTTATGACACAAATATGACACACAATCTCCACATAAGCTAGCCTATCCCACAAATGTAGGAAAACTCCATGTATGCACAAATATATGATATTCCCTAATTAATAAATAGGGAAAAATAAAAACCTACACTAATACTACATATATGGTGATGAGGTGTAATTTATTTGGATTCAATGCACATCATGACACCAAGTTGTTATGTTAGGGGTAGTTGTAGGCAGAATTTATTTTGTGTGCTGATATTTTCAACATTGTATGCCTATATGGCCCATTTTTTATATGTTTATGGTCTATATTGTATCCTAATATGGAATATTTTTATGTCATTATGGCATAATTTAGATAAACGTACATACTATCTGACATATTTATGTGAATCATACATTTTAATAATTTGTGTATACATATTTACTTATTATATGTCATTATTATTTATTTTTGTTTTTGTTATATACATTATCCTTCTTGAAATTATTCATAAATAAAGAATTTTCAAGCATGGTTGTGTTAATGAACAAATATCTAATGTTTACCTTTCATGATTTTTGTTTAGAAACTATGTCTAGAAAAAGAGTTTTATTATAACATACTTCAATAAATTTGAGAAGTTGCTTGTGATGGTTGTTGTGATTTGTATCTTGAAAACCAAAGAAATTTGGAATGTAATTTAAAACCATATGGATGAATCACAATCACAATGTAGACAATTAAGATTAAAATGCATATTATTGAAGAAAACACCATTCCACATTTGTAATTTTAAAAATGATATTTTTGGGGATAAAATATATATCTAAGCACTTCAAAAATATAGAATTTTATTTTCAGTTTAAGCTTGACAAACATAGATCCTATTATTGCACCACATTGCTTTGATTACAAGGTGGAAGAGTTGGTAAAGATGAATATGGGGATAAAATCTATATCCAAACACTTTAAAAAAATAGAACTTCCATTTTATTTTTGAGTTTAACAAACATATATTTTAATTCAAAGGTGGAGGATTAAACAAATGAAGGACCAAGCACTTTCTATGGCATTGTAATTTTAAACCACCATTTAAATACAATATAAAAGAAAAAATGAGTTGGTATAGTGAAAATATTTTTGGTAAAAATGAAAGTAGTTGTGGAGTGAAACAAATATAGTGATTATTGTGTCCCCTCAAGCATAAAGTGATTATTTTTGGAATGGAAGATCATGGAATGAATAATGATATTAATGGGACATGAAAGATGATTAGATAAATTACATAAATGATAAAGTTATTAGAGTGAATTATAGATAAGAAAGTGAGGATAATAGTGAAATATTTACAATGTTGGTATGAATTAGAAAGCTTTAGCTTTTTAAAAAAAATTAATAAACCTTATTTAGGGTGTACAATTATTAGAGTGTGTGATGAGTGTCGTTGATGCAAATGAGAATTAGGGGGATAAGAGAATCATATAATATTATATAAATTATATCTATAAAAAACACACACCTTTGATCTTATTAACTATGAAAAAGAAATTACACTCAATATCATTAGCATATTTTATTAACATACATCGATATTGAAGGCACTATACTATCCCATTCCCTTTTTATCTCAGATATAAAAAAAAAATATTAGCACTTTCTCCTACAGTTGGAATTCTCTCACAAACCAAATTGATTATCTCTCAAAGTAAGTTTGGTAATAATTATAAGTGAACCATGAGTGGTAAATATGACCCATAAACACTTGCAGTTACACGAGAGAATCATCTAAGCACCCCTCAACTATTATCTCCCACTTGGGATGACAAATAAATAGAGACACATTTTATTTTGTAGCTAAAACTCACTTTAGGGACCAAAATCTAGTTAGGAGAACATGTACATGTTAAATCATTAGCCTAATCGATGAACCATCTTCATGGACACATTGGGATGGGTGTATAAATTTATGAATTACTTTCATCCACCATCCATTAGGCCCTAGATTCAAAATCTAAAGGTGGCCAAATACATCCTTGAAAAAAATATTTTCATCCATAAGAGAAAAAATGGAACAAACTTTACATAGACGTTATAAGCAAACTTGAAGGGTAGATTCTCTCCCACTTGGTATGAGGGAGAAACAACATCATAATTTATCTCATAGCTAAATCTATCTTTTGGGACCAAAAGTTGGTCAATAGAATGCTTACTATCAGATTTTGATCTAGGTATGGTTAAATTGAGTGTAAAAGTCTAACGGTCACATGATACAAATGCGAGTACACACCAACAATGAGTTGAAGTAATAATTAAATCAAAAGACAAGTATTACATGAGAAAACCAAAATGGAGAAAGCCAAATATGCATTAAATGATAAAGTTCCTCAAGTGAAGCATATAAATAGGAGTATTGAGTAACTCCTCCATAAATGGTGGTCAAAGACACCCTAAAATAGAATTGTAACTCCTCCACAAAAGGTGGTCAAAGGAGTTACTCCTAGTCTTCTAGTAAAACCTATGACACCTATGACACATTAACTCCTAAATAAGCATATCCCCAAACGTAGGAGAACCTATGTGAGAAAATGTAATATTCTCAAATAAATAAATTTGAGAAAATAAATACCTATACCCCCCATAAGCACATCTTAGGTAGGCAACGTAAAATAAAAATGGGCCCTATAAACTAGGCTTGATCAGGTATCCATGTACAAATCAATCTATCATAAAATAAAGAAAATTAGAAATCCCTTAGGAAAAATCTCCCCACCCCCCAAAAGAGAGACATAGAAGAATTGAAGAGGATATAAGGGCCCCCTAAATTTGATGATGTTTTTTATTTATATCTCACCTCAAGAAGAGCTCATAGATTAATGGACTTTCCATCAGTGAAGGGTTTGGTAAAAATATTTGTAACCTATTTTGAAGTCTACAACAATCTCAAGTTGATGACCTGACCATGAATAAGCTCTGAGATAAAATGCATGTGAATCTTAACATGTTTGGTCTATTAATACTCAATTGAATTACTGCATATCTATATAATACTTTGGTTATCATAATATATGATGGTGGGCTACTTGAAAAAAATGCCAACCTCATATAGAATCCTCTAAAGGTAAATATCCTCAGTAATTATGTTAATTACTCCCTTGTACTATGCCTTTATAGATGATATAGAAATAACATTATAATTCTTACTAGACCAATTGATAGAAGCAAAACCCAAATAAAAAATTAACCTAAAGTAGACTTGCAATTATGAGTATCACCAGCCCCATCTAAATCTAAAAAACCAAGTCAACCTCTATGCCAAATCTATGTTAAATCTTGAATTTATAAGATCCCTAAATATAGTGGAGTATCTACCTCATTAATTTCTCGTGTAGTTCATGGGGCTTCTACATGATTCATGACATAATGTCTACTAGATATAAAATATCAGGGCTAGTATGAGTCAGGTAAATTTGGTTGCCAATAAGTTGTCAATACTGAGCGTCATCAACTAAAGGTGTGGAAAATTCAACCTCAAGTTTGACTCCTAATAGAAAGGGAATCAAATATGGATTACAACAACCATTGAAACCAAGCCAAAATATTGAGAGCATACTTGGGTTGTGTAAGTGAAATCCCTATATCAGATTGTGAAATCTTAATGTTCAGGAAGTAATGTATAAGACTCAAGTTTATCATGTTAAATATGTCCTATAGAGTTATCTTCACTATTGTAATAGATGATGAAGAAATCTTAGTGACTAAAGTATCATCAACATAAATGATTAGTATCAGTAAATAATCATCTTGCCACAAAAAGTATACATTAAGGTCTGAATAAAACCTGGTAAAACCTAAATCAAGGAGGAAGGAATCCATCTTGGTGTACTAAGCTCAAGGGGTTGAGGCCATAGATGGATTTACTAAGTCTATAAACAAAGGATGAATCTTGAACAAACCCACATGTTTGTTCCATGTATATCTCCTCCTCAAGCTCTCTATGAATAAAATTACTCTTCACATCCAATTACTGCACATCCCAACCATGTGTTGTGGCTATAACTAGTGCAAGTTAGATAAAATTCATATTTGTAATAAGCTTAAAGGTATTTGAGTATTCAATGTTGTCTACCTATGAAAAGCCCTTGGAGACCAATCACACCTTACACTTATCAAATGACCAATCTACTATAGACTTGGTCTAATATATCCACTTATATTGAACTATCTTCCTTCCCTTAGGAAGTGAAGTCAAATCCCAAGTGTGATTTTTTATTTAAAATATGAGGTTGGATTAGAATAGAAGACTATATAAACTATTCTCACCATGATTTTTTCCTTTGGGTTTTCCATGTATAAATCTAGTGTCATGTGAAATTTTATGTGTGTTATCTATGCATATATTTTTTTATTTACATATATATTTTAATATGTTCTAAAAGGTATTAAAGAAATAGTTTTATTTTATCTACCGATTCACCCCCCTCTCAATAGATAGTTGTGTTCGGATAAACTATAGATTGATGATTAGGGGGGGAAATGGCGGGTGCTGCAACTCGCGAAAAAGCTAGGGCAGCCGTGCCCTAGCTTTGTTCGGCGTTACTGAAGGATTGCGTAGAGTGGGCGTGGGTAGGAAGCGTGCGGGGGCTGGAGTGGAGTCAGGGGTTGTGTAGGCTTACTATTGGTGGTGAGTTTGAGCCTAGTGGTCAAGTGTAGGGGAGCCGAGCTGCTGGCTAGCAGGGGCTATGGAGCAGAGGGGACAATCAGGCCCAAAGGAAGGGATTAGCTTTAGGGATGTGGTAAGCAAGGGGCCTCAGGGGCAGGGGGACAGAATGAAGGGTGTTGTGGTCTCTAATCAGGAGGCTGAGGTGCAGGTGATGAACTCAAGTAGTGGAACAAGAATCAGCAAGATAAATGGCTGTCTGGAACGTTGCACAAAAAGGCCGAAATTGGTGATCTCGTTTGAATTAATATCTGAAGATGTAGAGTACTACTCTAACCACTCTCTGTACTGTAAATTTTTGGGTCTGAAAGTGTCCTTACCCTTCCTGGAGAATTGGGCACGTAGGACATGGGAGCCATCGGGGGAGATGGAATTGGTGCTGTTGGCAAACAATTTCTTTATGGTTACTTTTGATTGTTTGGAGGATAGAAGTAGGGTGTTTGAGGGTGGACCTTACTTCTTCAACCAGGCTGGCCTTTTTATGAAGCCTTGGCAGGCTAGGTTCAATCCCACGGAGGAACTCCCTAATAGAGTTCATGTTTGGGTTCGTCTACCACGAATACCAATCGAATGCTGTCGGGAAGATGTTTTGCTCATGATAGCATCTTTGATAGGAAAACCGGTGGGAGCATCTTCACAAACTCTGGGAAGAAGAATTATGACATATGCAAGGATATGTGTAGAAGTTGACCTGAGTAGACCATTGCCTGATGCGGTGGAGATGTGTGCTGGGTCATACTCGTGGGTACAGCAATTAGACTATGAGACTTTGCCCTTTAGATGCCGTCTTTGCCACGAATATGGCCACTTGGTAAGGAGGTGTCTGAAAAATAAGCCAGAGAAGCAGCAACAATCTCCTTCCATTCCTATGAATAAGCTACGGGAAGAGAGCGCAGGTAAGAAAATAGGAAGTGGGGGAGGCAAGGATTCAGAAGGCTTTATGCAAGCTAAGAGTAGAGGTAGAAATAAAGGGTATAAGAGGACTTTTTGGGAGAGACAGGAAGAAGACTCCTACAAAAAATTCGAGGTGCTGGAGGAACTAGGACAACAGGAGGTGAATCCAGGCTTGATCATTGAAGAGGTGAGAATGGCAGAGGATGAGGGAGCTGTAAAGACAGTGCTTGCTTCTCCAGAACACACAGCTGAAATAGCCTTGCCCATGCTCCTGGATGGACAAGGAAGCGGTGGGGGTCACGCTGGGGAAGTGGAGGTTGGAGAGCAAGGCGCGGGGACTGCGGTGAAGGTGGTAAGGGAGGGCCGTGAAGGGGCAGAACAGCAAGGAAAGGCCCAGCCCTGTCTGGGAATTCTTCAAAAAGACAACAAGAAAGGTCTTTCAGAAAGAAGTGTGAAGGTGGGAAGGAGAAAGGACATAGATAGGATGAAATTGATTGGAGAGAATTTGGTGGAATCAGGGGCTGTGAGGCCCTTGGATGCTCACTTTTTGCCACCATCCAAATGATTGTGTTATCTTGGAATGTGAGGGGATTGAACAGCGCCCTCAGACAAAAGGCTGTTCGTGAATTAGTGAGGAGTCAACATCCAGATTTCCTTTTTCTACAAGAGACAAAAGTGGCAGTGGAGTATATGTTGGATATAGCACCAAGGATATGGGGTCAAGGATCATGCCAATGCATAGGGGCACAGGGGACAGCAGGAGGATTGGCGTGTTTTTGGAATCCGAGTAAGGTTAAGCCAGTGGTTTGGGTGGCTTTCAAATTGACACTATCAGTGGTCGCTCTTTGTACGGATTCGGGAGAGTATGTACTACTGACAAATGTGTACGCTCCAAATGATTTGCAAGGTAAGATTCTGGTCTGGAATAATATTAAGGTGGTTCGTGAGGAATTTCCTTATATGCCTTGGATTTTAGCAGGAGATTTTAATGCTATTATGGACTTATCAGAAAAAATGGGAGGAAACACAAGATTGGAGCCTTCTATGTTTCTGCTTAGAGATAAGATCTCGGAGCTGAATTTAGTGGATATCAAGCCAAATAATGGCAGATTCACATGGAATAACAGAAGATCGGGGGATAGCTTCATAGCAGAACGAATTGACAGATTTTTAGCGTCTTGCTTTTGGGTAGGGGGTTGGTGGACTCTCAGGTTTGAGATTCTGGATTGGAGGTGCTCGGACCATTGGCCGATTAAGCTTAACATCTCGTCTGCTTTTAGGCTTAAAAAGCCATCGTTCAGATTTCAGACTATGTGGTTGCGGGATCAGAGCTTGTTTGGCCTTATTTCAGACTGGTGGAGGGAAGGATGGCCAGCGTATGGGACAGCAATGTTTTCATTCACCAAGCTTCTCCAACATGTGAAATATAGGCTCCGAAGTTGGAACAGGCACACCTTTGGGAATCTCTTCCAGGAAAAGAAAAGGGCGCTGGAGGAATTAAGTGACATTACCAGAGTGATCAGGGAGGATGGCTTAACTGTAGCACTACTGCAAGAGGAAGCAAGGGCGGCCAAAACTGTGGAGGAGTGGGAATTGAGAGAGGAGATTTTTTGGAATCAGAAAGCCAGGATTGATTGGCTGCAGGAAGGAGACAGAAATACAGCTTTCTTCTTCAACACGGTTAAAGCTAGGTGACACGGCAATGTCATCAGCTCGTTGGTCACAGAGAGAGGAGAGGTTTTGTCTTCAACCAGGGATATGTGCGGGGAGGCTGAGCAGTATTTTAGAGCCCTCTTCCAGGAGGATGGACAGCGATTGGAGGGTGTGGAGGACTCGATCCTGGCTAGTATTCCTTCTTTGGTTTCTCAGGACATGAAGGATATACTGAGGAGCCCGATAACGGAGGGGGAATTGAGGAGAGTAGTCTTTTAGATGAAGAAGGGTAAAGCCCCAGGACCGGATGGATTCTCGATAGAATTTTATTAGGAGTTTTGGGAGATTATCAAGGAGGACCTCTTAGCAGTGGTACGGGAATCCCAGGTCAGCAAACAAATGTTGAGGGCGCTGAACTCCACTTTCTTGGCCCTCATTCCTAAGAGGGAAGGAGCTGACCGCTTAAGTCAATTCTGACCCATCTCGCTTTGTAATGTTATTTACAAAATCCTCTCGAAGCTGATTGTCGAAAGGTTAAAGCGGTGCTTGAAGGAGCTGGTTTCGGAAGAGCAAAGCGATTTTGTGGAAGGAAGGTAGATTTTGGATGGCATTGTGATAGCTACGGAAGCGGTACACTCAATGTACAATTCCAAGGAGAAGGCCATGTTTGTGAAGCTGGACATGTCTAAGGCATATGATAGGGTCAGGTGGTCCTTTTTGCGTAAGGTGCTAGAGGCCTTTGGGTTTGAGAGCGGATGGATTGAGTGGGTTATGAGCTGTATTACCTCAACCTCTTTTTCGGTGTTGGTCAATGGTGAAAACTCTAACCTCTTCAGAGCTGAGAGAGGGCTGAGGCAGGGGGATCCTCTCTCCCCTTATATGTTTCTTCTCATGGCTGAAGGGCTGAGGAGGAAAATCAGGGAGCTCACCAGAGTTGGAGAGATCCAAGGGTGGATGTGGGGAGGTGGACTGCCGGTTCTCTCCCACCTGCAATTCGTGGATGATGTTGCGTTGATGGGAAGGGCTACCTTAAGGGAGGCCAATAGTCTTCGTAGATGCTTGGATACCTTTTTAGCAGCTTCGGGGCAAGCTATCAATGAAGAGAAATCTTCGATTTACTTCTTCAATACTCCTATTGCTATTCAGAGGAGAGTGGCTGAAATTCTCAGATTCCAGATTGGCAGCCTTCCGGTTCTATATCTCAGCATCCTGATCTCCTCGAGAAGATTATCTAAGGAGTCTTGGATGGGGATTCTGAACAAATTCAGGGATAAGGTTAACCACTGGACTCACAGGTGGCTATCGTTTGCGGGCAGGGTCCAGCTAATCCAAGCTGTGGTTCAGGCACTTCCCCTTTACAGATGTATGCTTCAAGCGGCGCCAGCCAGGTTTGTTAGGGAGCTGGATATCTTGGCTCGTCAGTTCTTATGGGCGAGGAACTTGTCAAGAACCAAGTGGAGCCTCATCAAGTGGGAGGTGGTTTGTAGTCTGAAGAGGCTTGGAGGATTGGGATTAAGACAATCCACGCTGGTGGGTACTGCACTTGCGGCTAAGTTATACTGGAGGTGGTGCACCGAGTGGGAGAGGAGCTGGGCCAAAACCTTAGCGCATAGATATTTTCTGGGGCAGCCTCTGGAAGACATTCCTAGATACACGCTGTTGGGAAGGGGATCGGTGATATGGGACACGCTGAAAAGAGGAGCGGACCTAATTAAAAAAGGGTTGTTCTGGATTTGCAAAAGTGGGCAGGAGGTGCAGTTTTGGTATGACTCGTGGGATGGGTTTCCTCCCATTGTGTCGCAATACCCACACCTTCAGGGTCTGGCTCAGACTTTCTGTGAGGCTGGCTGGTGTAAAGTGAGGGATTTCAAAGTTGTTGGACAGCAGAATCAGCTGTGGGAGGCGAGGTGGAAAAATGTGGAGGAGTGGCCCATTAGGGGTCTAGAGGCAGATTGTGAGGAGCTGAAAGGGATTTTGGCCAGTCGCACCTGTTGTCCCCTCAGGGGTGCGGATGAGCTTGCGTGGTATCCTCACCCTACTGGTAAGTATACTGTTTCAGCTGGGTATCAGGAACTTATTGTGCAGAACTTCAGGGGGATCAGAGAGGTTAATTGGTGGAAATGGATATGGAATAGCAACGCATGGCCAAAGTGCAAGTGTTTTATGTGTACTCTTGCGTGGAATCGATGCTTAACTTGGGATAATATCAAAAGAAGGGGATTTGCTGGACCATCCTGCTGTGTCCTGTGTGGCACTCAGGAGGAGAATTCTGCTCATATTTTTTTTCAATGCCAGTATACCAACTGGCTGTGGCATGCGTGGTGGAGTCTATGGGGTGGAAGCTGTATTCACGTCTCTTCCTGGAGCGAATTCTGTGCGAAGAGTGGGAGACCTCCCCCTGTGGCGCGTTTTCTGCACAATGTTTGGTTCGCCGGCCCCTCCTTTGTGCTCTGGCAGGTTTGGTTGGAGCGCAACCGGCAGATTTTTAGGGACATGCGGTTGGAGGCCGACCAAGTCTGGCAGAGAATATTAAGTATGATACAAGAGACTGTTCGGGCCAAAGGAGAGGCGACTTTGCCATTGGGGCAAAGGGATGCGGAGCTGGTAGGTCGTTTGAATTTGAATTTCTTTTGCCAAGTCGATGAGTTTGGAAGGAGGAGTGTTGGGAGGCAGAGGATTCAGAGGGTGGGAAGATGGACGCCCCCCCAAGCGGGTTTTTTAAAATTTAATACGGACGGCTCGTCTCGTGGTAACCCGGGTCTAGCGGGTATTGGAGGGGTTGCTAGGGATGTGGCGAGCTCGGTGATTTTCATGTTCTCTGCCCACAGGGGTATTCAGACGGTCAACAAAATGGAAGGTTTGGCCATCTTATTCGCGATTCAGAAAGCTTATGAGCTAGGATGGCATCGTGTGGTTTGTGAGGCCGATTCGCTTATCTTGATTAATATGATCCGGGATGGTACGACGTCAGGAGTTAGCTGGTGACTTTCCTTGATAGTTTAACAGATTTGGCAGGTTAGTAGGCTTATGGAGTCCGTGATTTTTGATCATATTCTGAGAGAATGGAATAGAGCTGCTGATTGCTTGGTGAAGCGGGCTTCGGAGAGCCCTGAGGAGTGGCTGGTCGCTGATGAGGATTCGCTACCGGCAGAAGTCAAGGAAGATATGGTGAGAATTCTTCATGAAGACAGGGAGGGTATAGACGAATGAGGTTGGTTGTTGCCCTATTGGGCTTGTTTTTGTTTGGTTTTGGTGTTGCTGGTTCTGCTTTGTACTTTGGTTTTCTGTGTTTTAATAAAAGTTTTTACCCCTGGCTTTTTATTAAAAAAAAAAATAGATAGTTGTGTTCTAATAATTGGTATCAAATCCCTAGTTCCTTAGAAGAAGCTTAATCAACTCAGGTAGATCTTGGAATGGTGAACATAAATGGCTAGTCAATAAGGATCTTCATCAAACAAAGCACCTCTCTTTGATGGATCAAATTATGCATTATGGAGGATAAGAATGGAAGAATAGCTATATTCATTAGGATTTGATGTATGGATGTTAGTTGTAAATGGATATATATGGCCTGCTACAATTCCTAATGATTAGGCTTCAAAAAAGGCATATGAGAGTAATGCCAAAGCAAATAATTCTATTCTATATGGATTTTTAAAATTAGAGTTTGTCAAAGTGATGCATTATCATAATGCACAAGACATATAGAACAAGCTAGAGAGCATTTATGAAGGTGGTGATAAGGTAAAGAATGACAAGCTAAAAACATATAGAGGTATGTTTGAAAGTCTTAAAATGAATAAAAATGAGAAGATTATAGACTACCTCCTTAGGGTAGATGAAATAGTCAATGTAATCAGAGGCCTTGGAGAAGAGATGAAAGAATCAATCATTGTCAAAAAAAGTTTTAAGATCTCTACCATCAAGGTATGATTCTAAAATATCTATAATAGAGGAAGCAAGAGATCTAGATAGTCATTGTAGATGAGTTGCATGGAACATTCACTGCCTATGATATGAGAATGGGAGAAGTAGATAATTCTAAGAGAGAAACTATAGTCAAAGCATCGAAGCATGTAAAAACAAAATAATTTACATCTGGATCTGAGGAGATTGATGAAGAAGAAGCCAACTTTATCATAAGATTTAAAAGAGGATATAGAAAGGACAAAGGTAAGTTACCCTTGAAATGCTTTAACTATGGTAAAGTAGGACATTTTGATACTAAATTCCCTTATGAGAAGGATAACTCTAAGCAAGAAGAGGATGGAAAAAGAATGAAGCCCCACTATTCCAAAAAGAGGAACTTCTTTAAAAATAAGAAAATATTATATATAAAAGAAGATAATGACTCATTGAATGATGGTGATAGTTCAAATGATAGCCATGATTGTGACTTTGTGATTGAGGGAAATGAATCCCTTTTCATGGCATTAGGATCAACTTTTATAGATCTAGATCAAGAAGAAGTTGAAGACTTTAATGAAGAAGAGGAAGGAGAAGTGGACCTTGAGTGTGAACTCATTTATACTCTAGATGAGATTAATAAGCTGAGAAAAGAGAACTCAAGGTAGAATAAGCTTAGATAAAAAGAAATTGAAAAACTATCCAAAAGTCTTGAAAGATTCTGATCAAATGACAAGAAGTCTTAAGACTCAGGTTGAAGAGGCTGAAAGAATAGAAGATGTAGTCAAAATTAAACTACAATTCAAATTTGATGAGTGTATGAGGCTAAAAGTAGAGATAATGGATTTGAGAAAAGAGCTTAAAAAGGCTAAAGAATAAATAGACAAAGGTCTAAAGTTAAAGGGAGGATAAGACATTCTTGATGAATTTATTAGCTCTCAAAATCCATCAAAAGGGAAATCTAGTCTTGGTTATGAAAAAGGTAAAAGTCCCATAACCAGTACATCTGCTAAATTAGATGACAACTTCAAAGAAGGAGGATTAGGAGTAAATAAGTAGAAATATTGTAAGGAAATAAAGACATATACAAACACTAGTAATGTGATGAAGGCTAAAGGAGAAAAGAATCTTGAGGAAAAAAAAGAACAATAAGTCTATCTCTAAAAACTCAAGAAAGATGTAGAAGATAAAGGCAACTGATGTAGATGATTACACAAGAGTGAGAGACTTGAAGAAGCAAAATTTAATAATAACTCCCCATACTACACAAAGAAAATCTATGACTAGGTATTACTCATCTTTCTATGGTTATTGTTATTGCTATAATCATTTTGGTTATAAGGCTAGTAATTATAAATTTGTACCTACAAAGAGAACCAATTGTATAAGCAAACATTCATTTTCACCCTTGTTAGATACAAATGTAATGTGATATAATTGTAATAATTTTTTTCACATAGATAAACATTGTAAAACAGGCTTTGTAAGATCAAAATTATAGAGTAAGAAGAAATACATGCTTCCCAATGTGAATAAAGGTTCACAATTCTCTAAAAATTGGGAAAATAGGACATTTAAGAAGCCCAATCATGTATGGAAAATGAAATATCAAGCCATGATGGATTATGATACAAAGGTTGGATAATTTCAAGAGCTCTCAATATCTGCTTATGTTGAATATGAAAAGACCAAGCTCAAGGAGAAGACCAAGGTACTAGTTGAGGCTAGTTCTGAAGTGAGTATAGATTCAAGTGAAAATTCTACTATTGCCAAGCAACTTTCATGTATAAAACATCAGTTTTCTATGCTTAGTGATGAGATTCCAAGCTATAAGGAAGGTTCATCAAATGAAAATGTATGTCATGAATCCATGTTGTCTCCATGTATTGTTAATCCAAAGGATAACATCATAGTGGATGAGCTTGTTAATTTTCTTAAGCCTAAGAAGAAGAAGAAGAAGAACCAAAAGCATAAGATGACCAAGGAGGAGAAGGAATATGAGGATTATGGGAAACTCCTAGTTTCACATTATTTTAGGACATTGTGAAGTAAGGTGACTCTATCTATGCTTCTTAAGAGAATCATTTTAGTGAAGAAGCAAGTGATGTCTGCTATAAATGAGAACTCAAGCAGGTAGTGATGATGAATTGATCAAACCAAGTCAATTGCTATGTATTCAGTATCTATAGTGAAAAAATGAGTGTTTTAATATAACATAATGAGATTATTGTATTATATCTCATATATATATGGTTTGTAGATTCATTTGGCATAAGGGTTATAATGAAAGAAACCCTTGACATTGTGTATCTTGGGTTGTGTAATGAGTGGAGTCACCAAACTTAGAGAGCATGTGTAAAATGATGATATACATGTGTTAAATATAGTTATGGTGTGCTATAAGTAGTCCCTTGATGCAAATATGGAACATGGATTAAGGGGGAGATAACTCATAAAGTATGAATGGCTTGAGAAGCTATGCATAGTGTAAGGGGGAGCTAGATTGTTTAGTCTATCAGGATCAATAAGGCTCAGAGTAGAGGAGCTTTACAATTGGTCAAATCCTAAGATCAGAAGACTATATAGTTGAGACTGAAAGACAAGGCTAGTAAGCCTGTATGGTAGCTCCTACATCACAACACTATATACTAGTGATAGAGAATTAGTCCAAGTTGAGGATCATAAAAGCTTTATTAATCTCTAGAAGAAGAAGAGAAAAGGCAACTAAGGTATGCATTATTTTTGAAAAATTTTAATGATTTTATGGTTGTATAATCTTAGACAAAATCCTTTATCTCATAAAGGGGGAGAAACATATGGACAAACTATAAAAATGAGTCCCTTTTCCATTGATGTCAAATGGGGAGAAAAAGAGCAAATGCTCTCTGCAAAAGTTTGGAGAAAAAGTGCAAATGTCAAAGAAGAAGCAAAACAAGTGTCCAAGTTGAGTATTAGGTAAATGAGACATTACCTAAGAGGGATCAAGTTTTGGTAAGAAAAACTTTAGTTCATACCCATCAAAGCTAGTGAAAGTAATGGTAGAGAAAGAGCAGAATATTAGAAGATCTGAGCATTTAGTTTGCCATCAATGACAAAGGGTGAGATTGTTGGCAATTTGATTGTCATTGATGTCAAAAGGGAAAATATGAGCATGTCATTGATGTAAAAAGGGAGATTATGGATCCCATTGATACTCAAGGATAAGTATGATGATTTGAGGATGTGAAAGGCATTATATCAGAAGTCAAGGATGATTGGAGTGCTTGTGTGCATGAGTGGAATTCATTTGGTTCCTCATATTATTCATCTAGACATTTTGGGTCTATAGAGGAAAAATTGAGTAGGTATTTTACTAATGTAACCACTGCCTTGTGTGGATGAGTCTAGGGGAGTTATTAATATGATTGTGATCACATTAGTCCCTAGTTTCTATGTGCTAGATTTGAAGACATGCAATGAAGTACAATAGAAGATATGAGGATGCAAAGTTGGCTACTTAGAAAAAATTCCCTAAGTTTCTATAATTAGCCAAATTTGTAAAAGGGTTTAGTAGAGCCAGGTAAGCATATTGATAAGGTCATTTTTCACACATATATAGGTGTTAGGACAAAATGATCATATGGGTTTGTTTATTTTTGTGCCTAGTTTCTATGTGTTAAATCTTGGGTCATGAAACAAAGCATGGTAAAAGATATGAATGAAAAAAGTTGGGCTTCTAAACATTTTGACAGTGTTTTTATGATGTCAAGAAAAAGCTTAGAAGGCATTTTTATGATGTCATATCTTTCACGTATGAAGGCTTCAGGAGTAAATGGATATATGGATGGAACCTCCTACATAAGAGGATCTTATGTGCTAAATTATATGTCATGAAACTAAGCAAAATAAGAGTTATTCAGGTGAAAAGTTAGCCTTCTAGGCATATTAAAATAGTCACCATAGTCAAATCTGCACAAGGTCCTATAAAGTTTTCATTCTTTTACAAAGACCATTTATGGTAATTTTTAAAGTAAACAGATAGAAGATATGTTATAGGTTTTTCAAGAGCATCTTAAATATATGGTCCACAAGTACAGATGAGGAGTGATCAACCCATAATTGAATTATCTATGCTCTCAAAAATTATAGGGGTTCTTAGATAAACCCTAAGGGTTTAATTCATGGAATTCACATGATTTTCTATTTTGATGTTCACTGGATATAGCCTATAATTGATAGCTTAAGTTATAACTTAAGCCTTTGTCATCATTGTAAAACCTATCCTTTCGACCTAGCAATTATTGGCTTGAGTAGTGATCAAGGTTCCTAATATTTCCTAAGTCGTAGAAATTATATTTATCCTAAATTGATCAATAGATAGTGCTTAATCATACACTGATGATCCAATGAAGCATAGAAAAGTCAACTTGTTAAAGGGACCTCTGAGTAAATGTGCTAGTGACAAGTTTCACAATCATTAAACCTGGATAGTAAATATACAGAGTGGTTTAAATTCAAAAGCTCAATGAACAACATGGGAATGCCAAGTGTATTAATTTTGGAAATTGATATCAATGTGCATAAAGCATGCACTAATGCCAAGTGTCACATTCTTGAGAGTTAAGCAGAGATAATGATCAATCTTATTAGAAGATTTGATGTGAGTGAGTGATCATGCAAAGGAGATCCAGTGGAATGAGTAGACTTAATGGGATAAAGTGATCAAGGTTTATTGACATAGTGGTGAGTTAAAAACCAAGAAAGTCTAAGAAAATCAATAGAGTATAAGTGTTTTAAAGACTTAGGAAGCATCGAGATAGGATAAAGAGCTCAATGTTTCATGTCAAGACAAAAGTAAAGATCATTCTAGTTTGAATATCTAATGGCACATGAGAACTTAGATCTAATGATCTAACATACATGTTTCAAAATTGAAGAATTAAAGTCTATAAGTGTACAGGGATCCAACGGAGCCCATGAGCCTATCAGAGATTGATAAAAAAGATGCATTTTAAAGATGAAAAAATTGAATCTGGATTATTAGATCATGGTGCCAAACTTAAGATCAATGGTCAATAATTTAAAGGTCTATTCATATTAATGGTCAAGCATTGGAACATGCAAGAACTTATAGTTAAGACATAAATCATGAAATATACAATGAGTTAGATCACTGTGATTAATCAATTCTATGTAACAAGGTATGCTCATCATAACCAAATTTCAAGACTTGCTAAATATAGTAATGAGACCAAGAATAATGATGGTGGTGCATGAGTTCATGATGTGGGAAACTTGTAGTTCAAGTAATAATGAACTAAGTCCAAAACATAGTGTGATGTGTTATAGTCCAAGTGTGAACATAGAGAAGGATCTTTACCTAGTTCAAATGGTTATATATATGTCATCTAGGATATAGGTAGAGGTTGATGGTATTGTGTCATATAGAAGTATATAGAGACACAAAGATAGATGTTTAGAAAGTATGAGTCACTTTTTATGATTTGCGTCAAATTGAAAATATAGAGAAATAGAGGATCAGAGTGAGAGAGAGATGAAGTGTGTCAAATAGATACATATACAAACATAGAGAGAGAGGGGTAGAGAGGAAGAAAGGCACACAAAGATAATGTGTAGTTACTGATTAGACTTGTAATAGAGAGTTAGTTATTTATTATTAAATGAATCAAAAATATAATTTAGATTTGTATCTCCATAGAGATCTAATTATTTGGTGACATCAAAAAACTTGAGTTGGTACTTAGTTAGGGGATTGGTGTCTCCTTAGGGTTGCTGCCCTTAAACATTGTAACTAGTGAGGTTCAAATGAGTTGGTGCTTAGTTATGGGATTGGTTTTTCCTTAGGATTGGTGCCATTTAAAGTGTAGCTAGTGAGTTTTGCCAGTGAGGATTTAACTGTGAGGTTGGATTATAATAGTAGATTATAACAACTATTCTCACTATGGTTTTTCCCTTGAGATTTTTCACATATAAATCTAGTGTCATGTGAATATGTATGTGTGTGATCTCTACATATTTAGTTTTATCTTCATATATCTTTTAATCTATTATAAAAGGTACTAAAGGACTAGTTTTAGTTGATCTACTGATTCACCTCCCCTCTCAATAGATACTTATGTTCCAACAAAAGAAAAGGAGAATAAGGATAATTGGCAGCAACATATGAGGATTTTCCAAGAACTTTAAGAGATTTGAAAAGTTGAGGGTCAAGTGCATAAGAAGGTAGAATAAGAGGCCTCCATGAATGCCAATGTCTAATATTGGATGGAATATATAAATCTCCTTAATGAGCTTGAGGAACTTACAGCTAGTGAGCAATCTGATCTCTCTCAAAGTACTATGGAAGTCAAGGAGGTATGTTTTATTAATGCACCATTAGATTTTGAAATTGAGGAGTACCGTGAGAAGATTAAGGTTGTGGAAATGCAGGAGGAGTTCACCCTCATAGGTGATATGTTTGCACCTATTACTATTGCATTAAGGATTATGCCAAGGGGATTAGTAAATATCATGAAGGAATTGGAGACAAAATTTCCAAAGACCAAAAGGAAGTATGCCTCATTCAATATTTCAATTCATGGAGAAAGAAATTTTTCAAACTTCCCCTTTGATATAAGAGGGAGAATTCCATCTAGGTTAGTTTATGTATAAGTTAGTTTGTTTGAGTCAGTTGGTGTTTTCTCTAAGTGTTCTTAAGAACATAAGTGTTGTTTTGATTTGGTGTGTTGTCTTGTGTGATTGTTATCTATTGTTTTGTGTGTTTTGTGTGTTTTGGTGTCTTTTTAGAGGCTATTCAATGTCAAGTATAGTGTATAGGTGACTCCATAGCCCAATGGATAGGAGAAGGCTACTAGTCTTTGGTATAACTAGATTGCCACCCCTAAGAAATCACCAAAATGTTGAATAATTTGGCCATAAATAAAATTAGTTCAACCCTCTATATATTCAAACCTATTATAGGGGTATTTTAGGTTGTAAAATATGTACCATGGTATTTAATGAAGTCAAGCATATATGCTTTAGCTTTGTCATCTTCGTATAGTTTATATTAGGTCATTCTAAGGTTACTTTTGGGTCATTTATTGAATTTTTATAGGTTTCCCATAGAGTAAATGTGTTTAGAGAAAATATTTAATGTCCTATATGTTAGGTACATGTCAGATATGGCATTTTTGAACTAAAAATTATAGGTGTAATATCAAAATATGAAAATTAGTCAAAAAAGTGGTAGTTTTTAATTATTGTATGACCTATACCACATATTTGGAATGAGTGATAACTTTAGGAGTGTCTATTGATATTAAAACAATCCAATTCCATGTGTGGGTAGATTATAAAGGTCTAAAAATGTCAAAAATTGACCTATCTTTTTAATTGCTCTCATAGACAAGCAAAACGGTCAATCGATATCTGCATGGTATGGATAGGAGGAGGTGAGTTGGAGAAAAATATTTTTACGGATGATATTAATCTCTATTTAATTAAAATACATCATAATAATTATATTTTTGGTTGTTTATTCTCTATGAACCATTTCTAAGAAGGCTTGCTCCTCTTTTCTGCCTACACATTCCCATGGCCTTCCAGTTTCTTCTATGTTGGATTGGTCTTTTCAAACCAGTTATTGTACACTATATTGAGGAACATGAGAATATTTATCACAAAGTTTCATTTCATTTTTCATGTGTGGTGTGAATAATATGGGCATAAGCATTTCATTTTACTAGTGAAGGACTTTATTATAGTCTGCAGACAATGTTTTTACTCTTACAAAGCTTACCTTCCTATAGTGGCTTCATAAAAAGGATGGAATGTTTGGTTTCCACATATTAAAACATGTATTATCACATTTATCCATTAATTTTTTAGTCTCAAGAGTGTTCCATGCAAAATTCAAGGTCTAAGAATTACACACAATCAGGAAACCTTGTGATTATCACCTATAATAAAGTGTAAATGAGCCCTACATAGTCATGTTCATGATACATGAAGACTTCAACATGGTGAGGAGTCTAAAGTGAAAATAATGGGACTAAGCCTTTAGAATAACTAAATATTTGTTCTAAGAGTCAATATGCCACACATAGTCATGTATATCTCACCTACATGTAACTCCAATAATGATCTAATGCTCATAGATAGAGGTTTGAGCAATGTTGAAATGGAGATGCTTGAACTCACTTGACACTTTATATGAGATATGATAATGTAGAGAGGATCATGGTGACAATGGTAGACCCATTTTATGTAGGCAAACTCAATGCAATTTTCATAAGTTTGAAAGGTTGCAAATTGAGACACTTTACCTTAAATTCTCCAAATCAAAATTTGTTAATATATTTGGTCTTCTCATAGTAGAGTGTGTTAAGGAATGTACATGTATTATGTTTTTCATATTGTATAAAAAGCCTAGGGGTAATTATTTGAAAAAATAAATTGGTTTCTTTACTAAGGGAGAGTGGTTTTTGGGTGGCCTCTAACTTATATAAGCTCTAACCTGAAACACTCAGTGAACACTACATTGGAATGACTAAAAGCAACTTAATGCAATAGTGAAACAATGGAAGCATGGAATAAATATAAGGTGATTCAATTTGAGTGAATAATGATATAATGACATTAGGATTAGTAAAATGAGTTAGTATTTATTACTCAATCCCTATGAATAGTTACATGAACCCCATGGTTTCTCAAATAAAGTATTTATAATCAGTATGTAGATCCACAGTGTGTTGATAAGTGAGACATAAGAAACATACCATGTAGGCATAGTGAATATTTTGTTTTGAAAGGACATAATGAATTTGAGATGATCTTAGGGCATAAAATAAAAATTTCAAGTGTTGAAGATCATCTACATGGGTCTCATTTGTCTAAGAAGTGCCACCTATAATCTGATTGTAGTCTACATACTAGCTCTAGCAAGGGAGAAATGTGAGTTGAGAGAGTTGGTAGAGGTTGATGATGGATTTAATATGATTTAGACCACTATCATAGTGGTAAATGTTTTTATGAGGCTATCAAAGTAAGGAAATAGAGCAGGTACTGGGTTTCTAACTTTAGGCACAATCAGACCATAACCCTGTAGACAGTCACTAAGGTCAAGAAACTAGTTTAGGTTTTGTAATATTGGGAGATTTATAAAAGTTACCAAGCCTTTAAACTTGGTAAAAAACATATAAATTACCTGATATAATGTCTCATATCCTTAGTTTGGCTGAGAGAATAGGGGATATGCCCTTTGTTTTGTCTTAGATAGAGGGCACTCCCAGTTAAGATAAAAACTGTAGGTTTGGCAGTTGAGTATTAAAAGTATATCATGAGAAGTATTGGGTACCTATAGAATAAGTTTAAAGTTTGGTATGAAGATAAAGGAGTGATAATAATAATAGTTATCTATTATTAACATTCATTGGTGGATGTGTACCAAGATACATAGTCAGGCATATTAATCCTATAGCTAGACCTAAAACACTCAGGGTGCCTAATTCAAATATCATGACAACTTGATCATTATAAAACATGTGAAGACCTTCAGGGGGAGTTTAGGATGAGTCAAAGCCATCAGTTTTTAGGAAACCACTTAGAAGGACCACTTATGGCCTAAAACCATGACAAGGGTGTCTAGAATTTATGAGAAAGCTCGATAATCAAACTTCAAATTATCAAACATGTATGGGTAGATTGCATGGTGTCATAAGTAGATATATATAGTTGAGTAGGGTCCTACACTTGATTTTAGTGGAATTTTTTCAGAGGTTGGATATCAAGATTTTATGAACAATCCTTAACAATCCAAATAGTTTAAAACCCTCCTAAACCCTTATCTAAAGACCCGATGGATAAAATATGAAAGGAGATGAATTTATAAGGGGTATTTGGCCATGAAAGTGATATAAACATGTCAAATAGTCACCCATGATCCTTGCCATCCAACTGGTCTATACTATCACTTTTACAAATAAGGTAAAACAAGATTTTTTATATTTTGTAAGTGAAAAATGGAATTAGTAGATGATAACCATTATATGAGGTTAAGAGGGACTTATTATAACTCCCTATATTCATATATATCCAAAAAAAAAACATAGACACATATCTACTACACCATTCATCACAGGTAGTCTTGGACAGATAGTGAAAATGAGTAGTGATTGCCTAGTGAGAAGATGAGAAGTTCAATTATGGATCCATTTGAGATCAAAATAAGATCATCCTTTGGTGAGTATTAGTAGTCATAAGCTATAAATATATTTTAAAACCTTAAACTAGCCTAATTATATATGAATCATCATGAAAATTAGCTCTACCTTAAATAGGCCTATAGGATGCATCGTACAACACTGTAGGTAAGCATTATGGCGTAGAAATTGTCTTTATTATTTAATCATACTTACTCATTTACCACATATTGGGATAATCCTTATTGATATGATTCCTTATTAAACATTTCCTTAGGTTTTCAACCCTTTGATAAGTATCCTCAAATAGTTAACTCTAATCAACTGTATCCCCTTTTTTCTTAAATACAAGCCTTTAAGAATCATTTTGGGGAATTGTAGACTACATATATGAAGTACAAAGAATGAAGATAAGACCCTTTAGGTTATAAATTTTATGATGGAACTTATATAAACCTCAATGACCTATAAAAGTGGTCAAAACCCCTTGATATTATTCAAAGTATTATACTCCATCTTAATTAGTTATAGGTGTTCCTTGAAGTACCATATGTACGGATTGAGTATTAGTCGTAGACTTTGAGAAATTAAAAAGGAGAGTCTCATAAACACTTGATGATTTATGAATATATCAATAGGTCTCATATCGAACTTGAACCCACAAATCCTCTCACCTTGACCGTCTTGCATTTAATCTCATTACAAATGAACCGTGTTTAAGGACTATAGGTGTTAATCAATGTCTAATTTAGGCTTGTTTGAAACTTTGAAAATCCTATTTCTCCATGACAAACATGTAAAGGTTTCTCTCAATATAAATTATGTTCTTACAAAAGCAAAACAAACCTTATTTATTGCATTCTTCACCTAAGCATAATAACATTGAACCTTTTTCTTGAGAGTAGCTTGTACAGATAATAGCTTGTAGGTATAGGTGGTATTTTGCTCTTTTAAGGAATTTTGACCTTGCTTATGCCATATCCCCTATTATTCCAACTTCACATGAGAACCAATCAATATTCATGCCTTCCCAAGACTCAGTGGTACTTGAAGGTCCTTAAACCTATCAAGTAGGTCCTTTAAAAAAGATAGGCATGTAGATATCCTTCTGAGAGCACTATAGGTGTCAATAAACCATAAAACTATAAATGAAACCTTTCCTTATCAAAGCTATGATCACATCAAAATGATAGGCCCCATTCCACCATTTGTTTTAAAATTATCAATCTTACTCAAATCTCACTCAAATGCATATTTTAGGTCAAAGTCCATAAAATGCCCTAAATGGTTTAAAATTTTCACTGCAAGTGCTAGTTTAGGTCAAGGTATATCTAAATAGGGCAATGAATTTTATGGGCCAGCTAACTTTGATCAGATCATTTCGAGTCAAAATCACCATTTCATCGTTTAGTGATCTGGATTACTCTTTTCTTTTATTTCATTGGTACACATCATATACCTTTGTTATTTGCTATTGGCAACATCCTAAATGGGAATAAGGTTCCAACACATCTAACATCACCTTATAATTACTTTATAGTCAAATTATGACCTGGTAATATGACTTTCTGACCATTTTGATTAATTGAGGGCCAATTTTCAAATAATTACACAAATGTTGATTAACCTTGTTTAAGGCTAATTAATCTAATTCAAGGGATTAAGTGGATTTTCTAGGAGAGTTGTTGAATATTTATTTTTGAAAATTGATTCTTATTATCTACATCAACTAGTGACATCATCTATGGGGTGGCAAGCATCAAGCCATAAGTGCATAAAATATCAAGATTATGGGTCACCCATGCCTAGTTAATGCCTCTCATGTCTCTTCAATGCCCCTTCTTCTAAGGTCATGATGAAGCTAAATATGGATATAATTCCAAATATTAGGATTATCCTCAACCACACATATTCATCTCAAGATGGATGGTTCAGGTTGATCTTGACCAATCTCAAAAATTTATAAATAGAGAGGCCATGGACATCTTTGCTAAGCTATTTTTGTGTAAGATTATTACACTGAAATATCTTCAAAGATTGACTATTACAAAGTTATAATGATAAATTGTTTCCACAAAGCTTCATTGATAGGCTATTTTAGTAATTTACAATCAGGATCTTAGGTTTTATGGGGTGTTCTTGAGGCATTGGAGGAGCTTACCACCATTATTGACAAAGACAAGGATGCTTGATCAAATGAGAACATATTTTTGAGCCAAATGGGTATGGTGAATCCATTTGGGAAGGTGATATGGGTTGATTTATTTCATTTGTTTCTTGTTATCCTTTGTAATTCCCATAGGCATAAATAAGCTTGGTCAGTTAGTTCTTTATGCACATTTCATTATTTATAGACTAATGCTTGACTAAATTTCTTTGTAATCTTCTCTACATCTTAGTACACCTGGTGGGATACTTTGACCTAAATTAGAAATTGTAAGTGAAAAGTTTGAACCATTTAGGGAATTTTATGGACTTTGACCTAAAATGTGCATTTGAGTGCAATTTGAGTAAGATTGACAATTTTGACACAAATCGTGTTAGGAATTGGATGTCTACACTCTCAAGATCAAGTATGTTCTTACAAAAGTAAAACAAACCTTATTGATTACATTATTCACCTAAGCATAATGACATTGAACCTTCTTCTTGAGAGTAGCTTGTATGGATAATAGCCTATAAGTATAAGTGGTCTTTTTCTCTTTTAAGGCCTTTTGACCTTGCTTATGCCATCTCCCCTATTATTCTAACTTCACATGAAAACCAAGCAATATTCATGTTTTCCCAAGACTCAGTAGTACTTGAAGGTCCTTAAACATATCAAGTAGGTCCTTCTTGAAAAAATATAGGCATATACTTATCCTTATGAGAGCACTATAGGTGTCAATCAACCATAACATTATAAAGGAACCCTTTCCTTCTCAAAGCTATGATCACATCAAAATGCCCTTACACAGTGAAAAAAAAACTCTTAAGAACTCACTTCAAACATAATTTTCAATGTATATTCACTTAAGGCTATAGGATATCCTTTTTGGTGTGAGGGTTTGGTGCTTTGATTGTATAATCTTGCACACATGACCTTCATCTTTAAGGAATATGATAATTTATTTATTTTAATGATTGATTGATGCTCCATACCTTTAAGAAGATCCCCCTTAATTTGATGCCTTATTAAAATATATGACCACACCTTGATTGTATGACCTTATAAGAGTGCTTTAATGCTTCAACTAGCCCATATCCTCTTTTTATGCTTGTAGTACCCTTTATCAATCTTAGCTTTCCTTGAAAATGGAAAAAATGGAAATGAAGGTGAGGAATGGGTGATGAAACCATAAAATGAGGATTAAATATGTTGACAAATAATGAATGGAGATGGAAAAGAGGTGAAAACATAGTGATAAAGGAAGAACATGATAGTGGCATGAGGAAGATGAGATGGATGTGAGAAACAAGCATTTAGAGTAAAGATAAGACTAAGCTAAGGAGTTGAATGCAAAAATGGATTCATCATCACCACTTTACATAAAATTTAAGGACATTGGGGGTGGAAAAGAGACTAAAATTTAAACATAGTTTTCTTCAAAAACCTTAAAATTTGCAAAACTTCCTTAAAGAATGCTAAATAGGCCTCTTAGAGGCACCTTTAGAGCATAGAGATGGGTTTATTGGACATGATACTTGAATAATATATAATAAAAATGATTTAAAATCATGAAAATTTTATGGAAAACATTTCAAACACCATTTTCTTGAAAACCTAAAGCTAACTTCTTCTTTCATGACCATACAACTCCTCCTTGCAAGAATGCCAACTAAAGATTCACTGGTTGTCTTGATGAGACTTGTTAATTCCATGGAAAGGTAGATAAAGTCCTAAATATTCTAGAACAAGTTGAATTTCCCTAAAACTCTACCCAAGTGAGGATAACTTGGAGAAAAATAGTGACCTTCCTAGTCTTTAGGAAATAATATTTGACTTGACTTCAACTAAATGGTTCATGATCATGGAGAATCCAATTTAAAAAAAAATTGGATCATAATAAATCCATATAATTATACTTTATTCACCCAAAAATTTATATCTATACTCTCCTCCAATAGACTGTACCATCGTAAAACCTACAAGTAGGTCTCTCTATGCCAAGAAACAAGAAACCAAAAGAGGACTGGTTTAGGGCCTATATGGCCATGAATTTCCATTAAATTTTTTATTAATCCTAGTAATGGATTTATATTTATAAACCCTACCTTGGCTATGTGGATTTTGTATAGATTTCATATAATTACTTACAAAATGGAGAAAATAAGCTATATCTTCCCTTTTAAAAGACAATTTCCACTTCCACTACTTGAAATGGAATATTGGAGAATAATTACATGCCCCTCATGAAAATTTAAGATTTTTGAAAACTTTTTCATGTTTGAAACTTGAAAAATTGGCACGTGTGGGTGAAAAGGCCCTTTTTGGCTTAGAAAACATATGAGAACACTTTGTCATAACTTGAAAATTTAGACATAGGCTATTTTCACCTTTTTGAATATGTTAAAAGATTTTTTTTGGGATTGAAATGACTCATTTTGAAATAATTTTTGACAAATTTTGCTCAAAAATTATGTTTTAGGCTACAATTGACCAGTTTGACTAGATGTGAAGGGATATTGGCAAAATTTATGAAAGTTTCGATTGATAGGGGTAGGAATTTGACCTTGAAAGGTCAAATTACTAATAATTTTTTGGCAACTTTTGGGGGTTAACCAGCCTGCTAGTTAAAGAACTTAGATGATGCATAACAAGTTTGACTAGATAACCTTCTTGACTGAGAAATAGACTCTTTTGAAATTTGTAATACTTTTTAGATTGACACAAAAAAATAAAAGGAAAACATAAAAATACAAGAAAAAAAGACATCTAAAATAAAGAAAATAGGGAAACAATGAAATGGAAGTATATTACTACTTGTGCTACTCACTTATTAACATAAAGATAACCTAGAACACCTAACCTAAAGTAAGTTGCTTTCCTCTAGGATCAAATGGAAAGATATTTGATATACTATGGAACTTTATAACATGTTTGCTATCTCTTCATGACATCTTCTTGTAGATAGGGGAACTTGGACATTCATGCCTTCTTGATGATGTATTTGGTATTCCTATCTCCATTCTCAGGTGCATGGTTTAAAGATATGGATCTAGGATCTAATCATATTCCTCCCATATTCTTCTTTCTTTCATAAAGACTACTATCTCTACCACATTCATAGGCTGATCATGTCTTGACACATTCTCATTCAATGATTGTATTAGAAACTTAGCTAGTATACCTAGATTAATGTCTTCATTTGACTCCATATGAAGTGGTGATTTTTCAAAGTCTTTGAATTCTTGATAAGCATCCAAACATGGTTGTAATATGTCTTTGATTTCTTCCTGTTCACGATCTAAAACAATACTCTTTACAAGACATTCATCAATATCCACTTGGGGTGGAGATGGACATCAAACTTTTTACAAAAAATCTCCAAATCATCCCAAAAGGCCTCTTCATCATGATCAACTGAAATGACATTAAATTTATTTACAATCTTACCATTTGAAACATGTTGATCACACATTTCTACCTTTTAGATGAAGTCAAATGAAATTTATTGATCTATCGCCTTGGGGTCTCTAAAATAATATTACCTTCTTGAAGCTCCAAAACATTGGTAGAATCCTCAGATGAATCATTAACATGTTCTATTTCATCATCAAAATCTTCCATCTTAAGCTCTTCAATTTTTCTCATGAAATCATGGTACAACTACTACTAATGATCATCTTCTTCAAGAGTATTCTTCATCTCACTAATGACTCTATGAGATTTGTCTTCATGGTTGCCTTCTGAAGATATATTTATTTGTATTTCATCTATATCAAGTATTGCAAGCTCTTGAGAAACCTCTTACAAGTCATCTTCTTGTTCATCATGGAAAATTGAATAACTCTTTATCTGTTTAGCTATATATTCTTCACTTATCTCACAAAGAATATGTTCTTGCTCCAAAAGTGGCATGGTAGATCCCTGAAAGTATTCAAAAAGATGAGAAATATCTACAAAAGTTACCATAGATACTTGATTTTTCTCATGAGGTTTTTATTCTTGGATCACCTTCACCTCATCTCTTTGCACTTTCTCTTGAATGGATTTCCATGAAGGAAAGGATTGAGGCTTCTGAGGAGGAAGGGATGAAGGCTGAGTGATCTCTTTATTGAATTCAACATCTGAATGATGCTTGATTGTTCCTCTTTCTTGCTTGACTCCATGATTTGGTTCCAAGATGGGAAGGATAAAGGCTCTTTGTTGACCTTTTGATTATATTTCTCCTCCTCTTTCCTTATCTTCATATCCAACTCTTTAAATTTACTCATCAATATTCTCTTGGAATATCTTCTCTTTAAAGTGGTTAATTATTTTATGAAGATAAAGAACAGAAGAAGACTTTTGAGAGAAGATGGAGTCTTAGATCTCAACAACAAGATGTCCCATAATAATGTCTTTCTTTATTTCAAATTCTCTTGGATAGATATCCAAGAAGGGAAGGTCTAGGAAACACATGATGAACTTAACAAATTCAAAAGGGCTCTTGAAATGGTCTCCTAAGGAGGAATGGATGGCATATAAGGAGTGTGAGATTAAACTTGTTGTTTATTGAGCCCTTTCAGCTTATACTCAATACTTTGAATGTAACCACTTACATCCATCGTTTCACAAGTAAGATTGCCTCAATTTTCCCTTTCAATAGGTGCCCATTTTTTGTTTATTTGCTTCAGTGACCCTCTCACATAATGGATATGATAAGTAGGGATATCTTGGCCATAATATCTTTGTGAGTACAACTCTAGTGCATGCTTTTCAAGGGTCAAATTTTTTTATTAAGTGATGATATGGATTGGGTAGATGAAAAATGGCCATTATTAGGGTGTCTAGGGGAAATATTATGATGGATTGGCTATTCATATGGAGGGTCTGGGCAGTAATCCTACATATATGCCTGATATAGATCCTCAAACTCTTGGTGAGGATCATAGTATGGCTGGTCATAGTGAGGATAATATGAATCTATATTAAAATAAGCCATTAGAGACCATTAGTAAGCCAAATCATGAAGGTAATCAATATTAAAATGGTACCTACTATTTTGAACCAGCTTTGAATGGCTAAAAGTTGCATTGATATTCTAAATGTCCCATTAGGTGTGCCAAAACTATTAACTATCTAGATAGCACCTTACTTGAAGGCTTGGTAGATTTCGATTTGAAAAATTCACACTTGGACTAATAATGGAATGATCTGAATTGTGGGACACTTGAACTTAGACCAGACCTCTAGATTTTGCTAAGGCTAGCTCCTTTGATGTATCACTTTACACTACTTACTAAAATATTGACTATTGGGATGAAAAGGGGAAGAGAGATAATGAAAGAGAAATCCTATTTTAATGTTTGTGATACACTTTTATTAATAGTCACCCACTCTATTTGAGCTCTTAAAACACTGATCAGATAAGCAAAGACTAAATTTAACATTCCAAATGACTCCTATGCATTAGTATTTCATGGAGTAGTTTTACCAATTGGTCTAGGCTTGAGGGAAATGGTGGAATAGGTTTGATTCAATGCACTAACTAGCCACTTATATCCACTATAAGCTTAGCTAGAAGACATTAAACATAGAACATGACCTGCATAAGCTAGCTTGGTAGTAACTAGGTGAGAATGAGAACTTGACAAGGGAGAATTTCTCTACCACATATGAAAATTAACTGACAAAAAACACACTATATCAACATAAGGAAATATAAAAATAATACTTTATTTTTTTGAAAAGGTTAAAAAATTTAATCTTGGCAAAGTTTGGTCATGCCAAGAGAGGGATCACCAAAATGGCTAAAAAGCTGACTTATATAATAAAAACCTCCCAATAGACAAAAGATTGGCATTTAATATAGGAGAGGAGATCAACTACATCATCACTCAAGTCAAAATTGAGTTATAAAATGATAACAAAGACTTCAAACAATATCCTTTTATCTTTGGTCTTGCAATGAAAAAGCTCTTTTGCATTGAAAAAGGATGGCGGGCCCTTTCAGAGTTGCTAGAATTCAGATATGCAAGTGCAATGGAGATGTGATCACACAAGTTGAAGCAAGTGCACACCACATAGATGCTAAAGCAATTTGAAAATAATACAATAAGAGAAATTGCACAAGACAAAATGGAGAAAACCAAAATCTGATTCACATGAGATGGCTAAGGTGAGGAATACATATAATAGAGTATGAAAGTAACTCCTCCTCAAAAGGTGGACAAGGCACCCCAAGAATAAATAGTAACTCCTCCATGAAAGGTGGTGACAAGGTGCTAAGAATAGACAAGTAACTCCCATCAAGGGAGTTACTTATGACATTCTTATGACACATATGACACATCTATGACACACACCTCCACATAAGCTAGCCTATCCCACAAATGTAGGAAAACTCCATGTATGCACAAGAAATACAATTTCCCTAATTAATAAATAGGGAAAAATAAAAGCCTACACTAATACCCCCATAAGTGCAGCTTAGGTGAGAAATGTGGAAATAGAAAATGGGTCCCGACAACTAGGCCTGATGAGGTACCCATGTACAAATGCAATCTCCCAAAAGATAGAGAAAAGGAGAAAAATTGTAGAAAAAACTCCACCCCCAAAAGAGAGACATAAAAGAAAAGAAGAGGCTAGAAGGCCCCCCCAAAAGATGATGCTGCTACAAATGTGGACCACACCCCAATAAGAGCTCGTAGATGAATGAACTTGCTCTCAGTGAAAGGTTTGGTGAAGATGTCTGCAACCTGCTCTAAAGACTGGCAAAATATCAAGTCAATGACCTGACTATGAATAAGCTCCCAAATGAAATGCATTTGAATCTCTATGTGCTTGGTTTGCTGGTGCTGAACTGGATTCCTACAAATCTAAATGGTACTCTGGTTGTCATAATAAATGATGGTGGGCTGCCTGATAGGAATGCCAAACTTAGAAAGTATCCCCTAAAGCCAAATAGCCTCAGTAGCTGCATTAATAGCTCCCCTATACTCTGCCTCTATGGATGATATAGTAATAGCATTTTGCTTCTTACTAGACCAACTGATAGGACCCAAACCAAGAGAGAAACTGTAACCAAAAGTGGACTTGTGAGTCTGTGAATCACCAGCCTAGTCTGAATCTATATATCCAACCAAGTCAACCTCTATGTCAAATTTGTAATGAATCCCATGTATATGTGAACCCTGTATGTAATGCAAGATCCTCTTAACTACTTTCCAATGCAGCTCATGGGGTTCTTTCATGAATCTAGAGACAAGTCCCACTATATATGAAATGTCAGGCTTGGTGTGAGTCAAGTAGATGAGACTACCAACAAGTTGTCGATACTAAGTGGCATCAACCAATGGTGAAGAATAATCAGTCTCAAGCTTGAATCCTAATAGAAAGGGAGTCAGAGATTGCTTGTAATCAACGATGTGAAACCAAGCCAATAAGTCAAGAGCATACTTAGGCTATGCAAGAGAAATCCCTGAATCTGACTGTGAGATCTCGATGCCAAGGAAGTAGTGCAACAAACCCAAGTATGCCATGTCAAATCTATCCTAAAGAGATACCTTCACCACTACAATAGCTGATGAACTCTTGGTGATCAAAAGGTCATCAACATATAAAACCAAAATAAAGAGAGAATCATCCTATTGTAAGAAGTAGACATTGGGATCAAAATGGCACCTAGTGAAACCCACTGTGAGAAGGAAGGAATCCATCTTGGCATACCAAGCTCGAGGGGCCTATTTGAGGCCATAGATAGATTTCCTAAGTCTGCATACTAAGGAAGAATCCTAAACAAATCCTAGTAGCTGCTCCATATAGATCTCCTCTTCTAGATCTCCATGAAGAAAGGCACTCTTCACATCTATCTAATGTATATCCCAACCATGTGTTGTGGCAATAGCCAAGGTGAGTTAGATAGAAGTCATCTTTGTAATAGGTGCAAAGGTCTCTTAGTAGTCAATGCCTACCACCTGTGAGAAACCCTTGGTGACCAATTATGCCTTGTACTTATCGACCAACCCATCTGCTGCAAACTTGGTCCGATATATCCACCTACATCAAACCATCTTTCTTCCCTTAGGAAGTGAATTCAAATCCCAAGTGTGATTTTTGATTAAGGAAAAATATTCTTCCTCCATAGCATTTTCCCACTTAGGTACCCCCGATGCCTCTTAAAAAGTCTATGGATTCAAAACTATAGCAAAGAAGGCATGTGGATCTCTCTAAAAATTCCCCTTAGTATATTTGTCATCTGCGAGATCTCCTGCCCAAGTGCCAACACTCTCAAGTGTCTATCTAGCCTAAAGTGGCCCAAAAGTGGGTCAGTCAGGTGCTAACTCCTCATCCTCTGATTGACTAGAGGTGGATGACTTTGCATCACTGTCCTCGTTGTCTGAACTTGAAGAAACATAAGATGACTCTGGCTCATGAACCTGTTGTGGCTGATCTAAATCTGATGAGGAATCATCATGAAGAAGTACATCCGATGAGGGAGAAGAAGTGTCAAGTGTTGAGTCTCTAGAACTCTCCTGAAAATGGACACTTCTCTTGATGAACAACTTATGAGTGACTAGATCTAGAAGGTGATACCCTTAATACCATTTGGATATCCTATAAAGATGCAAGGCTTGGACTAACGTTCCATAGCTTTGTGTTTCTTCTTCGGAATGTGGGCCATGGCTGGGGATCTAAAAACTCTAAGGTGCTCAACATCAAGTTTCCTTTTATGCCAAGCTTCAAAGGGTGTTATCCCTTTCAAAGCCTTATGAGGAACCCTGTTTTGAATGTAGCAAGCACAATTGATGGCTTCGGCCTAGTACTGTGGTGCTAAGGGTTTGGAGTGAATCATACAGCTACCCATCTCTTTCAAGAACCTATTCTTGCACTATACAACCCCATTCTACGAAGGACTGTAAGTGACTGTGCACTATAAATCAATCCCCTCTGTAGTGTAAAACTGCTCAAATCTGATGCTAACATACTCCCCTCCATTATCAATTCAAAGAACCTTGATGGATTTCTCACTCTATTTCTCAACAAGAGCCTTAAAGTCTAAAAAAATTTCAAACACTTCAGAATTTTGTTTGAGAAAATATATCCAAGTGTACCTAGAGAAATCATTAATGAAAGTGAGGATGTACTTGGCCCTTGTGAAAGATGGTTTGGGAAAGGCTCTCGATACACCACTGTGGACTAACTCCAAAGGTTGTGAAGCCCTCCAAGCTTTGAATTTGTCAAATTTTTCTTTGGGATTCTTCCCAAGGGAACGCCCTTCACAAGGTCCTTTTGAGAATTGGACACGAGGCAAGCCAATGACCATGTCATGTTTGCAAAGTTGCTCAAGGTAGTAGTAGTTAAGGTGGCCAAACCGCTCATGCCATAATTTGATAACTCCATCTGAGTCAATAATGTTGTTTGAGAAGAATCTAATGCAAAATGTGAGAAAGTGTATAACCTAGCTTGGTGATCTGCCCTGCCCACTGCCATTATAGTATCACTATGCAACTCCTTGATAGACACTGAATCTAGTGAAAACTCAACTCTCATGCCCTGACCAATGTGAGTGATTTGGTACACTGATAGGAGATTGATTGAAAGAGAAGGAACACTTAGAACATTATTGAATGTTCTTCCTTCCATTTAAATTGACCCTCTCCTTGCAATGGAAACTATTGTGTCATCACCCAAACTAATTGAAGTCATGATACAAGGATCTAAAGATGAAAACTCAACTAGTGAAGAGCCAATGTGGTGAGAAGCACCTGAGTCGATGACCCATGAAGATGTGGAAGTTGTTGTAGCTACAAGGGCCTTGCCCTTTTCTTTCTCCTTACCCTTGCCTTTTGCCTTAGTAGAATCTTGGATAGATGAATTCTGCTTGATGGACTCAAGAACACCTATGTTGTTCTTCTCTAGAAGATGAGTTAGGTGATCTATTTGTTTATTCATGAATTTGTGTTCATCATGCCTTATATTTTTACAATAGACACACTTAACCTTCTCCTTCTTCAGTTTAGCATTGGAAGAGGAAGTCTTAGTGTTGTTTTTGGTAGGATTGGTGTTTTCTTTCTTCTTCTCTTGGTCCTTGTTCTTTTTCTTCTTCACGTTTGTTGAAGTCTTATCCTTACCATTTCTAGATATCAAGGCTTGGGGTTGAGTAGAATTCATTGTGCCCATTGGAATTAGCTTATCTTGCTTCCTAGTCAAGTTGGCAATGAATGAATCCAAAGAAGGCATTTTCCATGTAGTGCTAAGGGCACGTTTTGTGGCATGGAAAGTGGAGACAAAGACTGAATAGCTTGGACCTAACTTTGTGAGAATAGAAAGTATGAGTTGATCATCTTTCTTATCTATCTCACATTCTTTCAATTGCAATCTAAGGGCCTTAAAATTAGTGAAGAAGTCCTATAGAGTGTCAAAGTTGCTAGGACTTAGACTTATGAGTTCATTTTCGAGCTCATGACCTCTCACCTCATCAAGCTTTCCAAATAACTTTTATAAGGTGTCCCATATGTTATTAGGAGTTTGGAAGGATTCTAAGTGGAAGAGAAGTTCTAGAGACATAGACAAGCTCAGTAATCCAAAGGCTTCATCACTACGGTTGTACCACTTGACCTTTTCAGCATCTGTGTTGGGTTCTACTTCTGTACCCATGGTGATCCTATACAACCCTTTGCTTCTAAGAATGATTGAAATTTTAACTTTCTATTCATGATAGTTGAAGGGTTTTATAGGTTTAAGTTGAAAAGAATCCATTTTTAGCTGAATTTAGGTGAAGTGTTGATTGCAAGTTGTGAATTTATGCAAAAAAGAGAAAGAAAGTAAGTTGTGAAAAGCAATCACACCCCCTCAAAATATTGAGCCCCCCCAAATATGCAAGTCTACGCTTAAAAGACATCAAACTCAGCCAAAAATGTGTCTTAGAGCAATCAGTGTAACACTAAAGCAAACAGGACGTCGGACTCAGTCGAAAATGCATCCCGAGAGACCCAAATTTTGTCACTTTATAAACTAGTGCATTTTTGACAAATAATAAGCCTACACTGTATAAAATTGAATTACAATAACTTTTGTAAAAAATGGCACCCAAAACTGAGCTACCATTTGCAAGATATTAAAGTTACAATTTTCCCGTAAACTAGTGTTTTTGAAAAAAAAACACTAAAACATTAAAAAAATGCCTGTTATGGGGAGAGAAAGTGGTCTTCCAACCACTTGTTAGATTTGGCATTGAATGAGGAATCCAAAAAAGGTTTGTGTGAGGGGGAATTAGCCTCCCGCAAACCTGGGCCTCACCCTTCGTCTTCGTAGGTCGAAGATACAAGTTTTAATTCAAACCCCAAAAAATACAAAACTATCTAAAATCCTTAATATTCAATCAAATTGACTGATTTTTATTTTATCAATTCAATTTTAACTAAAAACAAATGAAGCATACATAGAATAATGGATGCCACGTGTCCAACGGGTGCCAAATAGGATGCCAAGTAAGGAAGGGGTGTCCAAAAGCAAATAGTCCAAAATTTGACTCATAAAAGACAAAAGAATAGCAGACCTATGCTGGACCATATGGCCTATTTGAGGTGCCTTGTTGGACACTGTGGTGTGGCAGAACTTCACCAAAAAGGAGGCACAGAAGCTTGATTCTAAACAGTAGACCAAACAACAAGCAAAACAATAGGTGGCGTCTAAACAAGGCACAGTTTTGAATTTTTTTTGCAAAAAACAAAACCAACCTGCAGACCTGGGCCGTATGGCTAGCTTGGCTGGTAAAAAAGGATGTTGTACAGCTGAAGGAAGGCATAGACTAGAAGCTAGGTGCTTTTCTGGAAGAAAGGATGCGCCACTTTAAATCAGGGAGCCAAGAAAAGTGTGCAAAATGCAGAAGCTTGGTGCTTGTGTTGGTGCTGACTACTACTGAGTCTGAAGTTCCTTAGAGCCACACAATAATGGCATCCAAGAAAAATTGAACCAGCCCCTGGAGTGAAGACAACCAAGACACCCAAAGGCCAAAATGATACCAAAATTGATATTGACAGAATTTTTTTTATTTTAGATCAAATCTAGAATAAAAAAGAACTCCACTCCTCTTGATTTCAAAAATAAGATAAAAGCATAATCACACACAAGATTACCAGTTTTGATCTGATACTATATCGAAGTTGTTGCCAGAATTTGGATAATGCAAGTGTAATGGAGACGTGATCACACAAGTTGAAGAAAGTGCACACCACATAGATGCTAAAGCAATTTGAAAATAATACAATAAGAGAAATTGCACAAGACAAAATGGAGAAAACCAAAATCTGATTCGCATGAGATGGCCGAAGTGAGGAATACATATAGGAGAGTACAAAAGTAACTCCTAAAAAGGTGGACAAGGCACCCCAAGAATAGACAGTAACTCCTCCATGAAAGGTGGTGACAAGGTGCTAAGAATAGACAAGTAACTCCCATCAAGGGAGTTACTTATGACATTCTTATGACACCTATGACACACACATCCACATAAGCTAGCCTATCCCACAAATGTAGAAAAAATCCATGTATGCACAAGAAATACAATTTCCTTAATTAATAAATAGGGAAAAATAAAAACCTACACTAATAGCATCTTGGAAAAATCAATCCTCTTGCATGAATGCTATGCCAAAATCCAAAAAGTAACTCCTCTTGAAGTGTTTGGAAACTGAGTTGGAACATGAGAATGTCTTTCTTTGCATGGAAATCAAGGAAGATGCATGATAATCTTTGATTAGTCAACTCCAACTAATTCCATCTTGCATGAAAAGGGACCTTAAAGGCTGAAATGTGCATGAATATACATGAAAATAATAGATATATGGCATATAAAATCCTTTTAAACTCCTTGATAACCAATCAATTCCAAACTCAAACTTTGACAATTTGACCAATTAGGCCTTTTAGACCAAATAGGCCTAAAAGGCTAATCTATGCAATAGGACACCATTAAACATACAATAAGAAGCCATGAAACCTAAAAAACAATTAATTAGAATAGGAACAACTTTCTTCATCACCAAATATGTGTTTTTTATGAGATTACCTTCATCATTCAGTCAATAGGGTTAACTAGGCCTATTTTGCTCCATTTTTTAGTAGACTGGCCATTTTGATCAAGGTGGTAGGGACACTTTTGGGATGATCAAATGAAGATTTGAAGATGAAGAAAAAGTCTCAGGATTCGATCTCCATTGATTAGATTTCATTGAACTACTTTGAATTTCATTTTATATTTCACTTATATAGATCTATGCATAAAATTGACATTTATAGAATCCTCTCTGAGTGTATTTGATGTTTGAAAAGGTTTTAGGTTGATCCAGGATGATTTGATGGCAAAAAAATCTACTTTTTTCAAAACTAGTTTTTTAGGGGTTTAAGAGGGTTTTAAAGATGAATCTTGAAAATAATTATTCATAAAGTAAAAACTTACAAATCCTAAAACATTTTCATTATATGTATCACATTGACCCCCCTAACATCCCTAAAAAGATTAAGCTCCCATGCAAAAGATGTGAAAAGTTACCATGTGGATGAAATTTGCCTATGGGGTTTAGCTTGCATTCTAGGCTACCTATGCTCTTAGTGATTATTCATAAATAATATCACCTAAAATTATCTAAATTTTTCATTAATTTTAATTAAATAGGGGTCCTAAAAATATACTAACAATGTTTGGCCAAACTCCACACAAAGTGAACAAAATGAGCATCTGAATAGGAGGCTTGGAAGGGTGCCTAGAACCGCAAAAAGTGAAAAACTTCACTAAAATGGATATGGTTCCTTAAAATATTCACAAAGTCTGAAAAACTCATTATGGGACCTTTAACATGCTATCAAAACACTCTAAAAGTCATTTTTGCTTGAAAAGTCCAACAATGCCTTTTTGGCCTATATGCTTGGTTGCTTGCAAAATCCTATATGAGAATGGTTTACATAAATTTTGGAGATTTTACACTATTTAATGGTCTTATTATGATGTAAAATCATCATCCCATACTTTTTAATCTTTTACTTGGGCCTAGAATCTTTTGAAGCACTCCAGAATGAATCATGCTCTAATGGGGACCTCAAACGAATAGGCTAGGGTCTGAGACAAAAAAAGTATATAAAATCATCCAATGTCCATGAAACTTTTTCATGTGGTTATAAAACTCATGATTACCATATGTAAAAAAATTTAGGTCTTAACTCCACCTGGAGTTCCTAGAATCTTCAATTTTCCCTTAATTTTGATCTCTGTATATGAACTGTCTACATTATTAACTGAGTTTTGGTGTTTTGAAGGTGATTTTCTTGGAATTTAGAGGTTTTAAGATCAAAATAATCTTCATTTACCTCAATATCCTCTTAAATAATTTGAAAATAGCCTCTACCCCTATTTTCAAGCACAATTTGACTCTTAAACAATGCATTTAGGCCTCACATGATTGAGTTTTGCTTTTGCAAGTGGATGTTGATCAAATTTAAGCATATTTATGAGAAATTTCATATCCAAAACGTGTTTTTATACTATTTATATAAAAATAAAACCCTCGACACATATCTTTTTCATGTCAATTTAACTCAAACCCAAGCCTTAGGCCTTCAACTAGGTACAATTCCGTACAATGCACTTGTAATTGACTGGGTAGGTGGTTATTTGATAGTTACCTCATGACCCATTGATGATCCAATTGTCATAATTTTATACTTAAAAACCCTTTATGGATTATATATAGACAACTAAATAGGATATTTCCCATTCTTTTCTTGCTAACTTTTAGGACCGTTAGTCCATAATGATTGTAGGTGAGTCTATGAGAACTAGCTGTAGAGTATCATTATGGAAAATTATAGGTCTTCATGTAGATATTATACCCTTAATTCTTGATAAATTATTTTAAAAACCTTTCCTACTTGTTTGAACCCTTATGAAATTCCAAACCTTAGTAGATAAACCTTACCCTCCTTCCCTATAACCCCTGGTTGTAATTTGCATTGTATAATTGGCTATAGATTATGGTTTTTTGATTGAAATTAACTCTTGAATTTTGTATACCCAGCCTCATCTTCAATGAATATGAAAATATCCTTGGTTTTTTTTGATATCTTCATACCTTCAAGGATATTTCCCTCTTAAGCTCAATTACCATCTTGACTACAGGTTGTAATTGAATAGGCTGTAGGACTGAGTTCAAGGTCTAATCCTTAATAAGCCTTGATACGCACAAAATAACATGATTTGATCCCTAAAATTCTTCCTCAACAAACTTAACAACTCCCTCCCTAAGGACTATGCCTTTTAGGCCTTCCTAAGGACCAAGTCCATCCTCTTGGCTATAACACACTATTTGAGGGTAGATGTAGGTGATCCTTTCTTGATTTTAGGCTTGTTTGAAACCTGAAAAGCATTGTTCTTAGATTGATTACTTTAAGAAGTTATCTCTCTAAAATTTATTATCTCTTTCCCAATCAAAATTGGCTTCTTTGATATCTCCTAGAAATCCCATCCATATGTAACTAAGCCTCTAACTAGGCACATGTTTGTAAGATACTTTCATAGTGGTTGTAGGGTAACATTAGCCTTTTGGATAGCTTAGGGTCAAAATAGGATCATACTTTGGTGAATATTGGTAGTCATAATCTATAAATATATGTTCATGCCTTAAACTATCCTATTGCTATATGATGCATCATGCAAATTAGCTCTGCCTTAAATAGGCATGGAGGATGCATCCTACAGCACTGTAGGTAAGCATTATGACTTGGAATTTGTCTTTCTTACTTAATGATACTTATTCCTTTACCACATACTAGGATAAGCCTTCTTGATATGGTTCCTTATTAAACGGTGACGTAGGTTTTCAACCCTTTGATAAGTCTCCTAAAAGAGTTAACTCTGATTAATTCTATCCCCTTTTAGCTTAAATACAGGCCTATAGGAATCATTTTGGGGCACTATAGACTACATCTATAAAGTAAAAATCATGAATATAGGCTCCTATAGGTTATCAATTTCATGATGAATCTTGTATAAACCTTAATGACCTATAGAAATGGTCAAAACCCCTCAATATTATTCAAAGTATTATACCCCATCTTAATCAGTGATAGGTGCTCCTTGAAGTACCATATGTACATACTGAGTATTAGTCTTAGAATTTGAGAAGGTCAAAAAGAGAGTCTCAAATACACTTTATGATTTAGGAATATATCAATAGGTCTCATATCCAATGTGAACCCTAAACCCTCTCACCTTGACCATTCTTGCATTTAAGCTCATTACAAATAAATTGTGTTTAAGGACTTAATGGCTAATTTAGGTTTGTTTGAAACTTTGAAAATCCTATTTCTCCATGAAAAACATTCAGAGGTTTATCTCAAGATAAATTATGTTCTTACAAAATAAAAACAAACCTTCTTGATTGCATTCTTCACCTAAGCATAATGACATTGAACCTTCTTCTTAAGAGTAGCTTGTATGGATAATAGCCTATAGGTATAGGTGGTCTTTTGCTCTTTTAAGGCATTTTGACATTGCTTATGCCATCTCCCCTATTATTAAAACTTCACATGAGAAACAATCAATCTTCATGCCTTCCCAAGACTCAATGGTGCTTGAAGGTGCTTAAACCTATCAAGTAGGTCCTTCTTGAAAAAAGACAGGCTTGTAGATATCCTTATGAGAGCACTGTAGGTGTTAATTGACCATAACACTATAAAGGAACCCTTTCCTTCTCAAAGATATGATCACATCAAAATTACCTTACATAGTGAAACAAAACCTCTTAATAACTCACTTCAAACATAGTTTGTAATGTAGCTTCTCTTAAGGCTGTAGGATATCCTTTTTGGTGTGAGGGTTTGGTGCTTTTACTGTATAATATTTCACACATGACCTTCATCTTCAAGGAAATTTATTTATTCTAAGTATTTATTGATGGTCCATACCTCTAAGAATACCCCCCTTACTTTTATGCCTTATTAAACTATATGACCACACCTTGATTATATGACCTTCTGAGAGTGTTTCTTTCATTGTGCTTTAATGGTTCAGCTAGCCCATATCCTCTTTTTATGCTTGTAGTACCCTTTATCAATCTTGGATTTAATTGATAATGGAAAAAATAGAAATGGATGTGGGGAATGTGTGATGAAACTATAAAATTAGGGTGAAAGATGTTGAAAAATAATGAATGGAGATAGAAAAGTGGTGAAAACATAGTGATAAAGGAAGAGCATGACAGTGGCATGAGGAAGATGAGATGGAGGTGAGAAATAAGCACTTGGAGGAAATATAAGACCAATATAGGTATTTTAATGCAAATAAAGATTCATCATCACCACTTTACATGAATTTGAAGGCCATTGGGTGTGGAAAAGAGACTGACATTGAAATATAGTTTTCTTCAAGAACCTTAAAATTTGTAAAACTTCCTTAAAGAATGCTAAATAGGCCTCTTAGAGGCACCTTTAGAGAATGTATATGGGTTTTTTGGCCATGATAATTGAATAATATCTAATAAAAATGATTGAAAATCATGAAACCTTGATGGAAAACACTACAAACACCATTTTTTTTAAAAACTTGAAGCTAACTTCTTTTTTCATGACCATACAACTCCTCCTTGCAAGAATGCCAATTATAGATTGAATAGATATATTTATTATCCTTGTTTGACCTATAATTAGATGAAGATAACCTTAATAATTCCATTTAAAGGTATATAAATTTCTCAAGATATTGGAACAAGTTGAATTTTCCTAAAACTCTAGCTAGGTGAAGAGAAATTGGAGAAAAATAGTGACCTTCCTGATTGTTAGGTAGTAAAATTTTACCTGAATTCAAATAGATGGTTCATGATCATGGATAATATAATTATACCATCAATAATATCTTTGAGTCTACTTTATTTACCCCAAAATTGAGATATGTACCCTCTTCCAACAGACTATGCCATCAAAAAACCTACATGTAGGTCTTTTTATGCCAAGAAGCAAGAAACCAAAAGAGGACTAGTTTAGGGCTTGTATGGCCATGAATTGCCATGAAACTCTTTATAAATCCTAGTAATGGCCTAATATTGATAAAAACTACCTTGGATGTATGGATTTTGTACAATTGCTTTGCAAAATGGAGAAAATAAGCTATACCTTCCCTTTTAAAAGCCAATTTTCACTTCCACTGCTTGGAATGGAATATTGGAGAATAATTACGTGCCTATAATGAAAATTTAATCTTTTTAAATCCTTTTTCATCTTTAAAACTTGTAAAATTGGCACGTGTGGTTGAAAAAGGCCCTTTTTTGGCTTAGAAAACATATGAGAACACTTTGTCATGACTTGAAAATTTATACATAGGCTATTTTCAACTTTTGGAATATGTTAAAATATATATTTTTGGGATGAAAATGATTCATTTTTAAACCATTTTTGATGTTTTTTACTCAAAAATTGTGTTTTAGGCTACAATTGACTAGTTTGACCAACTACAAAGGGATATTGGCAAAAGTTAGGAAAGTTTTAGTTGATAGGGGTAGTAATTTGACCTTGATAGGTCAAATTACTAACAATTGGTTCAATTCATATCACTTCCATGTTTGAAATACTAATGTTAGAGTAGTTCAATATTTTGAGACTAGTGTTGTGAGTCATGTTTCTTAGTGCAAGTATATGGTAGTCTAGTAGAGATCTTTCTGGTGTATCACCTCATTAGAGTAGTTTATTTTCATTTTCCTTTTATCCCTGTTCATCCAAGTAATAAATTAGTGTAGGTGATAATCAAACAAATATAATCTAGGGAGCTAACCCTTAAAACTAGAGGTTTACCTCTACTATACGAAACCCACAGGCCTAGAGTGATCCCATATTATCCAAATCTTAGAGTAGGTGATCCAGAGTTCATTCTAGAAAAATTTTAAAATCATGATGAAACTAATTTCACAGTGTAGAGCTCATTGAGAGATTTTCAATGCATTTTTCGAAATGTAAATCTGAGTTCGGGAGCTCCTGTTATGGCCATTTAAAGATTGGTTGAAAAATGTCTCTTACGACATGTGGCACGTGTTTCAAGGTTATTTCAACATTTGGACCTATCAGAGGTCAAAACTTGAAAAAATTAAAGGTTTGAAAAAAAATGGTTCGATGACATGCCACATCATCAACATGCCACGTGGAGTTAAGTGACTAAGTGTGAGATAAGCTCGTTGACCGAGCCATGTGGCGAGTTCGAAGGAAAGACCAAGCCCAAGCTTGAACAAAATGCCTCTTAGGTGGCCGAAGCCATCTGATAAGTGGGTGGCTAAAGGTTTTTAAAAGCCTTGTCTTTTCCAGAATCCGTTGCATGTGGGCTAAACCCACGTTGGAAATGGCGGCCAAAGGCTTTGATAAGCCTTGACTTTATCCTTTCAACCCACACATGTGGATTATTAAGAGATAAGCACCTAAAAGAAAGGCTGACAGTTTTGAACTCATGACCTACCATCCAAAAGGGATAGGCTTTGACCACTTGTGCTGTGGGGGTTGAAGTACTATTTAAGGCATGAATTTGTATTTAAAGGCAAGTTTGTGGCCGACTATGTATGGAAAAATATAGACCAATTTGTTGTATTTGGTCATTTTGGAGCCCTTAGAAGCCGAACTAGAGGTCAGAGTAAACTAAAAAGTTGTTTATAATTTTGATATGCTCTATGTAGTATATTCATTTTCTAATTTTGGAGAATTGGTGATGCCATTTTGAGCTATAGAAGTTTCTAATTTTGATTTGGAGAAGCCTTTGCGTGTAATTTAGGAAGGTGAAGGACATGCTGAGTCAGCCAAGGTCTTTTGAAGGTCTGATCACTATTATTTCAGAGAGATATGATCTTTTTTTATTTGTAATTATTATTTTATCTTTTAAATTTTAGCAACATTAATAGATCGGTTCGATAAGAACCCAGGGACGTAGGAATTCTGAACCCCATAAACAATTTCTGTGTTTTGATCTTTGGATTCATTTTTGCATTTTAGTTTTAGTTATTATTCAAATTATAAATTCATATTTTTAATTAAAATGAAAAATTTAATGAATTGATCATTTACAAAAAATTGGATAAAATTGAGAATTTGAAAAATCTGATAGTTTCAAAGGATAAATGATGTGAACTTTCAATTCACCTATATTTCAATTTTGAAACATGATTCTTGGATCAAATTTTCATCAATTTTTAATCATTCCAACATCTTATAATTTGAGAAATTCAGAATCCATATTTTTAAAATTTCACTTTGAGTTTATTAGTGGTGTTTACGAATCAAATTGGTATGTAAGCAGTTAGAATGCAGGGATTGCTTCTAGTTGTGTATTGACAGTTGCTTCTAGAATAGTTGGATTATTGGTTTGTAGATTGATTATATTGTAGTGTGCAGAGTGGAATCAGATGTTTGTAGAAAACCATGGGCAAGTTGTCACAGATTGAGGTCATTAAAGATGAAAATGCAATATTGAGATGCCATAAATTTGCACTTGAATTACAAGTGGCAAATTTAAAATTGGAGCTTGAATCCAATGATGAGCTCTTGATTAGATTGAAATGTGGTGAGTGTGAAAAGGTAAAGCATTAAACTTTAGATGCAAAGACTATGACTGAGTGCAGTCTAAGTTTTTCACCACAAGAATCTTCATCTTCTTCTACCATTTCAGATTCAGATTCTAGTAATATTATTTTTGGTGATTTTGAAAGATACACTAAGCGCATAGGATCTAAATTGTTGTTTAAAATGGGTTATAATGGAGGAGGACTTGGTAGAGATAGCCAAGGTATATCTAACCCAATTTAGGTTGAGCATAGACCTATTTGTGCAGGTTTGGGTTATACTAGTGTGCAGGTGGATGATGGAGAAGTTTCTTTCATGGCTAAAGGATTATGAGCTTCCAATAGCGAAGGTTCTAGGCCACTAGTTCAAAAGTGTAAAGGTAAAAGAGGTATTGAGATTCCACCTCCTGATTCTTACACTAAATATTTTGATCCAATTGATACTTTTAAGAAGTTTGGATATAATGTACAGAAGATAATGCAATCATTTCCATGCACATTTTGTGGGATGAATAACCATAGTGCTAAGACTTATTGGAAATGAAATGCTTTGTTGAAGCAGATTGCATGATTTAAAGACCATTCTTATGTTAATTTGGGAATTGGCAAAAGGGGACCCTCACCTAAGAAGGAAGTTTGTACTCATTATAAAGTGAGTGGACATAAGATTGATAAATGTTTTAAGCTTCATTCATCTTCACATTCAAGTAATGTTAGAACTAAGATGATTTACAAACCTATCACTAAGGTAATAAAGCTAATTCAATCCATAATGTAGTTGAAAATATAACCCAGGATAAGGTAAAACCTACAAGTGACAATCCATTAAAGAGGTTAAGTCAACAATATGCAATTGATAATGAATCCACACAGACAATCAATTTCACTAGGAAGAAAGAATTGGTTAAGTGGATTATCACTACATTCTTTTTGTAAAGCATGGTTAAGAATTCACCTAAGGGAATGAAAAAGCTTTGATATATGTAGAATAGAGTTGGTGGGAACACTTCAAGATAGGTTTAACATATGAAGTTTTTCAATTCTCACTTTTTGATAACTCTAAGATTTTGATCTCCAGAATATATTGTATGGGTAGTCTAATAATGGATAAGACATTAACTCATTTGAAATAGTTAGGGATATAGTAGAGTGATGTTTTGAGTTGTTTCATTATAGCATTTGACAGTTAGATTACTATTTTGAATGTATGTATTTTGGCACATTGATGTTTAGATGCATTTTTTAAGACCCTTTGGGAATGTTTAGATGTTAGGCAACATACACTTTTGGTTGTTTGCATTTGATTAGCATATAAGTCCCATACTAGGGCATTATATTTCAACATGCCTACAACATTAATTGTATGTTTTTAACATTATAAACTTGTTTTGCAATTACATTGGGAGTTGTTTCAATTTTTGGCAATTCACCACTTTACAGGATGTGACATTTGGGCAGGTAGTTTGATATGTTGTAATCACTTTTGCAATTGCAAATTCACTTACTCATGCCTTTGGATTAGGCATTTTTATAGTTTTATTGTGAATCATTTTAATATATCTCTTGCTATGATTGGGTTCTATTTTCATGGATGTAGTAGACCAGTTATAAGATTTCAAGTGATAGTCGACTTTTAGAGACCAAAAGCCTCTTTTGTAGGGAGGTGTGATCTAGAGTACATTCTATAAAAAGTTTTCAAATCATGATGAAACCAATTTCACAGTGTGGATCTCTTTGAGAGATTTTTGACTTATTTTTTGGAATGTAAATTTGAGTTCGAGAGCTCCTGTTATGGCCATTTGAATATTGGTAAAAAAATGTCTCTTGCAACATGTGGCACGTGTTTCAAGGTTATTTCAATATTTAGACCTATCAGAGGTTGACACTTGGCAAAGTGAAAGGTTTGAAAAAAAATGGTTCGGTGACATGTCACATCATCAACATGCCACGTGGAGTTAAGTGACTAAGCGTGAGATCAGCGCATTGACCGAGCCATGTGGCAAGTTTGAAGGAAAAACCAAGCCCAAGCCTGAACAAAATGCCTCTTAGGTGGTCGAAGCCACGTGATAAGTGGGCGGATGAATGTTTTTTAAAGCCTTGTCTTTTCTAGAATCTATTTCATGTGGGATAAACCCACATTGGAAATGGCGGCCAAAGGCTTTGATAAGCTTTGACTTTATCCTTTCAACCCACACATGTGGAATAATAAGAGATAAGCACCTAAAAGAAAGGCCAACGATTTTGAACTCATGACCTACCATCCAAAAGGGATAGGCTTTGACCACTTGTTTTATGGGGGTTGAAGTGTTATTTAAGGCATGAATTTGTATTTAAAGGTAAGCTTCTGGCCGACTGTGTATGGAAAAATATAGACCAATTTGTTGTATTTGGTCATTTTGGAGCCGTTAGAGGCCAAACCAGAGCTCAGAGTAAACTACAAAGTTGGTTAGAATTATGATACACTTTATGTAGTATATTCATTTTCCCATTTTGGAGAATTTGTGATGCCATTTTGAGTTATATAAGTTGCCAATTTTGATTTGGAGAAGCCTCTGCATGTGATTCAGGAAGGTGAAGGACATGTTGAGTCAACCAAGGTCTTTCGAAGGTCTGATCACTATTATTGTAGAGAGATATGATCTTTTGTTGTTTTTAAGTATTATTTTAGCTTTCAAATCTTAGCAATATTAATGGATCGGTTCAATAAGAACCCGAGGACATAGGAATTCTAAACCCCATAAACATTTTTTGTGTTTTGATCTTTGGATTCATTGTTGCATTTCAATTTCAGTTATTATTCAGATTATAAATTCAAATTTTTAATCAGAATGCATAATTTAATGAATTGATCATTTATGGGAAATTGGATAAAATTGAGAATTTGAAAAATTTGATAGTTTCAAAGGATAAATGATGTGAACTTTCAATTCACCTATATTTCAATTTTGAAACATGATTCTTGGATTAAATTTTCATCAAATTTTAATCATTCCAACATCTTATAAGTTGATAAATTCAGAATCCATATTTTTAAAATTTCACTTTGAGTTTATCAGTGGTGTTTACAGATTAGTAGGCTTGATCAACCATATATAGGGTACAATATTTGGTGACAACAATTTTAAAAATAAAAAAAAGAGGTTCAAAGATTTCATTTATGAAATTAGGGTGTGTTGTGTAAGCAACAATATTGACCTTATTAAATGATGTGGAAATAATGTCTTAGGCTTCCTTAGGTGACATGGCATGCACAATATAAAACTACAAACTATCTAAAACATGGAGGAAAATGAAACAAAGTGCCTCATTTTACAAGGATATAAGCCATATAATATCATCCTCATCTGTGAAGTTCTAAAAGTCACCAAGTACTACTCTCCATAATCATATTATCTGCAAGTGTATCTATATTTTATGTTTCTATGTGGTGCAATTAGAGGAGTTGAGGGGCTTAAAAAGTGGTTTAGTCATTGTTGTAATAAGAAGTTAAATTAGAGAATGTATACCCCTTCCTTAAATAAGTTCTTAAATATAACTAAACATAAGGAAAATGTCTCCTCTCTCTCCAAAATGTGATAAAATCACAAAAATACACCTCTAAAAATGATAATAATAGCCAAATATAGACAATGAGTAACATCAAAAATGTATTTATAAGTGAAAGGAGTATAATGTGTGATAAGTACAATAAAGGCAACCTTATTTTAAATAATATTAGAGAAATAAACAAGTTTGTTTGCCTATGAGGAGGTCTAACCTTTTGTTAGATCATATCTCATCCTCCATCTTTGAAAAATGAGATGGAAAAAGAAATAGGGGACAATATTCTCCCATCAAATATAAATAAAGGTAAAGACAACCCTATTTTAATGAAATTTAAAAAATAATCCCCTTTTAAAACAAAGTGCCCCTTTTCAATGCCACATAAAAATAATTTCCCCCAATTTCCCACTGTAAAAAATAATTAACTCTCTTTATAAATGACCTTTGTATAATGAAAATTCCCCTACTAAAAGACATTGCACTTACCCTTTATAGTAATTCCACCAAAAAGCAATAATGGCTTCTCAAAGATCATTCAAAGGTGAATAATTTCATGTTTCAATAGGGTAATGGGTTTGATTAAGTCCTTATTCCAATATTTGAGTCTTAATTATCCAAATTCCCTTTCATACCTTGTCAACAACAACAATGCAATAGGTTTTTTATGATGCCACCTTGGATTCCTTTGGCTTATTATTTTAAAAGAACTACTCAAAAATAAGGAAATGATCTAGCCATTGAATAATCCAAAAATACTAATGAAACGGACAAAATATTAAGCAAATCAACCAACTTTATCTTTTGCCTCCCTTAATAATAATTATAAACAACAAGAGAGGGGTTTTAACTATCAAGGGTGACTTAGATAGTCAATGACACCTGTTTTCACCCCAAGGCCATGCTAGACACTCACATCTTTGTGTTTTTCAACTAGAATAATAATACTAGGCCTACCTTACTACTATAACACCATTTCATGGCAACAACACTAGATCTCAGATGTGGTGCATCGCTAAAGATAGTTGAGTAAGATGCATTGATTGGGAAAGTGGAAGTATAAGAGGTGATAATGATGAAGGTTGATGTTAAATTGAAGAGAAGAAAACATTCAAAAATGTCTCATAATGAATATACAGGCATCGACAAAAATAGATTGGAGAGATCAATCTAAAATAGAAGAGTTTAAACATAGATCTGTAGGGTTTGCCTCTATTAGAATTTAGCTGAAATAGATAATTCCTAGCAAGAAATAGGTGAACTAGATGCTTCTTGCCTAATCAACATGATAATATCAATAGAAAACCAAATCATTTGTTGGAAAAAAATCAATGGGTATTGACTCCATATGAAGGTTGAGGAGATATTGACTATCCATGATGAATATCAATTACAAAGCCAAACACAATTTATCTTATAGTGAAAAACATGATAAAGGATCGAAACAAGGCACGACTAATACAACTCGATCAAATGAAAAATATATGGCCTACTAAAATCTATCAAGATGGTAGCATAGGTGCTCGAAATAATGTTGGTTAATGATTTCCAAGGGCCTATTTTGATACCATAATGGAGTGTTATATGCACTCATGCAACCATATGATCACTCCTACACACCATTACCAAAGAGAAGTAAAACATAATGAACACAACAATCAGATAAATATTATGCACAAAAGAGTCTCTATATTATTTTTTCTAAATAATCAATATATAATTTATATATTTGTCTCTCTCTCTCTTGCACTCATGAGAAGCATAAGGAATGCCTAATAAATTAATAAAGGATTTGGTTTCACAAAAACTACTCAGTTGTTGTGATCAACCTAAATATAGGTGTATTTTCTTAGATAAGTGCACGACATTATATTTTTCATTCACACAAAAAAAAAACAATCCAAATAATATAATAAAAATCCAAATCAAGCTTAACTCCATGAGTGGGTGTAAACACAATTAAAAATAAAATTTATTTGGAAATAACTCAAACCACTAGCTAGTGTGAACATGACCACTCTAACCAAGGGAACTAAAATAGGGTGAATGATTGTCATTAATGCATCTATATGCCAATATAGATGTGTCCATGAAGATAGTTTATTGATTGGGCTAAGGAGTCGAGATGCATGTTCTATTAACCAAATTTTAGTCCTTAAAGAGGGATTTGGATGTAAGATAAAATGTGCCACCATTTACAACTCATATTGAGTGGGAGATAATCCTATATATTTTTTATTATATGATTCTATTGTGCAACTGTATAAGTTGATGATTTGTCTCTACATTTCATTGTTCACCTATAGTGATAGCACAAACTTTGTTCAATTTTACCCCTTAAGAATGTGAATATTATTATAAGATATGCATCTATATGCATGAAAATTTTGAATTTATGAGTCTATGGATGGTCTAATAAGTCCATTCATAAGTCTATACACCAAACCAAATGTGTCTACGAAGATGGTTTTTTGATTTGGCTAGAAATTCAAGAGATGTACATTGTACGAACCAAATTTTGGTCCCTAAAGAGAGATTTGTATATGAGAGAAAACATGACTCCATTTATCCCTCATATTGATTGGGAGATAATAATTTAAGGGGTGCGTAGAGGACTTGCCTATATAACTATAGGATCTTACAGTTTATCCCTATGCCTCACAGTTATTCTACAATGGCTTTGCAAAGTTCATTTCATTTTTACCTTAATAACGTGAAGACTTTCATCCCTAGGGGAGATGGAGGGCCAAAAAATCTCATTCATGTGTATATATGTTCATCCATATGTTTCCAAAAAGATGGTTCATCAGTTGGTCTAGAGAGTTAAGAGATGTGCATTATACTAACCCAATTTTGGTCCATAAAGAGAGATTTAATAATGAGTGAAAATTTTCCATAATTTATTTATCATCCTAACTAGGAAAGAACACTCTAGGTGTGATAATAGGGCTCATCCTTGAAACTATTGAAGATGATGTTTCATCTCTATGCCTTATGGTTCTCATGAAATGCCTACATAAAGTTTGTTCCATTTTCTCCTTAAGGATGAGAAGATTCTCTTAAGGGATGCATTAGAAAGCCTAATTTTTTGAATTTGGGGCTTTATGTATGGTAGATAAAAACCATTACTATGTTTATACACCTATATGGATGTGTCTATGAAGATAGTTTTTTAATTAGGATAGTGAGTCAAGAGATACATGTCCTATTGACCAAATTTGGATCTTTATAGTGAGATTTATATACAAAACAAGACATCTCACCATTTCTCCCTTGTATTGAGTGGTATATAATAATATGAGGGGCACTCAAATGACTCACCTTTGTAAATTTAAGATCTAATAATTCATCTCTATGCCTTATGTTTCTCTATAATGCCTATATAAGGTTCATTCCATTCCCCCTGTTAATGGTACAATCACTGAGTGGGGGGGTAAATCAGTGAGCCCATATAATCCAATTTTAATTCTAATTCCTTAAATATATTAATCATTCAATACATACATTCATGAGGCATACACATCATTCATATAAATGAATAGGAAAGACAATGAAAGATCAAGTACATAACACATGACATACATGAGAAACCTGTTGGGAAATAAAGCCCACTAAAGCCTACAATTGGACTAATTTCCTATAATAAAAATAACCAATTTATACCAACTACAAGTAATCAATGAACTACCATCCCTTATTTAGTGAGACTACAATCCCACAAGGTGCTATAACACATGTCTAGTTGAGCTGTAACAATAACTAGACCTTTAACAAGTTCCACCTTGTAAGAAGGATACAACCCCCTAGATGTTGAGATGACACAATAACAGCTATGAACACACCATATCTTGATCACTAACTACCTAAAAATCTAATGGAGATAAAAAGTATATCATCTTTTTTTAACTCTGTACACTCAATGTATCTAAAGCTACTTTTTGGATCACCTTAGACCTCATTGCTCATCCTAAACCTACAAGAGCATTATTATGACATTAAGAACATGAACCATATTTCATAATCATAGTAATCAGTCTAATATTATCATAAACTCATCTACTAGTCACTCTACCTTTTATTCACTCCATAATTCTCACATACACTCTACTCATCCAAGTCTCTCACAAGTCTAGAAACCATCTCATATGGTTTCATTATTTATAGAGCCTTCATGATTATCAACATCTTGGTTATCCACTAGGAATGACTTAAAAATTAAGGCATATATCATATTAATACATGTATAAATACAATATTCATAGGTCGGCCATAACATCTATGGGTCACCCTTAAGCAACCACGCCTTTCAATTAGGCCCTTATAGCTCTTATAGGTCTCATGGAGACCTATTCACCCATTTAGCACTTCATCAATAAAAATAAGAACATAGAAAACATTTAAAATACATGGGTCCACTCTTTATTTCCTTTTATACATCCTTAAGTTCTCATAGTCACCAAAACACTCTTCTGTTAAAGCATAATTTGCTCAAACAACATTATGTGCACAGAGTCACCATGAATGAACACACAATCACCTTATAAACCTTTATTCATGTTGAATATGATTGGTAAAACCTTCATAATTCACTATATTTTCATAATTGATTTTAAAAAATATTACAATATCTAATTCATTACGAGACATCCAAACAACAACAAAACAAGCTTGAACATCCTTCTCAGGTCACTTGCAGAACATAGTCAAACACACAATCAAATTTGGACCTTCATAAATCTGACTGTACACACTTTCAGACCTTAAATTTATATTTATAGATGTTCCTTGGAGTCTTATACAAATTTAATTATTACAACGTGGTCAAATTATGCATAGATCAAAAGATATGGTTAAAAAACTAGACACTAGTCTTTTCTTTGTTAAATTCAAATATTTGAATTCAAATAGTCATAGTTAAACATCAAACATAATGAAATCATCTCACGTCCTAATTGATTTATATCAATCATGAACTATTTATATTATTATATCAAGCTCAACCTTTAACTCATAGTGTGCCATTGCTAAACATTAAACTTCAAATAATTGACCTCATCTCATGCAATCTTGTAAAATTAACTCAATACACACATTGATATCTACGAATCAGCCAGGTTTTTATCTTGTACTACTCACCATTAAATATTTATCAAACCCCCCATTATCATGGAACTTGGCACCCTCACATGCCTTTTAAGAACTCTTATTTTTAAACATTGAGCACTTGTCCTCATCTCGTTATTTCTTGAGACCTTGGAATAAACATGCTTTGTTGATACTTTTCTAAGGAACTTGATATTTACCTTCATTAAACAATTAAAATTTTGACCTATTTTACTTTATTAAATCCATAAATATTCACTATATAATCTCCCATGAGCCATTATATCTTCATTTTTTCCTAATCTATATATTCATGCAAAATAGACTAAGTATGAGGACCATTGAAATATGCCTAGAAGGTCAAATTTTCACCTTCATATATTTTTCCTCGATCACTCTCATGAATGTAAGATATTCCATTACAAAATTTCTCACATACATTTTTCTCCCACAAAGCTAACTATGTCAAGAACTATTTAGAAAGACCAACTTTGCACATGCCTAACTTTTGATACACTTCATCACTTGACCTAAAATTTAGTGAACATAAATTAGGCATAAAAATGAAAAACATATATGATCTCCTTATCTTAAAACTACCACACATGCAAAATATAACTTCATGAATATGATTACTCAACTCTTTCTTGCCACATTGTAAATTTGGCTAAGTATGGGAAAACACTGTCAAAATGCCTGAGAGCCCAACTTTGCACCCACATATCTCTAACTGTGCTTCATCACATGACTTGATATTTAACCCATACCAACCAAGTAATAATGTGATCAAAACCATATGACCAACTCCCCCTGATTCATCACCATGTGGCAATGGTGATGTCAACAAATTTCCTACTCATATTTTCTACCACTAGACCCAAAATGTCTAGATGAAAACAATGATCAACTAGATGAAATCCACTCATGCACACAATCACTCAAATAACTTTTAAATTATAATAGGACCACTTTCACATGAATAATAATTTAAACTCATCCTTAATCATACCAACACTAAAGATTAACCAAGCCTCCTTTAAGCATATTAGGATAAGCACATTGCACACTTTGTCATTGTCACTTAGACTATCAAGGCACTTCATCCACTCACTTGGACACTTATAAGACATCTTAAAAAATCTCAAATAACTCCCCCTTTATCATTTATGTCAACACACATCATTCAACTCACCTTCCTTCTCTCTCTTTAATCATTCTTATAATAAGAACTTTCTCCCCCTTTGACACAATGACAAAGTGGGCACCAACTAATCCTAAGGCCCTAAAAAGACTAATAAAAAAATAGGACCATATTATAAAGATAATATAAACTCCCCCTTAGCTTGATCCTACCTTTTATTTACCTTGAAAACATCCTCTTGCTATATGCTAATACTTTATTCAGTCAAGCACTACAACCAATGAAGAAAGAACACATAATTATTTCATCATACCAACCTTATTGAAATCTCATTTATAGAAGATATCACCACATATTCAATATGACTGAAGCATCTCACATATGATTCCCCTTACGTCATGCAAATATCCTCAATCCATTCAAGCTATCTTGCATTATCTCCCACTAACTCTATGTATACCACCTTTTACTTTATCAATAATGCTCTTCAATCTAATGGAAATCACCAATAAACATCTAAAATGGACTCCCCCTAAGATCTCTAATCCATTTCACATCTTGAGCATCTTTAGATATCCATACACCATGAATAATCACCACATAGGCTTACTAGCCTCTTCTCTCAATCCACTTCAGGGACCATCAACAAAACTTCATGCAACTCACTAAATAGGAAAAATGCTCTAAAATAACCTGCAAAATCTCATTGAAACATACATACCTTTCCCTTTTGGATAAAGCTAATAAAAAACACTCTTCTTCTCACTATACCTATCTAGTCTCCCATTAGCCCTACCTGAAACTTGTAGAGCCCACAACTTTTAGTAGACACACCATCAAGACATGAAACTTCATATCTAGAGCCCTTTCATATGCCCCCTCAAGAGAATCAATTTGAAACACCTAGATTAGCCTCTACGACATACTTCATAAACCAACTTGCCAATTAGGCCTTCATCTTGATAAAAACAAAAATAACTTGAAAACCACAAACTTTCAGATCTCTATGAATATTGATTTGAAAACCCATTTGGCCCATTCAATATATTAAGAAGCCTCAAACCTCAAACTCATAAGGTAAACCACTTTTCTAACATAGCCCAAAATCCTAGAATCTTAAAACAAATAGAGTGACCAACCCTCCTTCTGGTCAACTTCCACCTCTAAATATTATTGTACACCTGGAGACAATCATTACAAACTTGTAGACAAAAATTTGAGCCTCCATACCTTTGGGAACATTGAATTCCTATAACCCATTTTAGGCCTGCTTACCCTTAAACATAAACTGGGAAACCTGAGAGTAAACAAAAATATCAAATTTGACTTCCAAGTACCTTCAGACCACAAAAGCACCTAGAATGTGTTATAATAAGGTCAACATACCTTTATATGAAAAAATATCATCTTGACAAATCAAAAATCCTCTTTTACCACTTAAAAAACCTTCATTTGGCCTTAGAAACTAACCATATACAACTATGACATCATACTAACATCACCACAACATATATTCCACTTGGACATACCTAATCCAATTAAAAACACTCATCTCTATCCTTATAGGACCATCTAAAGAACACCACAATAACACTTACTTATCCATATAAAGGAGTCTTTTAAGAACCATAGATAGAGACATCATTTACACCACAATGCTCTAAAATAAAATGAAGCCAGGAGTGGCCCACATCTCCTCATATTCCTTATCCTCTTTGGTTATCTGATACTTGTAGTTATTATTCTTCTTATTAATATTAAGAGAAGCAACATGCTTAACCACTACAGCATTCTCCTTCTATTCTATGATTAGATTGAAAATACATGGAGATAACATAGATTCATGACATACCTTTTCATCTGAAGAATCCACCTTGTAGCTTGAAACCTCATCACTAGGCACTGATAATTAATGTTGTTTTCATAATCCATCCGCAATAATGGTAGGATGTTCACTTGGATCCATAAACATCTCAAAACTATCCTCAATTAGTACCTTAGTTTTCTTCTTGAACTTGGTCTCTTCATTCACAACATGAGCAGACAATGAGATCCCTTGACACTCTTCAACTTATAAAGCATTCTCTACCATATCAAATAGATTACTTGGACCTGTAGTCTCATCATGACTCATACTTACCATCTTTGGCTTCCAAGAGTTGAATTGCCTTCTTCCTTGCACTCTAAGAGCCTAATTAAACATATTCTAACTTGTAGACCTATGCTTGAAAAATATAGCAATGTGACCTCTCTATTCATAATTGTAGTAAACCATACTACTTGATGGAAACATAGTTTGACTTACCTTGCTTGGATAGAAACTTACAATGAGTCCAATATTATGATAAATGAAACAACCTCCTCTTTTTGAACATGACTCACCTTATCTAACCTTATGTGGCAATGGTTTACAAAGTGTGCCACAATAACATAGTTGAAGAACTTAACTTTGTTCATGCCTTTTGATTGAAGAACCCCATCATAGTTCCATGAAAAATCATTTATAATAGGTCTCTTGTATTCTCTAGCTTTATACCCAAATTGATTACATGTGAAATAGTAACCATTGAAACTTGCATACCTCATGGAATTTGGCTATCTGATCTGATTTGTCTTCATTATGCCAGCATCTTCATCCTTATCTGGTGATTTTTCTTCAAATTATGATTTTCCTTATTCACCTTAGTCTTCATCTTGTCTTGATTTATATTCTTTTGTTCTTATTCATATCCAAGACCAGTTCTATCACTATCATGATTTTGACCACTCAAAATAATGTCTAGATCTTTGAGCTCTTTTCAAATCTCATAAATGGCTTCACTTGACTAGATGTTTTCTCTAACTCAGATTTCAATGACTCATTTTCAATTACATACCTTAAACATTCATATTCTTTAGCTTTCAAGTTTGTAGATAGGATTTCCAATTGACAACACAGATGTTTGACCATATATTCATGCTCGTTGGTGTTTTCATTTATTCTTGCTTCATACACCCTAAATTATTCCTCATAGTCCTTGATTTGAGACTTCATCTTATTATTAATCTTATTCTCAATATTCAATTATTCAAGATAATTTTCCAATGTTGTCTCATAGTCCACCTCATCTTCATTATCATCTGAATCAATCCAAATAGACTCCTTTTAATGTGAGCAACTTCCTTCCTCAGCCATGAAGAGGGATTCATCTTCAATAAGACCATCATCTTCTTGATCACACTCCTAATCACCATCTTCACTCTCATCTAATGATCTATAGTCTTTATTAGTGTAGAGACCCTTCTTTTTCTTTAAGAACTTTTGCTTGTTGTCAAACTTTCTAAAACCTTTCTTCCTCTTATCAATTTTGTATGTCTTCTTATCTTTATCTTAGTCTTCATCATGCTCTTCAAAATCATGCTTATGAAGGCACTTTCTATAAAAATGTCCTATCTCTCCACAATTAAAGCATTTTAAGAGTGGTTTACACTTATACTTACCTAAACCTATTTTTAATTTCCTTGTAAACAAAGTAATTAATTCATCCTCATCAATATAAGAAATGTCATCCTCCTTGGGTTTCTTACCTTTGAAATTCTTATTAGAATTAATATCTATCTTGAATGTTGCTTCCTTTTTTGGTGGTATATCATCATTTTTCCTCATCTCATATGTAGTAAGGATGCCATGCAATTCATCTAACTTTATCTGAGTAAGATCATGACTTTCTTCTATAGTAGATACTATAGGATCAAACTTGAGAGAGAGGGACCTTCATCCTTTTTGAACTATAGTAGCCTCTTTAAGGTTCTCTCCAAGACCCATGATGATGTTCACAATCTCATCAACTCTCTACAGAAAGGATGCCATATAATCTTCTTATTTCATCTTGAGACTTTCAAATTACCTTTTATGAGTTTAAAACCTAGCAAGATTGACCTTTGAATCTCCTTCATAAATGATCTACATTTTTTCCCATATTTCTTTAGTATATTTATAATGGATTAACTTGGTGTATTCAATATCTAAAATACCACAAATGATAGCATTCATTTCCTTAGAATTATTTTCAAATAGCTTCTTGTCTATAACAGTAGATGGAGGAATATTAGGAGCAACATAACCATCCGTAATAGATTACCATATGTTAAACCCTAGGGTTAGGACTCTAAAAATAATAATTAGATCCATTGAACATTGGTGCTTGCTTACTAGAAAAGCCTCCTTGATGACTACCCATATTGTACCTTGGATCACCTTTAAGCTATCAAGCCTTTACCAAAGGACCTAATATAATACCAATTATTAGAGATACAATCACTGAAGGGGGGGTAATCAATGAGCCTAGATAATCCAATTTTAATTATAATTCCTTCAAGATCTTAATCATTCAATACATACATTCATGAGACATACAAATCATTCATAGCAATGAATAGGAAAAATAATGCAAGATCAAACACATAACACATGACATATGTGGGAAACCCTCTTGGGGAATATAACCCACTAGAACCTAAAAACATACTACTATCTTATTATAAAAAGATAAAATTTATACCATATTCAATTTATCAAGGAACTAACATCTCTTATTTAGTGAGACTACAATCCCACAAGGTGATTCAACACTTGTCTAGCCGAGCTACAATAACAACTAGACCTTTAGTAAGTTCCACCTTGCAATGAGGCTGAAACCCACTATATGTTGTGTTAAAACCTATGAACACAACATCTCCTAATCACTAATTTCCTACCAATCTGATGGAGATACAAAGTATATCAATTATCTTCAACTCTATACACTTAATGTATCCAAAGCCACTTTTTGGATTAGCCTATACCTCCTCACTCATCCTCAACCTACAAGAGCACTATTTTGACATTAGGAACATGACTCATAGATCACACACATAGTCATAAATATACTCTACTCATAAACTCATCTAATATGCACTCTACCTCTCCTTCACTCCACAATTATCACATACACTCTACTCATCCAAGTCTCTCACAAGTGTAGAAACCATCTCATTTAGTTTCACTATTTATAGACCTTCATGATTATCAACATCTTAGTTGGACATTAGGCATGCCTTGAATCTAAAGGAATCTATCATATGAAGACAAAAATCAATACAATTTTCATAGGTTGTCCATAACATCTATGGGTCACCCTTAAGCAACTACACCTTTCAATTAGGCCCTTGTAGTTCTTATAGGTCTCATGGAGACCTATTCACCCATTTAGAATTTCATCGATCAAAACAAGAACATAGGACCACTTTAAAATAAATGTGTCCACTCCTTATATCCTCTTAGACATCCTCAAGTGCTCACAATCCTCAAAACACTCTTCTACTAAAGCACATTTTGTGCATACAGTCACCATGAATGAAAACACAATCACCTTCTAAATACTTATTCATACTACATATAATTGGTAAAACATTAATAATGAACATATATGGTCCTAATTGAGTATAAAACATTATAAAATAGCTAATTCATCATGAGACATCTAATTAGTAACAAAACAAGCTTGAACATCCTTCTTGGGTCACTTGTAGAACACAGTCAAACACATCATCAAATTTGGACCTTCATAACTTTGATTTTACACAATTTCAGACCTTATAATTTATATATATGTGCCTTGGAGTCCTCTAAAAATTATTTTTTTATAGCATGGTAAAATTTTAAATCGATTGAAAGATATGGGTAAAAAACCAGACACTATTCTTTTCTTTATTAAATTCAAATATTTGAATTCAAATGATCACAGTTAAACATTAGACATAATGAAATCATATTTTGTCCTCTCTAATTTAGATAAATAATGCACCATTTATATTATTTTATGAATCTTGACCTTTAACTCATAGTGTACCACTACCAAACATTAAACTTCAAATAGTTAACCTCATCTCGTGTAATCTTACAAAATTGACTCAATGTGTACCGTCGATCTTTGTAGATCATCCAAGTATTTATATTATAGCAGTCACCATTAAATATTTATTATAACCCCCATGATCATGAAATTTTACACCCTCACATTCTTTCTAATCACTCTTATTGTTAAACATTGATCACTTGCCCTCATCTCTATGCTTCTTAAGACCTTGGAATAAACATGCTTCGTCGATCCTTTTGTAAGGAGCTTGATATTTACCTTCGTTAACCAAATTTGTTTTTGACCTATTTGACTTGTTTCACACCATATATCTTAATTATATGATTTCTTATGAGTCATTACATCTTCATTTAGTCCTGATCTTTATCTTCATACAAAATAGACTATGGGGACCATTGAAATATGCCTAAAAGGTCAAATTTACACAGTCATATCTTTTGCCTCGATTCCTCTCATGTCCTAAAATTTTCACCATATATTATTTAATAAAATAGGAAACCATCCATATATAAATCATATCATAAAACCTTCGCATGTGTAATATAATTCATTACAAAACTACTCACATAGATTTTTCTCCCACAGGAGCCAACTATGTCAAGAATTATATGGAAAGGCCAACTTTACACATGCATATATTTTGATGCGCTTCATTTATTGACCTAAAATTTATCAAAAATAAAATAGGAAAAAAATTGAATAAACCCCTATGATCAACTTATCCTTAAGCTACCACACATGTAAAATATAACTTCTTTCATATGCTTACTTGCCTATTTCTTGCCACATTGCAAATTTGCCTAAGTATGGGAAAACACTATCAAAATGCCTAAGAGCCCAAATTTGCACCCACATATCTTTGACTACACTTCATCACATGAATTGAGATTTAACACATATAAACTATGGAATAAAAATATCACAATCATATTATCAACTCCCGTTGAATCATCTACACATGACAATGGTGATGTTAGCAAACTGCCTACTCAGATTTTTTGCCACTAGACCCAAAATGTCTAGATGAAAACAATGATCAACCAAATGAAATCCACTCATGCACACAAGAACTCAAATCATTCTTGAATTCTGATATGACTCCTTGCACATACTCAATACTTTAGACTCATCCCTAATCATGCTAAAATTGAAGATCAACCAAGCCTCCTTCAAGCATACTAGGACAAACACATTGTATACTTTATCATTGTCACTTAGAATATCAAATCACTTCATCCACTCACTTGGACACTTCTAAGACATCACTAAAAAATCTCCAAAACCCCCTTAAGTACAATAATATTCTATTAAAAGATGTATCTGAATGCATGTAAATTTTGAATTTGGGGCTCAATAGATGGTGGATGAAGGATATTCATATATACACCCATATAGATGCATTCATGGAGATGTCAATTCAATTGGGTGAGCGAGTCAAGAGATACATGTTGCATTGACAAAAGTTTGGACTCTAAAGTGAGATTTGGCTATAAGTTAAAGAGTACAACCCTTTACCTGTCATTTTGAGTTGTAGAGAATAATCTAAGGAGTGCTTAGAAGACTCACCCATGTAATTGTAGGAACTGACAATTTGTCTCTACATCTCAGGGTTCTCCTAAAATGATTGTACAAAATTTGTTCTATTTTCCCATTAGGGACAAGAATATTATCTTAAGGCATGTATCTAACTACCTATATATTTCAAATCCAAGGGTTGATGAATGGAATATGAAGGCCATTCCTATGTTTATATACCCTTTTGGATGAGTTCATAGAGATGATTCTTTGTTTGGGCTAGCGAGGCAAGAGATATGTGTTATACTAACCAAATTTTAGTCCTTGAAGAGAAATTTGGCTATGATAAAAAACATGTCATCATTTCTCCCTCATCTCAAGTGGTAGAGAATCCTCAAGGGGTGGTTAAGAGACTTTCTCATGTAATTATAGGAGTTTTCATTTTATCTCTACCCCTCACAATTAGTCTACAATGATTGCACAAAGATCATTCTATTTTTTCCCTTGGGGATGAAACCATTATCTTAAATGATGCGTCTGGTTTCCTATAGCTTTTGAATCTAGGGCATGATGAAGTAAAGATGAATGCCATTCCTATATTTATATTTTGATCCAGACATGTCCATGAAGATGATTCATATATTGGGCTAAAGATTCAACATGTGCACATTCTACTGACTAACTCTTGGTATTAAAAGAAATATTTGGATATTATATAAAAAATTATGTTATATCTCCCTCATTATGAGTTGTAGAGAATCATCTAGGGGTGATCAGAGGACTCACTCATGTAACTTTAAGAGATAATGGTTCATCTCTAGCACTCACAAGCTATACAAAGTTAGTTCCATTTTCCCTCTTAGGGAGGAGAAGATTCTCTTAAGGGATGCATCCAACCACATGAAACTTTTGAATCCATATAATTGAAAACCATGGACAAAGCCCATTCCTAAATTTATACACCCATTGAGATGTGTCCATGAAGAGGGTTTATCAATTGGGCTAATGATTCAACATGTGCATATTTTACTAACCAAGTTTTGGTCCCAAAAGAGATATTTGGCTATGAGAGAAAGCATGATGTCATTTCTCCCCCATCCTAAGTGGTAGAAAATCCTCTAGGGTTGCTTAAATCACTTGCTCATGTAACTTTACGAGATAAAATTTTGTATCTACCCCTCACAATTCACTATAATGGATACACAAAGTTCATTTCATTTTTCCCCTTAGGGATGAGAATATTATCTTTAGGGATGCATCTGAACACTTGCAAATTTTGAATCTAGGGCTTGATAGAGTGTAAAAAAGGCCATTCCTACATTTATACACCCATCTAGATACATATGTGAAGATAGTTCATTGATCAAGCTAACTATTCAACACACACATTATATGGACCAACTTTTGGCCCGACAAGAGAGATTTTGGCAATGAGAGAAAATGTGCCATCATTTCTCCCATCCTAAGTGAGAGAGAATACTCCAATGAGTACTTAGAGGACTCACCCATGCAAATTTATGAGCTGATAATTTATCTCTACCCTTAAATCTTTGATTGAAATGGTTGTATAAAGTTTGTTTTGTTTTTCCTCTTAGAGATGAGAAGCTTATTTCTAGGGATGCAGAAAACCACCTAAAACTTTCAACTTGGGGGCCTGATGGAGTACAAAATAAAGACATTCCTATGTGTATACACCCAAATGGATGCATCCATGAAGACTATTCATATATTGGGCTATATATTCAACATGTAAGTGTTAGTATAAGTTTTTATTTTCTTGGATTTATTTATTTGGGAATATTATAGTTTCTCACATAGATTTTTACTACATTTGGGGATATGCTTGCTTAGGTGGAGTTAGTGTGTCATAGGTTTCATAGGTTTGATCAAAATATTAGGATGTAACTCCTTTGACTACCTTTTGTGGAGGATTTACACTTATATTCTAGGGGGTCGTTGACCACTATTTGTGGATAAGTTATTCAACACTCCTATATGTATGCTTTACTTGAAGAGATTTCTCATTTAATGAATATTGGACTTTCTCCATTTTGATTATCTTGTGAAATACCTAACTATTAATTTCATCCTTACTTCAACTCATTGTTAATGTGCACTCACATTTGTCTTGTATGACCATTGGACCTTTTCACTTGCTTTAACCAGACCTAGATCAAACTCTGATATAGTATCAGAGCCAATCTAGTAAACATTTGTCTGGTTTTTCATTATTGTTAAGATATTTTTGAAATCTTAAGATTATCTAAATTTATTATAAGAAAGTTTTGTAGAGGGGTTAAAAAAATTCTAGTAGCTTTAAAAATCTCAAAAATATCAGAAGTGACTAAAAAATGTATAGGGGTCCTTTTTTTGTAGATATCTATTATCTTGGACTGTTCACGCTTGTTGTCTTGGTTTTGGTTTCATCTTGCATTGATTTATTTATGATTATGCATGTAGTTTTCTATGACTCAATTCTTTGCATTGAGGTAGAATCAAGTTTCCTTACTACCACTTAGCTTCCAAACCCCTCTTTATCATTACATGACCTCTTTTGGATCCATGTTGAGCCTACAGTCTGCATGTACCCATTCTAGCCTAAGTTTCCTTTTAGTTAGTTGCCATTTACATGCTCCTAATCACAACCTAGTTTCGATTCTACTCACCTCCACATACATGGATAGCCTCTCATGACCCTCTATCTCTCCCTAAAAACCTACATATTTTCTCCAAAATGTCATTGAAATAAGTCCCAAACTAATTCAATAGTTGTATTCTCTTTTTAGTGACCATTCTGAGTGGAGCTTGTAGAGATGAAAGACATAGCCTAGTTCATACTACCTAGTTTATAACATAAAAGACCACATGTTTTGACCTCCTCAAATTGTTACCCACTTCTTTTTCATTTTTTTTATTGGTCTAGTAGGCATCTTTATTTAAAATCATTTTTTCATTCACATGGTTTTCAAAACTGATCATAATAAACAAGTGGTTTTGTCTTTTAATTGAAGGGAAGTTTTTTAAAATATCAAATTTGAATTTATAGATTACAAAACTAAAACCTAACATTTTTAATGCATTTTATGTTTTTAAAAAAGTGGGAATAGTTTATTAAAGGAAGCTAATTTTGTTTATAAACATTATTAAGTGGCAGTGCTTTATTGTTTCAATATAAAGCAATTTTTAATAGTATGAGGGAAGATCATTAGCTTGTTTAGGAGTTAAATATTTTTTTCATTATTTTTTTTAATAAAAACAATAGATCATAATAATTTAAAATATGAAAAATGATTTTGTAAAAACTCTTCATATTGTCACTAGATGAAGACAAGAGGGTGAGGCCCAGTCTGGCAAGTGGCCAAACCCCCTTGCATCAAAACATATTTTTTCTCTCTCATTTGATCATGATTGTACTTACTTGGATTCATTATCACTCAAGTCTGACATCCTCACTTGTTTTACAAATTTCATACTCTGAATCACTTAACTGATTTGTCTAGCCACACTTTCAATTATTCTTGACATATTTTGAACGTGCATATCTTTTTTTACAACATTGGTGGGGGATTCACCATTTCATAGTTCAAGGGTGATGTACTATTTTTTTGTGTCTCTCTTTGCATTCTACTTGTACTTTTGATTTTGCAATAACTATAACTTACACTACTACTACAAATCTACTGAACACTAAAATGGATTCAAGTTTAATCAACCCACTAACTGCCTTTAAATATCATGAATGGAAAATCAATATGACAATAATTATAAGGAGTAAGGGTTTGTATAGGATAGCCATGGGTGATAAAACTTAACCTAGCATAGATGCATATAAAGTTAAGTGGTATAATCGCAGTGATGAAGCCTATAGGCTATTGTGTCTTTTAATAGCACATAATCTTTTATTTCACTTATAGCCTACCAAATCACCCAATAATGTATGGACCATTCTAGGAAAGCTATTTAGGAAGCAAGATATGATGAGAGGTCATGAACATGATAATGATCTCATTATCCTTAGTCCTAAAAACATTGAAACCCTTCAAGATTGATTCACTAAGTTTAATTCCTTGAGAATATAATTGAAATAATGTGGGATAAATAAATAATATGACCAACTTATTCTTTCTATACTCTCTAAACTAGGTCTCAACTATTCAAATTTTGTCTCTACTTTTCATGCCACTAAAAGTGCTTTGGGCACTACATGGTAACCTCCCTCTTTAGATACTTTCATTGTTAACTTAACTAGGGAGCAAGACAAGTTAATACATATGGTAACATTGAAGTCTATATAACCTCAATCCCTAATTTCTGGGAATGGGAAAACAAAGGCTTCAAACAAAGTTAATAATAACAAAAATAAGGATCAAGATAAGAAAAAGGAATCAACCTCTGCCAAAACCAACATTGAAACCTCCTGTTCTAATGACAAACCTAAGAAAGAGAAGGTTAAATGTGCCTACTATATAAAAATGGTCATGATTAACACAAGTCCATAAAGAATAAAATAGATCACCTAACCTATCTCCTAGAGAAGAACAACATAGGTGTTCCTGAGTCTGTCAAGAAGAATTCATCAACCCAAGATTTTACTAAGACAAAGGGAAAGGGGAAAGAGAAATAAAAGGTCAAAGATCTTGGAGAAATTGTAGCTTTATCATCTTTATGGGTTATTTCCTTAGGTTATTCTTACCACATGGGTGTCGGGGAATCCAAGAACAACACACCTATTCTGATCCCACTTGTTAGGATCTTGCTCCTCAGAAAGAGCACAATATGATTACCAAATACAAGCAATTAAACATGAAGAAATAACCAAAAGTACAAGTAACTAGAATTCACACATGGCACAGAATATGAGAGACAATACACTATCTTGTATTAATACTCGTACAGAAAAGAATACAATAAAGAGACGCCACTCTTTTCCACCTTACAGAGGCTTCCCACACCTCAAGTGTATAGTAATTCTTCTTCAAAAGTTCACTCTCCTACCAAAAATGGTCCCAACACATAACTCACACAGAATTGGTGTTCACCTCTCCAACCAGTCAGTAATAACCCTACCAGTACACCAAGCACTCTAAAGTACTTCAAGTAGATCTCCCATGAACCTGCAACCTGCAATTCAATAGACCATACTTACACATGTAGATCTCCTATGAGCTTGCAACAACCTGCAACTCAATGATCTTACAATGGAAGGATCTTCCTTGCCTTCCTTTTCAGCTCTTTTTTTACAATACATGCCAATGGGTCTATAAATAGATCCTAGACTTAAATAATAACTTAGACTCTTAGTTTACTATAATTATCCACACAGCTCAAGACTCGAAATAGCCTTTACATGTAAACACTTAGTTCAACTAACTAACTGTTCATGCAACGAATAGTTTTAGAACACACAGGCGACCGACATCGGTCCCTGTCCAACTGGTGCTAACTGACGTCAGCCGACTTCTTGCCAATGCCGGTTGCCTTCTGCATTGATCATGATCGACGTCGATCATACTGCCAACACTGATACTTCTAAAACTTCAGCATCCTCCTCTTCATCTGCATAGTTGAAGCTTTTAGCTCCACAACCTAACAATCTCCCACTTGGAGATAAATAGCTGCAACTGTACTTGTACATCATCTAGTTTGTTCCCTTGGCTTTGTATCCCTCTTCAAGATCACTCTTGAAGACCAACCACCACAAATCTTGTGGTGCACCTCCTATCATCCAAATCACCTACCACATCCACATCTACAAACCATGTAAAAAATAACTTGACCCTACATAACATGTGCACCTGTTGCTGGTCCCTCTAAGAATCCACTGAACTGTCCTCCAATGCTTCTTTCCCAGATTGGCTCCAAACTTGTTACAACTCCCACTGCTTGGAAAAACTTAGGTCTAGTACATACCATGCACTTAACCTCATTATGTGAATCAAGACACTGTTCATAGAACTGTCCAACCATCGGCGTGCTAACCGGTCTCACACAATCATCCTGAAATAAAGTCAACATATGACCTTCCATGTCCCTAGAACACACTCATGCCAAAGAATCTTGCTGCTCCTAGATTCCTCATGACATCCCTCTGAACTAGCTTTACCTTTAGTTCAGCAAATCCCTGTATATGTAACCCTGCAACAAGCACATCATACAATAATAGGATAATGTAGCTAATATTATCCAACCTGGTAAAGAGAAACACAATGATCAAACCTCCATTGTCCTGTAGCTAATTCAAGACCATATACCCTGGCCTTCTGTCTCACATATCCATTTCCGCTCTTCTTCATCTTGAACATCCATTCATCTCTCAGTGCTTCCTTTCAGTTGGCAACTCCACCCAAAACTCCCGTTTGGTTCTCCTCCAAGGAATCACATCCTTCATCCATGCCAAGCTCCCACTGTTTCCTGGATCTACCTATTCTGCTTCTTTAACAACTTCCTGGTTCTTTACCATAAGTGAGCAACAAGTAGTGTAAAGAAGGGAAATGATAAATTTGAGGCTTACTTACCCTTTAAGTCCTCCATATGGGTGTTTGAGACTCCTTGACAACTTGCTGTCCACCCAAAATTCGTCTCAGTGATCGATGCCAGTCACATCTTAGTCTGCACCCGATCGATGTTGATTCCCTGTGACTGCCTCATCACTGATGTCAGTTCCCCCTAGCCAATGTCAGTGTTTATCTATCCCTAAGTCACCGACATCAAGCTGAACATAGCTGACATTGGTCCCTGTCTGGACGCTGATGCCAATTTTCTAGCCAACGCTGGTCTCTATGTTTTTCTTGTGAGAACTAATTTCTACCCACGAGCTCCTTTTGGATCAAACCCTTGTCCAAATCAACCTTACTCTGCTCAAAATTCTTTTGCCCCTTGTGCTGAACTCTGTCTGTCACCTTCTCCTTGATAACCAAGGCTTTTCTATTCTTGTCACTAACATCAGATTCCTCAAGAAATGTTACCTTCTTCTTCTACATATAGAAATCTTGATCTATGCTCTTCAAATCCAAAAGCATACCCTTTGACTCAAGAACATGCATCTCCTTCTTACTCATGTGACCAAGCCTATTAAGCCACATCTTCGAATCTACAGCTGAAGTAGATAACCCAGAAAGAGAATCAGTAATACAAGTAGATAGATGAAGCGTACCTACTTTCTTACCTCTTGCTACAACAAGTGCACCCTTGGTAACCTTCCAAGAGTCTACTGTGAGAGTTACTGTGCAACCCTCATCACCCAAACTTCTTACAGAAATCAAATTCTAGTCCAGAACTAGGACATGCATGACCTCCTTCAACACCCATGTGTTACCTGTTTGCAATTTCAGCTTCACTTTCCCTTTGCCAACCATTTGACAAGGCTTACCATCCCTTAAAACAAATTTCTCCAAAGTCACCCTGGACATACTCATGAAAAAATTCCCTATTTGGGGATGCATGAAAAGAGGCACCAGAATCTAAAACCCAAGATTCTACTTTATCCAAAGAACATACCAGAGCATCTTGTGCAACGAACTCTGCAACATCTGCTTCTTCTTCATGTCCTTCATGCTGATCTTCACCTGACCTACAATCTCTCTTTAAGTGCCCTTGCTTTCCACATTTCCAGCAAGTTATTCTACCATACTTGGACTTGGATCTCTTGCCTATCTTTGACCTTGATCTCCCATGCTCAATCTTCTCTCTTTGCCTTCCCTTGCTTTCCACACTCAAAGTATTTCCTGATGATTCACCTGTGTTTTTCCTGCGAATCTCTTCATTCAAGATCACACTCACAATAGCATCCACTTTTAAGATTTTTGAAGCAGACGCAGTATTAGAAACTGCCATTACTAAACTCTCCCAACTTTTAGGTAATGAACATAAGATTAAGAGAGCCTTAATTTCATCATCAAAAACAATATTGACTGAATTTAACTGGTTTACCAAACCATGGAAATCACTAAGATGACTATGTACAGATCCACCTTCCAACATTTGCAAATTAAATAATTGCTTCATAAGAAATACCTTATTCGAAGCTGAGGGTTTTTCATATAAATTTGCCAAAGATTTCATCAACTCTACCATTGTCTTACACTGTGATAAGCTGGAAATCACAGATGATGCAAAGCTCAACCTTATAGATCCCAGAGCCTTCCGATCAAGAACCTCCGATTCTTCATCCTTCATATCCTGAGGTTTGTGATCAACCCCTCCCAATGGTAAGTACAAATCTTTTTGATATAGATAATCTTCAATCTGCATCCTCCATAATTGATAGTTCTTTCCATTAAACTTCTCCATTCATAGCTTACTATCTTCTGCCATTGCTCTACTCCCACTCAAATAGAAACCCTGTGAGTAACTTGTAATCAACACACACTAACTAGATCTAATCCAACCTGTTAGTATCCCAACCAAAAGCTCTGATACCAATTGTCGGGGAATCCAAAAACAACACACCTATTCTGATCCCACTTGTTAGGATCTTGCTCCTCAGAGAGAGCACAATATGATTACCAAATACAAGCAATTAAACATGCAGAAATAACTAGAAGTACAAGTAACTAAAATTCACACATGGCAAAGAATATGAGAGATAATACACTATCTTGTATTAATACTCATACAAAAAAGAATACAATAAAGAGATGCCACTCTCTTCCACCTTACAGAGGCTTCCCACACCTCAAGTGTACAGTAATTCTTCTTCAAAAGTTCACTCTCCTACCAAAAATGGTCCCAACACACAACTCACACACAGAATTGGTGTTCACCTCTCCAACTAGTCAGTAATAACCCTTCCAGTACACCAAGCACTCTAAAGTACTTCAAGTGGATCTCCCATGAACCTACAACCTACAATTCAATAGACCATACTTACACATGTAGATCTCCTATGAGATTGCAACAACCTGCAACTCAATGATCTTACAATGGAAGGATCTTCCTTGCCTTCCTTTTCAGCTCTTTTTTACAATACATGCCAATGGGTCTATAAATATATCCCAGACTTAAACAATAACTTAGACTCTTAGTTTACTATAATTATCCACGCAGCTCAAGACTTGAAATAGCCTTTACATGCAAACACTTAGTTCAACTAACTAACTGTTCGTGCAACGAATAGTTTTGGAACACACAGGCGACTGATGTCGGTCCCTATCTAACTGGTGTTGACCGACGTCGACTGACTTCCTACTGATGCTGATTGCCTTCTGCATTGATCATGACTGACGTCGGTCATACTGCCGATGCCGGTACTTTTGGAACTTTAGCATCCTCCTCTTCGTCTGCATAGTTGAAGCTTTTAGCTCCATAACCTAACAATGGGATCTTCACTAATTTAGTTTTCTTCTTTAGAGCCATGTAGCATGTCTTCTATCAATTTGGGTAATGACACTTTTTTACCCATTTTAGGGAGAGGGTGTATTGAAATGGAAGGAGGAGCATTCAATAATGCTCTAACTATCCCTTATATTTCAATCAATCTCCTATCATTTCATCAAATTACTCATATCATAAAAGGCATGAGGGTTGAGTTCTTACCAAATTTAGTTATCATCAAGGAATTGCATAGTGATTCTATAGTGGCAGTGGGTAGGGTAGTGTAGACACTAGAAAAACTACACACTTATAGTTTTTGATGACTAAATGCCTCAAAACCCCCTAATCCTTCTTAACCCTCAACCAACCCTTATAAACCTAACCAAATCACTATTCTCCTATTCAAAAATACTATTTGAGAGTATTATTCACTATGGGACCCACTATCACTATTCATGATGACATGGCAAGTGACATGGCATGTGACATGGTAAGTGACATGGCATATGACATGGCAAATGACATGGCATGTGACATGGAAAGTGACATGAAAGGTGATATGGCAAGTGACATGGCTTAAAAGTGAGATGGGTTGATGTGGGACATCATACCCCACCTAAGACCCTTTTCTAAGGTGATTAATGACCTCATTTGACCATCATAAGGTCCCCCCTTTAAATATGGTGAATTTCCCCTTAAGGGGCCATCATTAAACATTTATTTACCTTCACACATGAAAATGGCCTTCAAAATGAGATACCTACCTCTTTAGTGCTCTAAAAAAGACAAAGGGCACCCATTTTTGACTTTTTAACCCAAATGGGAGACTCACCAACATAAATGGGAATCCCCACCAACCTCATCTTTGACTCATTCATGCACCACATGGAAAATGGTGCCACATTTTGTGTGCCATATCTTTAAGTGGTTGGATGAAGACAAGATAGGGTGGTGAAAAGTCTTTAGCCTCATTTAGACCCTTGTGCATGATTTCCATTCAAAATTGGACTCATGTGTAAGGTGGGAGACTAAAAAAACTAAATGGGAATCCCCAATAACCACATTTTTGACTCATTCATTCACCAAATGGGAAATGGTGCCATACTTCTACTATTCCCCCTTTTGGCATGGTTATTGATAACAAATGCTATAAATACCCCCCTCTCCTTCACCCAAGGGGAAGTTGGAAGTTAGTCTTTGGTTATTAACATCTTGTTTTAGGTGTTTGAAGGAAGTCATTATTTTTGAGGTCATCCACATATTAGAGAAAAATAATTCAAAGCAATGAAGCTCTGCCAAAATTGCCATGGGATTCCTACATCACATCATCAACAAGCCTCAAGGTAACCTTATTTGGTTTTAGTTATTGCAGTCATTTACTCAAGTCCTTCCCTTAATTACCTTGACCTCTAATCCTTAATCTGCGTTCCATCTTAAATCCATTGACCTTATTTACCACCTTTTACATTATAATCTCATTTACCTCCTTTGCCCTCTTTGCACCTTTGCCACCTTCACCCTCTTTACCTCCTCATACTTTTGCTACCCTAGTTACTTGATATGTTATCCTTTTAAATAATCCATCCCTCTCATTTTATTATCTCAATAAACCCCAACCAAACCATTCTTTTGACCCTTATCAAATTACCAAACCTAAAACCACAACCATGCCTTAAACAATTTTTAACATTAGTATAATCAAACTAGTTGCTTCATTTTGGTTAACTTAGCAAAGCATCTAAGTTTCTCAATTAATTATATAACATTTTAAATATTTTATTTTATTTTTATATTAATTTAAGGAAAATATATCTATTTTATCATTTCCACTTAAGGGTTTTAAAGAAAGTGGATTGATAACCTCCTAAAAATCTTTCGCTTTTAGGATCTAGCTCACGCCAGGCAATCCACTCAACTACTTGTCTAACCAACAAGTTTTATGGTAGTGATTTCTTAATGTAGGTAATTATTCCCTAGACAAATAGGACTTCTCACAAATTCTCAATTGAAAATGTGCACATTCAATAGGTATTCTTCTACACACCCTTTTTAATTAGTTTCATCTTTTCACACTTACGAAAAAGCAAAAATTAGATAGAAATAGGTAGATCACCAAGCTAGGTTATACAAATTATCACATTTTCTAATTTATTCTTCTTTGACTACATTTCTTGACTCATTTAGATGGAATTAACAGACTATGGCATGAGCGGTTTGGCCAACTTAACTACCAGAACCTTGAACAACTTAGTAAAAATGACATGATCATATACTTGTCTTGCATCCAATTTTATAAGGGATTTTTGGAGGGTTACTTTCTTGCAAAGCATCCCAAAGAAAAAATTGACAAAGGCAAAGATTGAAGGGTGTCACAATCATTAGAATTAGTACATAATGATGTATATGAACCTTATCCCAATATATCTTTAATAAGGGCTAAGTACGTTCTCACTTTCATTGATAATTTATCAAGATATACATGGGTCTACTTCTTTAAGTGGAAGTCTAAAGCATTTTAATATTTTTAAGACTTAAAGGCACTTATTGAGAAATAATATAAGAAATATATCAAGGTTATTCAAATTGATAATGGAAGTGAATATGTTAGCAATAGATTTGAGTAGTTTTTCACTATAAAGGGGAGATTTACAGTGGATAGCTACTTATAGTCTTTCATATAATAGAGTTTTAGAATTAATGAAATGATCCTTGAAAGATATGGATATTTTTATTATTCACTCTAAGTCCTTGGCACCTCAGTATTGGACCAAATCCATTAATTATGATTTTTATATTTAGAATAGGGTTACTCATAAAGCTTTGAAAGGCATAATACCTTTTGAATCTTAGCATGGAAAGAAACCTGAAATTGATCACTTTAGGGTTTTTGGATCTCTAACTCTTGCATGTATACTGAAGAAAAACTTAAAGCTATGGAACCTCAGTCCAAGCCTTGCATATTTTTAGGTTATAAAAATGGTGACAAGGGCTACCACCTTCTACATTTGACCACACATGAGATATTCATAGAGAGAAGTGTTCACCTTCAGGAGAGTCCCAAAGACTCAACACTTGAAACTTCTCATTTATTGGATCCACTTAAACTTGATGATTCTTATTATAACTCAGATCATCTAGAATAATTTCTTGAGCCAAGGTACTATTATTATTATTCTATTTATGACAATGAGGATAGTGATGGGGAATCATCTATATCCACCTTTAGTCATGTTTTAGCAGATGAGGAGTCAACAGCTAACTCATCACATTTAGAACTCTTTGGTCTAGGCAAACACTTCATAGTGTAGGAAATTGGGCAGGGGATCCAACAAATCATAGATGTACTAAATAATATTATCAGAGTGGTTTACATGCCTTATTTACTTTAGTTTTAGATCCATAAACATTCTGAGAGAATTCAGGAATACCTGAGTGGGATAATGCTATACTGGAAGAATATTATTCCTTAAGCCTCATTGGCAAACCTCATTGGTTACACTTTTAAGGGTATTGACCCTAAGGAGACACCAATCCCCTAACTAAGCACCAATTTAGTTGAACCTCACTTTTTACAATGTTTAGGAGCATAAGTCCTAAGGAGACACTACTCCCCTAACTGAGTACCAACTCATATTATCTGATGGCACCAACCAATTAGATCTCTATAGAGATACAACTCTAAATTATAATGTTGATTCATAAAATAATCTAGCACTAACTCTCTGTTACAAGTCTAATCTATAACTATTCATTCTCTACACATTATCTTTGTTTACCTTTCTTTCTCTCTATCCCTCTCTCTCTCTATCTATATATGTATCTATTTGACACACTTCATCTCTCTCTCACTTTGGTCCACTATGTCTATATATTTAGTTTGACACAATTCATCAATAACAACTCATACTTTTTTCACATTTATCTATATGTCTCTATATACTTCTATATGACATAATACTAGTAACCTCTGTCTATATCCTAGATGACATATATATAACCATTTGATCTAGGTTGATCTGCTTCTCTATGTTCACACTTGGACTATAACACATCATGATTTGTTCTAGACTCAATTCATTATTACTTGAACTGCAAGTTTCTTGCATCTAGAACTCATGTCTCACCACCATGATTCTTGGTCTCATTACTATATTTAGCAAATCTTAGGCTCCAATTATGATGCACATGCTTTGTTACATAGTTTTTATTGATCATAGTGATCTAACTCATTATCTATGGCATGATTTATGGCTTAATTGTAACTTCTTGCATGTTTCAATGCTTAACCATTGAGATGAACATACCTTTAAATATTGATCATTGATCTTTAGTTTAACACCATGATCTGATGATCCACATTAAATTTGATAATATTTAAAATGCATGCATTTGATCAATCTCTGATAGGCTCATGTGATTTATTGGATCCCTATACACTTCTAGACTTTAACTCTTCAATTTTAAAATGTGTTTGTTAGATCATTTGATCCTAGATCTTGCATGATGTTAGATATTCAACTATCATGATCTTTAGTTCTATCTTGATGTTAAATTTTGAGATCTTTATCCCATCTCGCTACTTCTTGAGTCTTTAAAAAATTTATGATTCATATATCTTCATAGTTCTTGATCTTTAACTCACCACTATGTTGATAAACCTCAAGTACTTTATCCCATTGAGTCAACTTGCTCTATTGGATCTCCTTTGCGTGATCACCCACTCACCATCAAGTCTTCTGACAAGTTTTATCATTATCTCTACTTAGCTCTTGAGAATGTGATACTTAATATTATCACATGACTTTTGTACATTGTTATTAGTTCTTGCAATTGAGACGCTTGGCATTCTAACATTTCTCATTGACCTTTTGACTTTAAATTTATATGTAGATTTACTATGCATGCTATATGATTGTGATACTTGTCAATAGCACATTTACTCAGAGGTCCCTTTGAAAAATTAAATTTGCTACACTTCGTTAGATCTTCAATGTAAAATTAAGCGCTATTTGTTGATCAAGTTGGGACAAATATAAATTCTAAGACTTAGGAAATATTAAGAACTTTGATCATTGCTCAAGCCAATAATTGTTAGGTCAAAGGGGTCAGTTTTACAATTATAATAAATGCTTAAGTTATAACTTAAACTATTAGGTCCAAAATATATCTAGTCAACATCAAAATAGAAAAGCCTATGAATGTCATGGCTTAAACCCTTGGGGTTTATCTGAGAAACCTTATAATGTTTGAGAGCAAAGATAATTCAATTTTGGGCTCATCACTCCTCATCTGAACCTATGGACCATATATTCAAGATGCTCTTGAAAAAACCATAATAGATATTCTATTGATTTACTTTGTAAATTCCCATAAATGGTATTTATAAAAGCATGACAACTTTTTTGGAACTTGTGCAAATTTAACTATGGGGACCATTTCAATATGCTTGGAAGGCCAACTTTGCACCTACATAACTCTTATTGTGCTTAGTTGCATGACCTACAATTTAGCACATAAGATCCTCTTATATAGGATATTCTATCCATATATCCATTATCTCTTTAATCCTTCATACATGTAAGATATGACATCATAAAAATGCCTTCTTAGCATTTTCTTTCAACCTACAATTTTGACTGTGGGAAAACACTGTCAAAATGTCTGAGAGCCCAACTTTTCTCATGCATATCTTTTGTCATGTTGTGTTGCATAAATTGAGATTTAGCATGTAGAAAATAGGCACAAAAATGAATAAACCCATATGATCATTTTATCTTGGCTCCTCCATATGTGTAAATTTTGACCTCATCAATATGATTACTTGGCTCTACTGAACCCTTTTTCAAATTTGGCTAAGTATATAAACTTAGTGAATTATGTCTAAGTAGCCAACTTTGCATCATCATATCTTCTACTGTACTTCATCACATGTCTTCAAAAATGGCACATAAAAACTAAGGACTAATGTGATCACAACCATGTGACCATCTCCCTTACACTCATTCACATATGGTAATGGTGACATCAACAAACTACCTACTCAACTTTTCCACTATAGACCCAAAATGTCTAGATGAATAATATGAGGAATGGGATGAATTCCACTCATGAACACAAGCACTCAAATAATCCTTAACTTTTGATAGGCTGACTTTCACATCCTCAAATCATGATACTTAGCCCTAAACATCAATGACATCCATAATCTCCCTTTTGACATCAATGACAATCAAATTGATAACATCTTTGAGAACCACCATCTCTTCAACTTCATCTTATTTGTCCTTGAGCACTTGATCAACTTAAAATTTAACTACAACTTTAAAAATTTGTAATGGCATAACATCTTCTTTTGATATCACACCACCAAGAGGTGAGACAGCTTCAAGAGTATCTCCTAACTGACCAGTAGGGTGTGTAGTCTTTTGATGGCCTTTAATCTCATCATATATGTCATTAAACTTTTTCCAAATGTCATCTTGTATGATGGAGTGAAAAAAATCATCTTATTCAATGGTATTTTCAAATTCAAGTTCCTTATCATTCTTATGAACATCAATCACCTTTTCAAATGTATAGTCCTTCTCAAGCACCTCTTCTTTCATGCCTTGACTACACTCTTTATAGATAGCTACAACATGACTTTCAACATCTTTATCTTCACTAAATAAGATTTAATTATACTTGTCTTCACCAGGAGGATTCTTTATGGTGATCTCTTCATCATATATGCTCAAATTATCTTCTTGATCTTGCTCTTTTCCACTTGCCTTTCATAATATGGGATCTCCTTCAAAAAGGTATGAGGTGGGAGAGTGGTGAAAAATTTAATGGGTTGGAGAGGAGGTATGAATTGTGATGGAGGGATCATGACTGGGTTTATGGATGGAAACTTCTTGAATGAACTTATGGGGAGATGATAAGTTGGGTTGGTTAATAAGAAAGACACCTTATTCAACAATAGTTTCACTTTTCTCATGGCCTCCTTGGGACCCTCAATAACAAGTTCATCTTCAATCTCTTGGTTTTCCCACCTTTATAACCTATCTACCCACCATTGGATATAACATCTCATTTCATGCAAATCTTCATTGATGATGTAATTATATTCCTCCTCAACCATCCTCCACTCATTCATAGGTAATTAAACCAACTTCATCAAATTTTATATGAGATGAATAGGGATCACATCAAGTTCTTCATCACTCTTTTTTATTTTATCATTTTTTTCATGAGTGCCAACAAATATTTATCTTGAGGTAGAATTGAAGTAGGAGGAGGAGGAGGATAGGGGTTTTGGTGAGCTTCAATGTGTTGAGTTAGTTAACTAAATTGAGATTCTAAGAGCTCATGTCTTGATTTCAAATATCTTTATTTCTAATCAATGGTACCATCTAATTCCTCATGATAAGGTTGATGGGAATCAGGTTGAGATTGATATGGAGATACTCTTTGGTACTCTTCTTGACAAGCTCCTTCATATGATTCTTAAAATCATATAGAGAAGGACCAAAGGTCATAGTGTATATAATAAGGCTACTCCTTACACTCAAATATAGACAAATTCATTTGACTGCACTTCACATGACCTATTAGAATGGAAACTACTTGCATCAAATATGTAAGAGCAAAGAGAAATCAAGGATAAATATTAATCACTTGACCTTTCACTACACACCACTTCACACACTTAGACAAGATAATTTGTGAAATCAAAACCAGATTGTAATTTTTTTTCAAAGGTAAAATATAGTATCAAACCAATAGGTCTTTGCCATACCAGGTGTGGATTCCTTACAAAAGCTAAAATGGCTTGCATTTATAGAGCATGTGAGAAAAGAGAGAATAATGGAAGTTTAAGGTGCGCAATTCAAAATTTCAAGGCATGAAAAATAGTTAAATTTTAGGATAATGGATTGGATAATATACCATGAAGTTATTCTTAGACAAGTGTCCATCTAAATCATGACAAGCTCTCCAAAACTAGCATAGAGACTTTCAATTGCCTTCTTGAAAATGCTCTCATGATGAAGCTTCTCTTGACTACTCAAAACTAAACTAGCAAGACTTGACACATATGAAATATATTAGAGAGGTTGAAAAAAAGATATGAAAGTCATCAAATGCATCCCTAATTGATATCCCTCTTCATAACATTTGTACTCACCATCTACAGTCATTCATTGGTCTTCTAGGCCTCATTCTTCACATTTGTCATCAAGGTGGCCTTTAGTTTATAAACAAAATACATGGGAGAGATGATAAGACACCAATATATAACCCTCTTTCCTTCGAATCCATTTGGAAGACCTCAAAAGGATCCACAATTGGACTTCTCATCTTCTCACTAGCTAGTCACTCATTTTCACTATCTTTCCAAGACTCCCTGTGATGAATGATGTAGAAGAGATGTTTCTATGTTTTTATATGGATAAATAATAATATAAGGAGTTATAATAATTCCTTATTAACCTAATCTAAAGTTTCTCATCTACCATTTCCATTTTTCACCTATAAAATAATCAAAAACCTTAAAAAACACTATTTTTACCTTGTATGTACAAGTAAGAGTACAAACCAGTTGGGTGGGAAGGAACATGGGTGAGATTTTTACATTTATAAATAAATTTCATGGAAAAAATACCATTCCTTAATTCATCTCCTTTCATATTTTCTCCATAGGTTCTTTAGATAAGGGTTTAAAAAGGTTTTAACTATTTGGATTGTTAAGGATTATTCTTAAAATCTTGATGTCCAACCTCTAAAAAAATTCCAATGAAATAAAGTTTATGACCCTAATAAACTACCCTATCTCCTTAGGTAACCATGAAACATATCCATATATGTCTGAGAATTTAAAATTGGACTATCGAGCTTTCGCATGCATTCTAGACACCCTTGTCATGGTTTTAGGCCAAAAGTGGTCCTTCTGAGTAGTTTCTTATATATTGATGGTTGTGAATCATCCAAAACTCTCCCTTTAATGTATTCACATTATTTATAATTATAAATTTTTCATGATATTTGAATTAGGAACGCTGAGTATTTTAGGTCGAGTTTTAGGCCTAATAGGCTTGACTATGTATCTTAATACACATCTACCTGTGAATGTACCTAATAGCTAAATATTATTATTATTATCAATTATTTGTCTTCATAAAAACATTTAAAATTATTTTTTAGGTTCCCAAGACTCCTCATGTTATATTTTAAATACTCACACACCAAACCTATAGTTTTCAACTTAACTAGGAGTGCCCTCTATCTAAGACAAAATAGAGGGCATCTCCCCTATTTTCTCAACCAAAATGGGGATATAAGAGGTTATATTAGGTATTTTATATGTTTTTTACCATTTTTCAATGTTTGGTAACTTTTATAAAGCTCCCAATATTACAAAACCTAAACTAAGTTCTTGACCTGAGTGAGTGACTGTAGGGTTATGATGACTATGCCTAAAGTTAAAAACCTGATACTTGATCTATTTCCTTACTCTAAGAGCCTCATTAATTTTATTTTACCACTATGTGAGTGTTCTAAATCATATTCAACCCATCATCAACCTTTTCTAACTCTCTTAACTCACAACTATCCCTTGCTAAAGTTAGTCAGTAGACTATAGGTGGGACTTCTTAGACAAATGAGACCCCTGTAGGTGATATTCAACGCTTAAAATTTGTATTTCATGACTTAATATCCTTTAAAATTTATTATTTAATTTAAAAATATAAAATTCACTATGAATGTAGGTTATGTTTCCTATGTCTCACTTATCAACACATTGTGGATCTGCATATTGACTATAGATGCTCTATTTGAGAAATCATGGTATTGTAGTAGGTGTTCATAGGTCCTGATTACTAAAAACCAACTAATTTTAATACTCCTAACTTCATCATATCATCCTTCACTCAAATTGATTCACCTTGTATTGAGGCCATGTTTCCATTGTGTCATTATTTACATTAGGTTGTTTTTAGTCATTCCAACACAATGTTCACTGAGTGTTTTAGGTTAACGCTTGTCTAAGTTAGGATCCACCCAAACACAACTCTCCCTTAGTATAAAAAACACTTTATTTTATCAAATAATTACATTTATTATTGGGTTACAATATGTAAACCATAAGACCTATCCATTCCTCAAGACACTCTACTATGAGAAGACCAAGTATATGAGCAAAATTTAAGGTAAGTGTCTCAATTTACAACCTTTAAAACCTATGAACATATAATCAAGTATGAATACATACAATGGGTCTACCATTTTCACCATGATACTCTCTACATTCCCATACCTCATTTAAAGTTTCAAGTGAGTTCAAGGATCTCCATTTGTACATTGCTCATACCTCTATCCGTTAACATCATATCATTGTTAGAACTGCATATAGGTGAGATATACATGACTATGTATGGTGTATTGACTCTTAAAACCAATATTTAGCTATTTTAAATTCTCAATACTATTTTTTTCACTTTAAACTCTTTCTCACCATCTTGAAGTTTTCATGTGTCATGAATATGACTGCTTAGGGCTTCTTTACACTTGACTATAGCTAATTCTGATAGGGTTTCCTGGATGTGTGCAATTCTTAGACCTTGGATTTTACATGGAGCACTCTTGAGACCAAAAAATTCATGGATAATTATTATTATACATGATCTTAGATGTGTAAACCAAGCATTTTATCCTTATTTTTAAGCCACTACAGGAAGGTAATCTTTGCAAGAGTAAAAACATTGTCTAGAAACTGTAATGAAGTCCTTCACTAAAAAAATGAGATGTGTATGACAATATTTTTCACACCACATGTGAAAAATGAACTGAAACTTATTGATAAAGATACTCATATTCCTTAGGATCATGTACAATAACTAGTTTGTAAATACCAAACCAAATTGAGAAGAAACTTGAAGGCCATGGGGATATGCAAGTAGAAAAGAGGAGCAAACCTTATTATCAATGGTCATAGAGCACAAGAAACCAAACTTTAAACTATTACCATGAATTTTAATTAAATATATATTAATATAATCCCTCAAAATCTTTTTCTCCAACTCACCTCCTTTTATTTGTACCATGTAGAGATTGATTGACCTTTTTTGGTTGTTTAGGAGAGTGCTAGGAAAGATAGGTCAATTTTTGACATTTTTAGACCTATCTAAGCTACCCAAGAATTTAAATGGATTTTGGGAATCCAAATAGACATTTATAAATCTCTCCCATATGCCAAATATGTGGTACAATCTATATAATAAATGAAAGCTTCCATTTTTCCCACTGATCTTCTTGTTTTGACATTACACCTGTAATTATTAGTTCAAAATTGCCATCTATGACATGTAATTGACATATAGGATGTTTAATATTCTCTTAAAACACTTTTCATCTATGTTAAACCCATACAAGTTCAATAAATAACCCAAAAGTGACCTTAGAATGACCTAGGACAAACTATACAAAGATGACAAAGCTAAAGCAAATATGTTTGACCTCATTAAAGACCATGGTACACATTTTATACCATAAAAACCCCGTATAATAGGTTTTAATATATATGGGGTTGATCTAATTGAATTTTGGCTAACTTAGTTAATAAAACCCTGGTTCTACTTTTGGATATAGTTTTTTATGTGTTTTTGGTGCACAATCTAACTTTTATTTGTTAGCACTGTATTTTTTTCAATCTTATTTGTGCACCTTTAAATAAGTTCTAATTATGAAAAAAATTTACATGATGGTATCCAAATGTGTGAATTTTTAAATGTGAATAAATTCACAATAAATTATTTTTCCACGTGATAAATGTGCAACCATCAAAATAGGCTTTTACACTGATTTTTGTCTCTTTTTAATTTTTAAATATTATCATAAGTCACTTTTTAAGAGGCATTTCACATGGCCAAATCCTATTTATTTCATATGAAATGTTTTTTATTGGTAATAAAATGTGGGAATAATCATAAGGTGGAAAACATCATAGAAAAATACTATTCCACATACCAAATATGCAATATTAAAACAAAAAATTCATGGAGATAAAAAATGTGAGAGGAGTGTAAGTGTAAATAAATTTTCAACATATATATTTTCTAGACAAAAAATACATAGTCATTAAAATTAGGTATTGAACTAATATTTATTTAGTTATTTTATGTGCCTTCCTAGTTTTCAAATCTACTTACTGCACACGTTTCAAACCTAGTTTCACAACATTAAAAGACATTAAATTATATTGAATTTTTTCATTAACATATAAAAATGTATAAAGATTTAAAATATGGAAAAGGTCACAAAAAATTCATTTCCTAAGTACCAAATGTACAACCATGAAAACAAGCCAGTGCACAATTTTATGTTTCCTAAGTACCAAATCTAGCTATGTGAACCTTTCAAACTTAACTTTGTATTATTAAAACATGTATATTTATTATTAAATTTTTTAGGAGAGTATTTAAATATAATTATAATAAAATTTCAAAATAATTTGACCTAAATATTTCCTAAATTAAAAAATATGAAAATATGAAAATAAGTGAGTGTGTAGTTTTTGTGTCTTCCTAATGACTAAATCTAGTTACTGCGTACTATTAAAACTCAATTTTGCATGACTAAATGATATAAAATAATATTATAAACTTAAATGAAGATATAAAAATATGGGAATATTATATTAGTAAGGAAATTTTTAGAGTGATCCATCCCACTTGCGAAGTATGCAACATTGAAAATAGGTTTCTACACTGATTTTTACTTGGTTATTTTCTATTTCCAATTTTCAAATCTGGCTAATGCACTTTAAACATTTATTCACACTATAAAATGAGGTCAAAATTGCTTTAAATTTTTTATGATAGTACCTTTATAACATTATAATGTAATGCATCTAATTCCAAAGTTATCAGTTTCACCAATGGAAATATCTTAAGGTGCAAAGTTGACCTTTTAGGATGATTCAACACAACCAACTTTCAACCAAAAGGCACAAAATGGTAATGCATAGTTTTAATTTGATCATTTAAAAAAATTAAAATACCCTTTTGGTCATATTTTCAATATATTTTTGTAAATATAAGATATGATGAGTATTGTTCATATTTTATTTTGCAAATTTATCTTTTCATGTATTTTGAAGGTGTTGATGTGATTGTGCACGATTGCATGTTCATTTTTAAGCCATTTATTTTAATTCATAGCTCTATTTTTATGTTATTTACTCTATTATAAATTTGAATTCTTAATCTTTGTAATGATTTTATTTTTAAATTGTATAAATGCAATATGAAAAACCTATTAATATTTCAATCACATGACTCTATTTCTTTTAAATACTGTGTGTTTATAATTTCTAATGTCTTTCACATTTGATAGGAAATTAACACATTTTTATTTAATATTTTCACTATATTTGGATAATATATGTGCATTATTAAAATATGGGACTTTTCACTAACATTTAATGGAGTTATGGCTTACACATTAGGAGTATGAAAAGAAGATAGAGCATGAATTTTTTTGACATTGAGGAATGGGATCTTCTACTGAGTGTGAACACTTGAAATATTTTGATATTCTCAATAATTATCTACCACTTTAATTTAATGAGAGCCTATCATTAATTATGTTTTCATGTATTGCCTTGGACATGTTGTTTCACATTGAATTTGGGCCCTTATTGGTGTCTTTCATTTAATATTTGTAACCACCTGATGGGTGTGTGATGTCAGATTAAAAATCTGCATAAAGATAGCTATATGAATTAGAAGAGGCTAGTTTATTAAGAGTTATAGAAAAAATAAAAGGACCAGACACTTATTTTATGCAATTTATTATTTTTCATAGTTAGTTTTTCTTGTAAGTAATGTTATTGTGAAGCATTTTTTAGAATTCCCTTGATTTTGGGTGGATCCAAACAATGTTTTCAAGCAAATATATATCAATATAAAGGTTATGAATATTTTTGTTCATCACTTGCACATGTATATGGTGGTTTTTCCTATATTTCTTCATATTTGAATACCTCAAACTATTGCATTATCTTTATTCATGGTTGTGTACATATTGGCCATACAATAGATTGGTTCCATAGAGTTCATCCAAATCAAATGAATCACAATTGTTTTATCTAAACAATAGGATTACATCTTTATATTTTACCTTCTCTTTTATTCTTTTTATAAATATATTAGAATAGGTAAAATAAATCTGAAAGTTATAATCTACATTTACATGTATATCTTGATTGTAAAACCTTTTAATTATTGACTAATACATTATCAAACCCCTTGTACCCAATGAAAAATTATTGAATCAATTATATTTTATTAGAAAAATTACTTTTAATGGTTCTCTAAGTAATAAATCCATAAGACCATCATTACCCATCATTTATATGAATATATTCCAAGTGTGCCCCTTGAAATGGAATAGTTTCACATCAACTACTAAGTTACCCTGCAATCCAAGACCTACCAGTAATAGACCTTAGGGAGATTTCATCTTCTTTCAGGAGAGGTTGGGTGTAATGAAATTACTTAGATATTTACATAGAATGATTTTATATTGTGTAGAATAATAAAATATGAGAGATTACACAATGATAATTGACATTAAAATAAAATACTAGATAATATAACAAAGCCACTTCAAGGGGGAAATTTCCACAACAATGCACTAATATTATAATACTTCACATGATGATTAAAAATAACCAATACCTCCTATATATATTCTACTTATCCAAGGTTATTCTATAGGCTGACCTATCTAAGAACATAGAGAAATGTAACAAGTAAATAAAAGAAGTGTGTAAGCCATAAGTCAACCACACATATCCATAGACACACCAATGGTTAAGGGCATAACAAGCCCTTCCCCTTAAAAACAATGTTGTCCTCAATGTTGTGTTAATTTTATATGCTTCTACACAAATGCTTCATCCTCCCAAGTAGCATCTTCACATGGCAGACTCTTCCATTTGATCAAGTATTCTATAATTTCTCTAGAATGTAGTTGTTTGGTGCATCCTCAAAGGATCACCTCAAGATCAATAATAACTTTACCTCCTCATCCAATTATAGTAATTCTATTTGAATGGTAACCTTTTATTTAATTACTTTCTTCAGACATGATACAAAAAATATTAGATGTAAGTGAGTGGATGAAGGAAAATCTAACTTGTAAGCCACACTACCAATTTTTTTGAAGATATGATAAGGCCCATAATACTTAGGGGACATCTTATTATCCTTTTTTTGTTAATTCAATGACATATATTTGTATGGCTATAAGTGAACAAAGACCCAATCACCAATGTCAAAATGCCTCTCACTTCTATGTTGATATGGGGACATCTTGTTATCCTTTTTTTGTTACTTCATGTGATTCTAGGCTATAGCTAAATTTTCACACAAACTTGCAAGGACCTCCTATTGATGGTGAATATGTTCTTCAACTGCATGAACCTTAGGATGGACCTTCAATGTTGAAGTGATGGATGGAGGGTGGTATCCATATAGTGCCATAAAAAGAGACATTTTGGAATAAATATGACCAAAAGTGTTATACCACCATTCAACAAGTGGCAGCCAATGAACCCATTTATCATAGTTATCAAAAATAAAATAATAGAGATATCCTTCTAGACATTTGTTGACTACCTCAGTTTGTCCATCAGATTGAGGATGATAGGATGAACTATGTTCCAATTAAGTGCCTAAACATGTAAATAACTCAGTCCAAAAATTACTAGTAAAAATGGGATCTCTATCACTAATAATGATCTTAGGGGTCCCATGCAATTTCTAAACTATATTGAGAAAAGCAGAAACTACTATAATAGCAACAAATGGTTGGGATAATGAACAAAAATAATCATACTTATTGAATTGATCTATAACAACCATGATAATATTTTGACCATCAGATCTTGGTAACCCTATAATGAAATCCATAGAGACCTGTTCCCAACACTAGCTAGGGATATATAAAGGTTGTAAAAGACCTAGAGTTTTGATGGTTTCACCTTTGTTTTAGTGATAGATCATACATTCAACCACATATTTGTAGACATCCCCCTTGAGACCTTCCCAAAAAAAAATTTCTTGATCCTGTGATAGGTTTTCAAAAATCTTGAATAACCCCCAATTGAAGTTACATGAAGTTCTTGAACGATTTTTTGTTTAAGAAGAGAATTCTTACATAGGTACAATCTATTTTTGTACCATAATACATTACCTTTCCATGTGAATTTTTTAAATCCATTTGAACCTTGATGAATATTTTGAATCAAATCATGAGTATTACTATCATGTTCCCATTCTGATCATGCTTCCTCTAGCCAATCTACCTATTAAATGGCTATGGCACATAATAATGCCTTAATTGATTCATCTTTTTTGAATAGTGCATCTACCACCACATTATCCTTGCCTTTTTTTTAGACTATTTAAAAATCATAGCCTAGCATCTTAGTTACCCATTTCTATTGTTCTTCAGATGAAAACCTTTATTCTAAAAAATATTTAAGACTATCATGATCATTTTTTACCTGAAAGTGATGACCCATCAAATAAGGTCTCCATTGTTTGATTGTATGAAAAATGGCCATCATTTCCTTCTCATAGATGGGCTTGTGCTAATTTTCACCCTTAAGTTGATGACTTTCAAATGCTAGTAGTCTACCTTCTTACATGAGTACAACACCCATACCATACCCAGATGCATCACATTCAACCACAAAAGTCTTAGAAAAATTAGGAGTGGCTAATACTGGAGTAGTGCACATAGCCAATTTTAATTGTTCAAATACCTAGGTAGTTGCATCAATCCACTGAAAGGAGTCTTTCTTTAAAAAAGAGGTAAGTGGGGCTAAAAAAATACCATAATTTTTGACAAATCTATGATAATAATCAGTAAGTCCCAAAAATCCTTGAAGGTGCTTGAGTGTCTTAGGATTTGGCAAGTCCACTATTGCTTGGATTATTTTAGGATCCACTTTCACTCTTTCATAAGACACCAAATGACCCAAATATTCAACCTCACCAACCCCAAAAGTACATTTGGAAGGTTTGGCATACAATTGATTTTGCTTCAAAATGGAGAGTACCTATTTCACATGTTGCAAATGGTCTGCCCAATTTTTACTATAAATGAGGATATCATCAAAGAATACCAAAACAAATTTCCTCAAAAATGGCTTAAAAATAGTATTCATCAAACACTAAAAAGTAAATGGTGCATTTTTTAGGCCAAAAGGCATAACCAAAAACTCATAATGGCCCTCATGAGTCCTAAAAGTGGTTTTGGGTATGTCCTCATCACGGATCTTGATTTGATGATACCCAGAATGTAGATCTAACTTGGTAAAATAAAGAGCACCATTTAATTCATCTAGAAAATCATCAATGATAGGAATTGGAAACTTATATTTGGTAATATACTTGTTGAGTTCTCTATAGTCAGGGCACATCCTCCAAGTGTCATCTTTCTTTCTCACCATGACAACTGGTGATGAGTATTCACTTTGGCTATGATGAATGATTCCTGCATCTAACATCTCTTGTACAATCTTTTTAATTTCACTTTTTTGGGCATAGGGATACTTGTATGGTCTGATGTTGGGTGGCGTACTGCTAGGAATAAGTTTGATACCATGATCATGCATGCAACTAGGTGGAAGTCATTTTGGCATGTCTCTAAAAATAATAGAATTAGCATCAATTATTTGTTGTAGATTAAGAGGTGGAGATGGCTGAGTTGGTTGTAATTCCATAGAAAATAAGTGAGATATAAATCCCTCAGTATCCTTATGGAAAATCTTTGACATTTTAAGGGAGCTAACAAGTTGGGTAGATTTAACCTTTAATCCTCTTAGCTCAAATTTCCTTTCTTCATAATGAAAACACATGAATAATTCTTGAAAAATTATCTCAATAGTGCCCAAAGTGGTGAGCCACTAGACTCTCAAAATAATATCAGTTCCACCCATCAGAATAGCAAACATAGGAGAATCTAATAAGTAGTCTCCCATGGACAACTTAATACTATGACATTTTCCTGAACATCTGACAGTACTACCATCTACAATCATAACCTAAAATTTTGGAGTTGGATAAATGAAACAATTCAAACAAGCAACCAACTTACTATGGATGAAGTTGTGTATGCTCCTAGAATCAATCAAGATAATGACCTATTTCTTAAGAAAACCCATCACCTTAAGAGTTTGGGGAGTACTAATACCTGACAGGGCATGGCATGAAATAGGAGGCTGAGAGTCTTCAGATTTCTCTTCGGGAACTTTTGCATCCACATCATGTACTTCTACATCATCTTCATCATCATTGGCACATTCAATGTAAAATAGCTTCTTTTTAGTACAATGATGGTCTTTGCTCCATTTGTTGTCACAACCATAACACAACCCTTTGGCTCACTTCTCCTCAACTTGTCATTGTGTAAATCTGGTGGGTTGTGGAAATGATGGTTCTGGAAAGTTGTGATCATGACTAGTAGTGAAAGTTTTCCTTTTGACCATCTCTTTTTCTTCTATCATGCATGTCTTAAGGATAGATTCTAATACAGATATTGGGCTAAACATTTGAACCTCATATTGGATGATATCTTTGAGGCCACCCAAAAATAGATCTATCAAATTTTTCTCAGTGATATTTTCCACTCATAAAGAGAGATTCTAAAATTGATGAATATAATCCTTCACAAGTCCTATTTGTTGTAGTTTGGCTAATTGGCTGAAATATTTCTTAGAGACATTATTATGATAATGAGATATCAACTCCTCAATAAAAATAGTCCATGTAATAGGAGCACCATTCTTTTTATTTTGAGCACATAACCAGTGATACCAAATGAATTGCTTAGGTTCCATATACAAGGATGCAACCATCACCCTCTAATAACTAGGGGTTTGATTCAGCTTAAATAAACTCTCAATTTAGTTAATTTAAGTGAGGGTATACTTACCATCAAACTTATGCATGTCCAATTTTGGCAACATCATTTTCATACCAACATGGGCATTATTGAGAGGAGGATTTGAATGCTGAAGTGGAGGGTTGTTAGGTTGAAACTAAGATGTGAGGGTAACCAATTTTGTAGTGATATGATGAAATTAACTATGAACTCCATTAATCTCTCCATGCATCCTTGAAACAGTAGCTTGGAATGCAACAAATTCATTATGCCTCACCAAGTTTTTTATGTCCTCTTGAAGCTAAGAAATCATCAAATCTAAAGTTACAAATTCCATCTCATCGGTAAGAGTCTTAGGATTTTTTGGTGCCCCTTTTCTTCCCTGAGTTGAAGGTCCTACCATAAACAAACCCTAGGAGGGTTTTAACGCCCAAAAAAAGTGTACTAAGAAATGGTACCATTGTGATCACCTTATCAAGATGAATCTAATGATTACCTTTCTACACTAGAGTAAAATTTTTAGTACCAAAAAAAAGTGTACCGATAGAATACACCATTGCGATCATCTCACCAAGACGAATCCAATGACTAAAAGTGTGTAAGGGGAAAAAAATTTTAGACTTTCTTTTTTTTAATATTTTTTTCAAAAAAGCATTTTGAGTAATACTACGTTGATGGAAAAATTAATTCTTCCCAAATTACAATTTATGTTTTTTCACTTTCACTGCTCCCAGAAGCCACACCTCGCTAGATCCAAAAAACATTCCATAAGAAACTTGCCCAAATTAAAGCTCTGATACCACTTGTAATGAAATTACTTAGATATTTACACATAAATGATTTTATATTTTATAGAATAAGAAAATATGAGAGATTACATAGTGATAATTGATAGAAAAACAAAATATTGGATAATATAGCAAATCCACTTTGAGGGGGAAACCTCCCTAACAATGCACTAATATAAGAATACTTCACATGATGATTAAAGAATAACCACTACCTCTTATATATAGTCTACTTAGCCAAGGTTATTTCATAGGCTGACCTATCTAAGAACATAGAGAAATGTAACAAGTAAATAAAAGAGGTATGTAAGCCACAAGTCGACCACACATATCCCTAGACACACTAATGGTTAAGGGAATGACATTGGGTGGATTTCCATCTTGCTTAAATTGGTGTGTCAAATAGTAGAAAAAATACCTAATCTAGAATTATTTTAAGATTTATGGCTTGTTATTATTTGAAATCAAGGATTTAGTATTCAATATTACGGAAACATTGCACATTGAGACATTTCAAGTTTTAAAAATATAAAATAGAAAGATTATCCTAAGGTCAAAGTCTATTGAGGGTGACTTTCAATTATTATACCTAATTTAGCATTAAAAAACCAGATCTAATAAAGGAAAATCCAAGACTAGATATATTCAATCAACCAATTTTTATCCTAAAACTATAGTTCCCTTTGTCAATCCATTTGTTATTCCTTTAAACCCATAAATGGATATTACTTGGATTCATCGAAATAGCTACCCTATAAATATTCTATGGGTTGCCCATGATTTACCAAAATAACTTGAAATGTGTTGTTTAAGATATGTGCAAAGTGGAATTCGGACTTCTAAAGAATACATCCTAGCTTTCAAAGATGTCAGTATAATAAACCAATTTGAACATGAAGATGTGGTTTTCTGCATATTTTTTTATTCCTTAGATGATGTGGCCTATGATTGGTATCTTGGCTCACCATATGGATCCATTTAGTTTTAAAATGACTTTATAACTATGTTTGTCAATCACTTTAGAGTACCCATTTATCCTTGAAACTTGTATCATCACCTTGTTGTTATTCATAGAGAACCACAAGAACCAATGAGTATATTTAACATTCATTTTCATAAGTTGTACAAAAAGTTGAAATATCCATATACCCTAATAGAAGTGGTTATTGTTAAAACTTATTTGAGAACCTTAGACCCAATGACACCTATATTTCTTATAATAACTCCAGTAGCTTTGCATCCTTATCTTTAGCTTATAATGAATCCATTAACATTGAGAAACAAATGATGCCACAAATATATGGTGTTATTTTATTACCATCCTTAGGACAACCTGGAGCATACAACCAAGAGGCCATGATTAATCAAGAACTTATGAATAATACACTAATGATAAATTAGATTCTAAGAGTTATGTACCTAAATCAGAACATAATTTTCAATCTAACTACTTGAAATCAAATGTTGAGGAATCAATTTTCTCTTTCAAATCAAATGTTGTCACAAATAGGTAACCAATAGCTTTTTCTTATAATTTAGAATCAAATAACACCTCTTGTACTAACATTTATGAATGTGACAACCCATGTAGTTACTTCAAATTAGTCAAATAGTATAGGTAATAATCATAATATTGATGTGAGTCTTGAGTTAGGAAACTTGTAACAATTGATTAGGAGATTGACCAATGATGTAGTTGACTTGAGAATATAAGTACCTCAGAATCAAATCACTAATATTCCTCCTTAAAAATTAAATTTTTAAATAACTAATAGCTAATGAAATACCAGGCTTAACAATGGAGGTGTACCTATGCCCTTTGCAAGGTAAATTAGACTAATAATAATTCTAGAAATTCAATAAATCTAGTTAATTTGGATTTACCTAGTTGGTGTAGATTACATAATACAAAAAATCATTTGAAAATCAATTGTGATAATTTTATGTCAATGTCAATCATTTTTCAAAAAGAAATGGAAAATTTAGAATTAGTGCTTACAAATGAAAGTGACCAAAATCAGGATGGGATAAACCCAAGTATAACATTGGTTTTAGAGACTTATGAATTTATAAGTGAAAGTGATAATGAACCATAGGATAACTTAGTGAAGTTTGGGATTTTATGCATTTTCAAAGAGGAAACAATTACATGTTAAGGAATAAATTAAAAACACTTTTAACAACTTATACTCCTCTAAACAACACCCAAGTTCCACCTAATAAAGATTTAAATAACAATCGATTTCTACCCTAAAGACCTACAATGTCTTATTAACCTAAGAACACCTAGATTTTATTACAAGGCGATAAGTCATTTTAACAAAGCAAATTTGAAGATAACATGTAGAGGAATTAAAGAAAATCAAAGCTAACATATCTCTATTTGAGTTGTTGCAAATGTCTAGTCAAAAGGATTTATTGTTAAAGGATTTGTTACCTTCAAAAGGGAAAGAAACTAGTAAAGTGGTTGATGCACATGTTGTTGTTTATAAATAAAAAAATGAAGCTCCTCCTTTTCTTCTTATAGTTCATATCTTTGGAAAGAAATTACATAACTATTTGGTGGATTTAGGTGTCTCAAGAAATGTCATGCAATTTTTAGTTTGTCAAAAGTTAGGATTGACTCCAACCAAGTCAAATAAGAAGGTGGTGCAGCTAGACAATTCAGAAGTTAGAGTTGTTGGTGAGTTAAACCATGTTCATATGTAATTAGATTCAGATCTAAGGGTACAATAGTTCATTGATATATAATTATTTGATATCCTAGATGCATATGGTATGCTCTTGAGTGGAGATTGGTCTGGGACATTGAATGGATATATGTCCATTATATTTTCTCATATGTGGCTCCCATGGTGTGGTATGCCAAATCAGATCCAGATTGAGAGGGAACCAAAAATGAAGCACTTGATCACTGAATACAATAAGATTAATGATATTTTATATGTAAAATTTGATTTAAGAATTTATATTGTTGCCAACAAAATTGAAGAAGTATTGTTTATTGGTGTTGTTTCATCAATTGAGAAAAATAGGACAAAAGAGGATATTAGTGATGTTACAACTAATGATAGAATGGATATTTATGATGAATTTAATTATTAAAAATTTGAATGCTAAAGTTATATTCATGCAAGAAAAACCATAATTTATAGGTAGTCAGCTCGTAAATAAGATGGAAGAGATGGAAAAACTTGAAGAAGAAGAAGAAGAAGAAGACTCAATTTATGCATCTGAGGTAGTAATATCACCTATTGTTATCCCTACATCTAGACATTTGAATAATTTTGATCCTTGGGTAATGTACTATAATTCACCATACTTCCCATTATTAAAGATAGTAGAAACATATAGAGTGGACATTTTAAAACAAGATAATATGAATAAAGATAGAGACTATAATGATTAATGTTATAAATATGTCACTAAACAACTTGATCTATATTTAATCTTCCAAAGAAAATTAAGGATGACATTACCAAATAAAGAATAATGTATCTATCAATATGATGACAAGAGTAAAAAAATTAAATTGAGATTGTTGCAATAATCATATCTCAAAATTAACATCAATCAAAGGATAGTCAGTTATGGACCTTAAATTTTGATGGTTCTAAGTCCAAACAAGGTTGTGGTGTTTTTATTGAGCTCATATATCCAATGAAGAAGGTTATTTGGTTGCATTCATATTATAGTTTTCTTGTACAAATAATGTAGCTAAGTATGAGGCATTGATTCATGGACCTCAATTTGCTCTTAAAAGGAAAGTCAAATAATTGAAGGTGGGGGGTGATTTAGAGCTTGTGGTTAAGCAAGTTAGAACACTTTGTGAATGTAATGACAAATGTTTGTCTAGGTACCATAGCAAAATTTAGAATATGATAGAATATTTTGATGTATTCAATATATAAATAGTACCTCACATGAAGAATCGCATAGCAGATGCTTTGGTAATAGTTGTAAGTACTTTAGAGCTAATTGCTAATTCTCACTAATTTATGTTCCTTCTATCCCAAATAATATCAAAAAAAATAAAGTGTTCAATGATGATCAACATATAATTGACTTCATCTCAAGTACAGATGTTTTTGAATCTTAGAACATAGATGAAGTTAATAGAGATGACTTCGAACTAGATGAAGAAGGCATCTTGAACTTGAAAATAAATAACATCCTAAAAGGCATGGTATCTTTGGAAATATTTTTTTATATAGATTATCAACATGAAAGAGAGAAGGTAACCCCTTCCAAAGGTATGTTACATGAGCCATGTGATAGTGGTAATGTAGAAGATTCAAACAAAGTACTCTTAGGGACAACTTGTACTGAAATAGAAAAGTATGAACTTGCTTAAACATTAAAATATTACAAAGATGTGATAGCTTGGAGTTACGAAAACTTGAAGGTAATTGATACTTCAATTCTCACTCATACCATTCCTCTCAATCGTAGAGTTAAACTCTTTCATGAAAGATAGAGTCCTATGAATCCATTATTATAACCTTTGATCTTTAAGGAAGTACAAAAGTTATTATCAACCAAGTTTATTTTTCATGTTAGGCATTCCACATGGGTGGAAAACCATGTTCCCATTCAAAATAAGAGTTGAGAGAAATTTTGATGTGTACATTTTATGAATTTGAATAGATCTTCAAATAAATGCAACTACTTATTTCCATATTTGGATGAGGTGTTATAGATATTGAATAGTTCACAAATAATGACCTTTTTAAATGGATATTATGGCTATGATAAAGTGTTGGTGAACTATGAAGATAGAATAAAAATATCCTTTACCATAAAATGGGGAACCTTTGCTTACAAGAGACTGTTCTTTGGTATTATCAATGATGACACTACATTTTAATGTTCTATAGACATTACACTCAAAGCCTTGATTAGTTGGTGTATTGTCATTTATATGGATGATCTAACCATATTTTCTAACAATTGAAGTGATCATGTGAAAGATTTGAAGATGATTTTACAAAGGTTTAGAGAGCACAGTATCTCATTAAACCCAAACAAGTGTATATTTAGGGTGACTGAAGGCAAGTTATTAGGACGTGATTTCTAAAAGAGGCATATCCATAAACCCAGATCAGGGAGAGACAATTCTAAAAATGTCTTCACCTAGCAACAAAAGGAGTTGAATTAATTATTTGGTAAGATTAATTTTTTACGTAAGTTCATTTCACATTTTTAGAAATGGACCATTAAATAACATGTTGAATAAAGATGCGAAGATTGAGTGGACTAGTGAAGCATAAATTGAATTTTTGGAAATAAAGAAGTCTATTATAAATAGCCTAATGTTAATCAATCCAAATTACAAGAATCATTTTTACATTTATTTTTTTGCCTCAAAATATTCAAAATCTAATGTTCTAACTCAATGAAAAGAATCTAGAGATGAAATACCAATGTCCTTCATGATTTCTCCAGTCAAAATTGCTTAACTCAAGTATTCTAACATTGATAAACAAGATTTTAGTTGAATTAAAGTAGTCAAAAATTTTAGACATTATATCCTACATAGTAAATTGTTTGTTATTGTACTTGATCCTACTGTAAAGATGATGCTGATACTTGATGAGCTAAGTGAACATAGAGGTAAGTGGATGACTCTTTTACAATAATTTGAATTATAAATTCTACCAATGAAGATAGTAAGAGATCAAGGACTGAGTAAGCTGATGGCTGCAGTTAACTCTTAGATTGTATGCTAATAATTCCTAATTAAATCTATCACAAAGGATGAGTGGTATCAAGATATAGTCTATTAATTTTTGAATAATAAGTGTCCAAATCACTTAAAATCCACTAAAAAAGAGCATTATGCTTAAAGAGTAGTAATTTCATAATACAATTACGGATCTTGTATATAAAGAATCATGAAGGTATTTACCTAAGATGCCTGAATAGATTTCAATCAAGTGAAATATTTAATTATTTTCATGAAAAATAGGAAATGGTCATGGTCCAGGCAATGTTATAGTTCATCAAATCCTACTAGCAAGTTATTATTGGCCATATGTTTTCAAGGATTCTCATGCACATGTTAGGATTTTTCATACTTATCAAATTACAACACATAGAGAACATAATCCAATTATACCTTTATAGCCTATTATTAAAGTTAGATATTTTTTAAAGTGGGTACTAGACTTTTTTGGTGTTATTCATGCTAATTCATCAGCTAAACAAAAGTTTTTTTTATAGTTATTGATTATTATACATGTTGGATAAAATCTCAACCATTTAGAAATTACATAATATAAGTGGTAATCATCTTCCTTGAGAAGAGTATCGTCACTAGATTTAGAATACCATTTACTCTGATTTGTGACAATGGTCCTACATTTTCTTCCTTGTAGTTCATAAAATTGGCATACAATAGCAAGGTAATCTGCAAATTTTCTTCTAATTATTATCCACAAGATAATAGTGTTGTTGAATATATGAATAATTATTTATTTGTTATGATTAAGAAAATTTTGGATAATAATTCTAAGGAATGACATAACATGTTGAAGTATGCACTTTGGTCTGATACGAATAGGATCAAGTCTTGCCTATGTACTTCTCCATATCCTTTGGTGTACATTCAAGAACCAATTTTCCCTATGGATTTGAAAATTCATACCTTGTATTTATGAAATAGTATCTTAGAATTGATGACAAGGTTGAAGCTAGGATGTTGAATGTAATATAGTCTGAATAAACATGAAACGCATCCTTACTACACTTTAACAAACATTAGGAATTTGTTAAGAGATGGTTTGATAAGAGAGCCAAAATAAAAGCCTTTAGGATTGTTGATCTTATCTTTTTATGGAATAAAGCTCATGAGAATAAGGGACAACATAGTAAGTTTTATGCCCTTTGGTTGGGTCTCTTCCAAATTTGTAAAATTTTAGGTAACAAAGATTTTAGGCTCAAGAGTTTGACTAGTGAAGATGTCCCATCACTTATGAATGGACTATTCCTTAAACACTATTTCTAAGCATAAGCCAGCCTCTTGGGGCCTTCTACATAGTTTTTGCTTTTGTGATTTTGTTATTTTGGTTTGGTTTGTTGTTTTCTATTATTTTTTTTCTTGTTGTATATAGTATGTTGTTGGTTTGTCCTATTATGTTCAATTCAATTATGGTCTTGTTTTATCTTGGTTCAAAAATTTTAATGAAATATTATGAAGTGGTAGAATTTTAAGTAGGTAGTAACAATGGTATTTTGTGAAAATATGTTCATTTAGTCATTTTGATGATTAAGATCATGTTTCTGAGTCAATTTTGATGGCTTTCACTATTGTATGTGTTCTATACTTGTTCTTGTTTAGTTGAGTTTGGGTAAAACTAGTTGGCTACTAAAGTTATCCCTTGACCCCAAGCACAAATTTCATATCATAAAATGTTTCTAGGTTTGATTGGGTGAACTTGTTGTGATGAAAGCCTAGGGTAAAAAATATATAGTCACACCTTGTTTTCATCACAATGGTCCCCAATCCTAAACTAAGACACGAGAGAGAGAGAGAGAGAGGGGAAAATACTCAGTTTTGGGTGATTTAAGTAACCTCCCCCATAGGTTTTCAACCTAGCTAGTAGTGGAAAAAGTTTTTGTTAGAGGTAAAATCACTAAGAGGGGGAATGAATTAGTGATCCTAGATATTTCAATTTCAACTCCAATAATTTTAAACTATTAAACAATCAGCATATACCAACTTGATCAAACAACATTTAACAAGAAAACTCATTCATTTAAGGCATACACAAAATCAAACACATAACACATAGTTCATATGGGAAAACCTCATGGGGAATAAAAATCACTCTCAAGCCTACAACACATGGACTACTTATCCTATAACAAATTACAAACAAGATATTGGTCAACTCCTTTAGACCATAAAACCTTGATCAAATCCTCCTAACTAAAAGCCTTTAGTGAAACACATGTTTCACAAGGAGCAACTACCCCTAAGGAAGATCAATTCCTCTAGACCCTCCTTTGAAGTGAACACCTCTAACTTAGAATATATGTCTTCAACACCTGATGATGGATCTCTTATTATTTAACCCCTACATAAACTCCCTCTCTATCTCATATATGCCTCTCACATAGGCAAGTCACAATCTCTCTCCTTCTTTACTCAAATTTTCCTCATATGCATACTCAAACCTCTTTGCATATCCTAAAATTATAAGAGAAATATTTAGACATTATAAATATTACCTACATGTTATACACATATTCAATAATCTTCTCTACTTATCAACCCATCCAATAGGCACATCTACTTCTCCTTCGCTTTGCAACTCTCACATGCACACATTACACCAGTCTTCTCAAAAGTCTAAAAACCAACACATTTGGTTTCACCATTTATAGATATATCATGATTATCAAGATAAAAATATTTATTTTTATCTAAAAAACATGAATTCACCCTTAAGGCATCTATCATGGGTCACACTTAAGCACAATCCACTTTCAAATATGCCTAAGTCACTTTTAGGTCCTATAGAGAGCCATTCAGCTCTTTGTTAATTATCTAAGAAAACTAAGAACACAGGAACACTTTTCAAACACATGGACCCATGAAATAATATCGATAGGTTTTACTTAATTTCCAACAACCATCACAGTACCCTTCTAATTAAGCACAATTTTCTCAAACAACATTTTCTACACATAGTTATCATGAACAAATACACAATCGACTTTTAACCCTTTATTCATTCTGCATATGATTGGTTAAACCTTCATAATACAAACATATGGTCTTGATGGAGTATAAAACACTCCAAAATATCTAAATCAACATGATAAATATAAATACCATCATAATGAGCTCAAATATCCTTCTTGGGTTACTTGCAGAGCAAACATGAAAACACAGTCAACTTTGAACCTTCATAACTTTGACTATACACACTTTTAGATCTTTAAATCTATATTTCTAGATGTGCCTTGGAGTCCTATATTAATTTTTTTTACACCATGATAATATTATGCATAGATATAAATTTATGGCTCAAAAACTAGGCACTAGTCTTTCCTTTGTTAAATTTAAATATTTGAATTCAAACGATCATAGTTAAACATTGAACACTATGATTACATCTCATGTCCTCGTTACTTTAGATAAATCATACATAGTATATATTATTTTATGAATCTATACCTTTAACTCATATTATACCACTACCAAACATTAAACCTCAAATATTTGACCTCGTCTTGTGCAATCTTGCAATATTAACTCAATGTGCACCATCAATCTCTACAGATCAGCTAGGTATTTATCTTATAGTGCTCACCATTTGATATTACTCAAAACACCCATGATCATGACATTTTTCACCCTCACATGCCTTTTTATCACTTTTAATATTAAACATCATGCACTTTTTACAATATCACTCAATACACACCATTAGATCAATCTTGTATGATCACCCACACACTGTTGGATCTTCATTTGGTCCTGATCATTAACTCTGTTAACTAATGAACACTTTGACCTCTTTGAATAATTATGCACCATATATATTTGTTTTATTATCACCCATGATCCATTTTATCTCCATCTATTCTTAATCTTTAACATCATGCAAAATAGACTATGGGGACCATTCTTATCTGCTTAGAAGGCCAACTTTGCACAGTCATATCTTTTACCTCGCTCAATCATATGTTCTAAAATTTGGACCATATGTTCTCCTTTCAAAGAGGAATCCAAACATGTGTCAAAATCCTCCTAAAACCTTCATGCATGTGAGATATAACTCCATTAATCTTCTCACTTGTATTTTTCTTCCATAAAGCCAACTTCGTCAAAAATTTGTCTAGAAGGCCAACTTTGAACATGCATATCTTTTGTCACGCTGCATCATTTGACCTAAAATTTAGTGCATATAAACTAGGAACAAAAATAAATAAACCATATGATAAAATTATCCTGAAACTTCCACACATGTAAAATATTACTATATCAATATGCTTACTTGGCTCTTCTTATCACATTGAAAATTTGGCTATAGGAAAACACTATCAAACTGTCTAAGAGCCCAACTTTTCACCCACATATATTTAAATTTTCTTCATTACATGACTTGAGATTTTGCATAGAGAAACTAAAGAATAATTTCATCACAACCATATGATCAAATCCCCCTAACTCATCTACACATGGTAATGGTGATGTCATCAAGTTGCCTACTTAGATTTTTACCACTAGACCCAAAATGATTAGATCAAAATAATGATCAACCAGATGAAATACACTCATGCACATAAGCATTTAAAGCATAAAAAACCTATTATTATAATTATTTCACATCCTCAAGTCACCATACTCATCCCTTAACATCTCTAACCATACCAAAACAAAAGACCAACCAAGCTAACTCCAAGCATACTAGGACAAGCACATTACATACTTTGTCATTATCACTTAGACTATCAAAGAACTTCATCCACTCACCTAGAAACCTTCATGAAATCTCCATGGAATCATATAAAACTCTTCAATAATCTCCCCTTTTTACATTTATGTCAACAACCATCAATAAATAACTCACATTTTCTTCTCTCTCTTAAACCACTCTCATAATAGGAACTTTTTCCCTCTTTGACACAATGACAAAGTGGGCACCAAATAATATTAAGGACCTAAAAATACTACCAATAAAAGAGGAAAACCTTATAGAGATGATACAAAATCCCCCTTACATTCATCCTTCCTCTTATTTACCTTCACAACATCCTTCTTGATCCATGCCAACATTCTTCTTCAAACTAGCACTGCAACCAATGAAGAAAGAACATAAAAAGTACTAAAATATAATGAAACTCACCAAGAAACATCTAAGAGGGACTCCCCCTAATATTTATGATCCATTTCACCTTTTGTGTCATGACCTCTCTTCCTGTACTGTGGACTCTTGCTCATACTTTAAGTTGTTTTGGGCCTCATTTAATATTTGTGACAGGATGAGTTGATTTTTAAGATAACTTAACTTTTATGTTGGTTTCAAAATTCTATTAGGTCATCGATGGGATTTTGAAAGAAATAAAGCTATGAATTTAATTTCATTTTCAAATTCCAAGAGTTAGGAAATTAAATCATTAAAATATCAAAGCTATTTCCTTTCGTAGAAATGTATATATGCAATGTTTACAATTGTGAACGAAGGAAAATTTAATGGGATAAATATTTAGTCTTATTTTAATACTCACATTTATAATGAATGAATTTAATGTATACGTATTAATATTTAAAAATCACCAAAAGTTATTTTAATTAATAAAAAAGGAGATTTTCTTTTATTTTATTATTTTAATTTTAGAACTTTAAAAAATAAATTATATTTTCATAAATAATTTTTAAGATTATTAAATTAATTATAAATTATAAATAATTTTATATTATTAATTATTTTTAATAAACCATTATTGAAAAAAATAAATAAATAAAATCCTCTATTATTATCATCTAATTTGATGACATGAGTTAACTAACCCTTCTACTGCCTAACACATGAGGGAATAATGGTAAACTCTCAGTGATTAAATGACTTCTCCCAATTTGAAATTAATTCACTCCACCTCCCTAAGATATGTGTTCCACCTCCCTTAGTCATCGGCCATCATAACTAGTGCTTTGACCATGAAAATAGAGGGAGGGAACTACTTCATTAGAGTTAGTCAAGCCAATCCAAGTAGATTTTGAAAAGAGAATTCAGAGAAAGAAAATTGCATGAAAAAGAAAAGGGTTTTAAATAGTGGATCGACACAGAAATGAGGGAAAGAAGAAAAAAATGCAGAAGTGAAGGGGAGGAATGCTTTGAGTAGCTAAGATCAATGCCTTGAGGAGAGGGGGGAGTGGATCAGTAGGTCAGGTTGACACATAGTAAAAGGAGAATCAAGCCTTCTTCCCTTGCCTCCATGCAGTCATTCATTTCACCCAATGCCATTAATGTTATTACCATATCAAGTTTTGTTTATTTCTCTTCTTTAACTCAGCCAAGATTAACACCAACACCATTCTCAGCTGCATTCAATTCAAGCAGAACCATATTCCATTTCAGTCAAGGTTTTCAATGCACCAAGCAAATATATATTATTTTTTTTAAACTGTAAAATAAATATTTTATTTTATTGAAAACAGAAGGTAAATAGTTTATTTTATTTAAATGGTAAGATAGATATTTTTTTTTAATTGTAAAATAAATATTTTATTTTATTGAAAACAGAAAGTAAATAGTTTATTTTATTTAAATAGTAAGATAGATATATTATTATTTTTAAATTGTAAATTAAATAATTTATTTTATTTAAATCAGAAGGTAAATAAATTATATTATTTAAATTGAAAGGTAGACATTTTAGTTAAAATTGTAAAATAAATATCTTATTTTATTTAAATTATAAGGTAAATAATTTATTTTATTTTATTTGTAAGAGAAATATTTAATTTTATTTAAATTGTAAGATGAATATAATATATATTTTTAAATCACAAGGAAAAATATAATGTATTTATTTATAGAAAACTAAAATAAAAATGATTTTTACATTATGTATCTATTTACAAATGTTAAAATGATCTCTATACCCGATTTGGTGAAAAGAGTAGAATATAGAATTAAATAAATGAATTTTGTTTTCTATGTACTTAGTTATAAATTTATAAAGTACATTTGATTAGTTTGTAAAGTTACATGTGTAAACCTTGATTGTGAGAATATTGATTAGATACATGAAATTACCATAAAGCAATCTAAGTTGTCATAAATAATATTTCGAGTGGACCCTTACTTTGATAATTTTTGAGCTTTGATAATGAATTTGATTATCATTAAGAATAGTATGAAAATAAGTATCTTTTGTAGATTAAAAAATTACTCTACGTTTCATTTTGTTTTCATTCGTGCAATCCAAATTTTGTCCCTGAATACTTTGGTTCGAGACAGTGAAGTTTTGACTAAGAGCACGGGCTCAAATTTATTTTTGCCTCAATTTTGTCTTAGTGTCAAAATCAAGCAAAAGCTGCCAAGTGTCGTCAGCCGAGGCACATTTCATACTTTCTATAAGTTGGACAAAAATGCCACGTGTCCCATAGTAACTTAGTAGAGCCCAACAAGTGTCAACATCCGTGTCTCATATTTATTTTGAGTTTTAAAGGCTTCTTTCAATAAGCTTTTCTCAGGGTCAAGTGGAAGGCACCAAGTGGCAGCTACGAAAGATTTCAATATGCTTTTCTAAAGGCAAACAGAAGACACCACGTATCCCTAATTGAAGCAAGCAGAAGCTACCACGTGTCAACATCTGAAAAATCTTCATTTTGTTTCATCAATAAGTAAAGACTGTGGTGGACCCTAGGTTTTGTTTCTAAAACAAGTGGAAGCTACCAAGTGTCACCGTCCATGTAAATCTGAAATGAGGCCCGAGTGTTTCTATAATATAGGTAAAATGACGTAGAGATCACCATGTGTCACCTTTTACAGGTTTCTTAAAAGGTCACTAAGAGCCCACGGAGACCACCATGTGTCCTTGTTAAAGATGCACAGAAAATGCCACCTTTCCCCTTTCTTTTTTTTTAAGTTGCTCGGGTGAGAAGTGCTTTCAGTCCCATATTCTATAAGAGTTTTTTAAGTTTTGGAGAAGTGAAAGGTGACAGATGTCAAGAACTGAACACTTCTAAGCGAAGACACAGTAAGAGTATAGGTTAAGCGGAACATGCCATGTGTCTTCAGTAAGTGCTTCAAAACATGCCAAGTGTCAGTTTCTGGTGCCTCCTAAATAATAAGAAGGTTTTCAAGTAATATAAGGGAATTGGCCAAGTGTCATCTCCCTTTTGATAGAATGGAGCATCTTATGTATCTATTTCAGCCAATGAACTGCAGGAAGATGGAACATTTCAGAATCTGATAAATATCTTTTGTTAGACACTTCCAGTTCAGTTAGAGTTCAGTTGGGCCATTAGATTGAGAACATGCAGACAATCTGGAGAGAATCCAATGCTATAAAGAGGGGTGCAGAGATCACCAAAAATCATGATCAGAAGATAGAGAGAATTTTCTACAAGATATAATTGTCAAGAGTTTTAGACTGTTTTAGCTATGATCAGGAATATCATTTGCCTTTGTTCTATTTTCTTGAGTTAGAAAGTTTATGTAACTATGCATGTTTTTGTGCCTTTTATGTGACTGGAGAATTAATAAGAAAACTGAGTTATGTGCCTTTGTTGATATTTTCTGTGTCATTACAAAATTAGTCTAAGTTGTGAGCCTATGTTTCTATTGTTTTTCATCTTTTACATTGATCATGCCTTGTTCACTTTTTAATGTAATTGAATCTTACATATAGCTTCACTGTGCTTAAGGGTTGAATTAAATTCAAGCGTATCACCATAGTTAGAGTTTCTTTAGTTGCATTTGTGTTTCTATTTAATTCCTATCCCTTTTCCCATTATACCCTTGATATAAAGAAGAGCCAGCTTCTTTAAAATCTAGAGGTTGTTTCAGGCTGCAAGTTCCATATTCTTGAAACTTCCCATTGTTGGTGTTAGAAACAGCACAATTTTAATCAACAATTTTTGGCACACTTGGTGGGACACCATCTTAAAGTTTCTTTCAATACCATATGAACTAGAGAGCTACAAGGAGTCAGAGCTGTGGACCAGTGACAAGATCTCAATCTGCTATAATTTTTTTCCCACCATTGGTAACTAGTCCTAGACGAAGAGTCAATCAGTTTATACCAATACTAAGAGTAAATATGGGATCTCCTATACCCCCAAGGAATTATGCAAGTTGGAACACTGACAGTCCTTTGATCCTACCAATACCACCAGCCACTTGGGACCCTATCCTAGTAAATGCCTTAAAGGCTCTGCCCAAATTCAGTGGGCAAGATTTTAAAACACCTAAGGAAAATTTACAAGATGTATCTGATGTTTGTGCTATACATGTAGTCACACAGCAGAATGTGGCTATAAGATTATTAGCAGCCTCTTTTAAAGGAAAGGCTCTGGAATGGTACCGATCCTTGACACCAAACACAATATCTACATGGGATCAACTTGGAGATCTTTTCTTTGAAAGATTTGAAGAAAAAGATGATAAGTCTTCTCTGTTGCAATAATTTATTACTATTCAAAGAGCACCACAAAAAGCAATGACTGACTTCAATTCTAGATTTCAAAAGACTTGGGAAAGGATTCCTGCTATAGCTAGACCATTACCATGTATGGCTATAGTGTTTTATCTTAAGGCTTTAAATTCAGATATATTTGTTATGATTCAGTCACTTGGAGGTTAGATTTTGCCAAAGGCTTATGACTATGTGGTCAGAGCTAAAAATAATTTAATAGATGCTGGAAAGTTGCCCCCAAGGCCTCCATGCCCACGTTTCCAAAAATTAACTTGCCATTACCTCAAGAAAACCCTAAATCCATAGCCCCACCTGTGTCTATGTATAAATATCCTCAACCACCTACTAAATAACTTGTCCCTGATCAAACGTTTGAGATGGACGATATCAAGAATATCTTAAAGACATTTTCTAATGAGTTATTTAACATAAAGAGATAAAAAACCCCTTACCCTAGACCTCAATATCAAGGCTATCAAGGAAATAAATTTCCATCACAGCCAAACCAATATCAGGGTCATCAAAGGCAAAGTAACCCTTGGCTAGTAAATCAATTAGTGGCAGTCCCTACACCCTCACAGATTGTTCCCCCAATTCAAAATAAAGAAATTGTTCAAGGGCAAAATAATTATGTAGATAGCACCAATGCCTGGTGTTTTCCTTGTAATAATGCTCATACACCTAGAGATTGTCCCATGGGTAATCTATAACAAAAGGTAGTAGAGCAAAGAAGAATGGATGGATAATTTGTTAGTACTTCAGATGCACAAACTTATCAGTCTCTTGGTATGCAAAATTTAGTCCTAATGGCTCAGATGCAACGGATGTCTCTACAACAACAAGAAGAAATATCCCCTGAATATGCTCTATTTTCATGGGTTGAAGATGAAGAATCAATATTCTTAAATGAAGCTTCTGCTTCCAAGAAACTAGTGGTGCAATCATACTACTATACTAGATCAAAGAGAAGGATGATGGAACAGCCTGAAGCTACAAATAGTCAAGTTATGGAGAATCCTCCATTTCAAGGTCAAAGAAACATAACTGTCAAACAAGAAGTGCCTCAGCCAATACAAAACCAAGTGATTCTTGTACAAGTTCAAGAAAAGGCAAGATATCCTTATTTTCAAAGAACTCAGGCATTAGGACCAATGAATGTGGTGGAACAGTTGAAGAGGACTCCAGCACAAGTATCAATATGGGACATACTAGCTATTCTTGAACAAAAGACATTGTTACAAGAAGCCCTACAAAGCCAAGTAGCCTAAACATAATGGCACCAAAGAAGGACTTGCTGATAAAGAACAGCTCAAGGACACAATTCCTCTGAAGACAACAGCCTTTGTGAATAATGCAATAGAGGTAAGTAAATCCAAAACAGAGCCTTTCTATTTGACTCTGATAGTTGGAAAGAAACTCTTGCATAATGCGTTGATAGATTCAGGGGCTAGTACTACAGTAATGCATAAGCAAATAGCTGATGCTTTAAAAATTAAGTATGAACCACTTACTAAAGGAGTTATGTAGCTAGATGGAAAATTAGTACAAACAATAGGGAGAATTAAACAACTCCCATTACAATTATATACTTGTCCCAATATAATTGTCAATCAAGATGTAGTAGTCATATATTTACCTCATATTTTTAGTTTATGTTTATCCAAAGAATTTATAGTCAAAATAGGAGGATATATGTCTCTTGATTGGTCTCACCTCATTCTATGGACCAAATATGGTTCAAAGATAAAAATTCTATCTGAACCACTATCAAAAGATCACGTCACCAATGAACCAACATCAAAATTAGAGGTAACTCATGCTATGTTGAATAAGGAAGAAAGGTTTTTTGTTGAGGAGTTAGGTGATTGGAATGAACATGATCAAGAAGAGAAAAATAATCATTTGTTTGCTTTAATTCAAAATGATCCATATGGAAATTATGACTCTACTAGTCTAGGCAATTTTGTCATATTTGATGAAGATCATGAAATCCCAAATGTTTTAAGGGAAGAAATGCCAAAAGATACCACTTCTATCAATCCTTGGGTCTCTCAACATGAATTTCATATTCTGAGTGGGAAGTCACAAGCTTATGCCATAATCTCTGATGAGGAAGAGATAATTTCTAACTTTCTTCTCACTTTGCAAGATGATATGGAGGAGCATGGACACTTTCTTGATCATGATTTGAATGACTTATTTGAATTCATTAGAGCAAGTTATAATATTCTTCAAGGAGGCTGTGAGCTAATTGTGGATGGACAAAATAGCATTGAAACCCAAATAAATATGCAAAATTACTACAAACTTTCAGAATTATCCTTTCAAGAGGTTGGTGATTTTGAAGATAATATTTTTAAAGTCATTAAAGAGGATGATCATGAAATAGAATCTAAGTTTGAGGTAGAAGGAGATAAGCCAATAAATGATATATATCAAAGGGATTAGGGTGATGAGCAAATAATCATAGATTTCTTGATGATACACACCAGTATGATGAACCAGCATTCAATAAGATTTCAAGAATGAGAAAAGTATGTATATGTTGAAAGCATGTTTGACTCTGATCCACTCAAATGTAGACCAATCAAGGTGTCATGCAAAAAGAGCAAGCCACCAGAACTTCACCCCATTCAGCCACTTGTCTGGCAACATAAGTCATTTTGCAATGATGGAGACTTCAAAAATTATTCTTTTGATCTTGGAGGAGGGCAAAGATGTCTCTAATGTATTCTAGTTAGATAGTTTCCCTTTCCTAGTTGCTTTTTGTTTTCCCACTCTTCTTTAAATAAGTGATCTTTGAACACATGGCCATAGCTCAGAGTTTTTTTTTCAAAAATTCTTGACACATTAAATATCTCCCAAATCTATAAAATTCCCTAAGGTACCTTATGCAACCACTTGTACAACATGTCTATCTCACTGTCCCATGAAGATTTAGTAAGATTTTCTAATGGTTATCCAAGTTTAATGCCATTTTGAGACTTGATGGGTCAATAAATACCTCATAGTAAGAGTTAAAGCTTACAGTATCTCAAACATTCCTGCATCTGCGAGAAAATTCTTGCTACTTGCATTTTCAGTTCCTAGTAAACCTTCTTAAGCGAAAGTGCTTTCTATTTTGCAAAAGTTCATACCGATTATCACAAAATAGATATAGATATGTAGGGAGCACAGTCTTCATAACAAGGAGTTAGGATTTATGAATCCCTTGATAAGTTTATTTTGAGCAAATCATATGCTTGAGCCCACACACAACTATTAAAGACCTACCCATGGACCAAAGTCCCTAAAGTTGGTCAAGCAAGTGAACCGACAAAGATGAAAGATTATGCAGATGGAGTCATGGATCCAATTCTTCAAAGAACTACTAGCAAAACTCTTAGAGAAGGGGCACATCAAAGGTGTCTTCAGAGGGCCAAGGTGGGACAATATGAGACATTTGCAATGAGGATATGGACTTCTCAATTGGCACAATTCATTGTCTCAGGTGTGCATCCATGCCCTAATTTGGTTGAACTATGCACTGACTTGTTCCATACACCCTTAAACACCATACAATAGGGTCCATTCATGGTGCAAATTACACCGAAGGTTATCAGAGAAATGTTTGCTTTATATCATGATAAGGCAGTTATGTTTCCCACCATTGCTAAAAATGCAAAAAACATGGGCAAAAATCAATATCAAATGAGGTTCTTAAGATCCAAAGTGCAATTAGGTGATGATGATACTACTATGCCGACACTACCTATAGCAAGAGCTCAATTTGCACAAGCTAGCCAAGATGCACTGTCTATGATGGCTTTCATTTTTAGAATGAAAGATGATATGACCATCTATGGAGAACAAATGGCTATCCTCTTCAGGTTGAAAACTATCGACAAGACTCAAGAGTATCAGCTTGATTTCTCTAAGTAGATTGCATATTCCATGGTGGAATAACTTGCCCAGTTCAAATAAAAAGGGGTTTTCAGGTACTCTTCTTATTTGTTTCACCTTATGTTGTATCAAAACTCTGGCATCTTTTCCCAACATATGCATTTTAATATATATGACCCAAGTTTCAGTCTACAAAGGACCACTCATGTGTCTACATGGACACATATTTTGTCAAAAACTAGCAATCCATATGAATTTTGGGAACTATTTGTTACCCCTACTTTTTTCACTTGAGCCCAAAACCAATTATAAACAGACTATTTCCAAGTATTTCAAACCTTATGGCCAATTGCCCAATTCCTTGTGATTTCTTTTTTGGATCCCACCATATAATTATTAGAGTCCATGGTTTTTATGGGGAACCAGTATTGCTACCTAAGATTTTGACTCTTAGGTTAGCATTCTTAGAGGTCACCAGGTAGGTGTCTATAGTAGATAATGAATATGGCTCTAGGAAGAGGAAGAATAAAATGTATGACCTCCCATGGATGACAAACAACATGACACTAGAGGCTAGAGATGTTGAAATTGTGTTACTTAGAAAGCTAGCCTTCCTGGGTTTCCTACTAATCAAAGATAAATGGATATATGACCCAAATATTTTCATAGATTAGGACTAATAGGGTTGCTACCAGAATTGCACATGAGGGCCACCCCTTTTGGGAAAACAAGAAAAATCCTAGGGAAGATATTCCTGAGTTTTATGTTGAATTGATATATTTGCCCCTTCAACAAAATAGACCATGGGAAACTTTTTATGTTAAGTAGAAGGATTTTGATCCTAAAATTAGAATGACTTCTAGCTTAAGAAGGGCACTAAAGAATAAAGACTAAGATGATAAGAAAATAGAAGCCTATTGGAAATATAGGCAAGAAATTTGTCAGATAACTCACTCTTTTGGGAATGTGGACTCAGATGAGAAATAGGAGGAACTCTAGGATGACTGCCATCTGTCCCCTATATTTAGCCCTAACACAAGCAATTTACTGACACAAGGTGTAGAGCTAGAAGCCTGAGTAGGATCTAGCCAAGAATCATAGGCCCTAGGGCAAACTGCAGCTCTAGTCACTGAGACAGTTTGGCCCCAATCTCTTAGCGTCATGGAAAAATAAAAGAGTGTGGTATCTTCACCACCAAAATCTTACCCATCAGCATAAATCATTGAGGTTCCCAGTTCTCCACAAGCACCACTAGCAGTAGTGGTAAGTATTGAAGAGAAGGGAGCACAGCCAGAAGAAGAAATGCCAAAGAAGTGAAAGAGGTTAAAGTTTCAACTTGATTCAGAGGAGGGCACAGAACCCTCGCAATGCCAATTATAGAGTAATTTAGTTACTGCTTAAGTAATTATTGTTTCTCCTCGTTCTCAATCTCTTTCTTCTCTTATAGAAATGATGATTCCATCTAGCCAAATGACATCCCCTGCCACCTCTATTGTGCCCATTTCTCACTTTGCCCCATCTATTCCTACTCAATATTTACCATTGCCTCACTTTTCTCCATCTATTCCCAAAAAACTACCTCCTCATATTGCCCATAGCCAACAATTGGCTATTCCATATAGTTTACCACAAGGTCATCCTTTTGTGGGTGGGCACATTGCCTCTCCTTCTACCTTCCAAATTCAAGCAGATGCTGCTAGGAAGGTGAGGGAAGCCTAAAGAGAGAAAAATAGGATCAAGGATAATAAGGCCTTGAATACACCACATTTGAGGTCACAATTTGATCCAATTTAGTAGCAACTGATGGTGACTCATTTGTCACCAAATATAATCAAGCCAATGAGCAGATGCAGCTAGAAGACTACACAATGAATGCAATGGCCATAGACATGTCCCTGTTCAAACCACAAGACAAAATCGAGATGCTAACTGAATCCACTTCTATAGTTGCTGAAGATTACTTGAAAATATCAAGGAAGCTATAGAATATGGAGGCTAATCTAGCCAAAGAGAAGGCAAACTGTAGCAGTTTGACCACATAAATCAATACAAAATATAATGAAATAGAGAGTCTAAATAAACATTTGCAAGATACTATTTCTCTTCAAACTCACCAAGCGATGCAAGCCCAAAATAATTTCTCAAAAGCAGGGTTAATGCAGGTAAAAAATGCAATGATGACCCTAAGGTGAGAAAAAGTAACATTACAAGAAAAATGTAAGGATAACCTGATACAGGTTACTCAATTGCAATAGAAGCTACTGAATGAATAGAATAATATCGTAGCTATACAAGCCCAATTTCAAGCTGAGTGATAAAGGGCAGAGCAATTGACACTTGAGCTGGCCAATAAGCTAAAGAATGTAGGGGTGTTAAATCTGGTAAAAGAGCTTTATGAATCAATATGGAAAAGAATCTCAGTAGAGATTATTTAGCTTAGACCTTCTCTCACCTTTCTGCTAAATGCACAAAAATTGTGCAAAAAGGTGGAGAATTTAGTTGAAGACACTCTGGCTATTATTTTTGGGAGAGTATTGGACTCTAAAATGCTATTGAAAAAGGTTTATGATGCAACTGATGGATTGTTGTTAGTAGCAGGAATTAATGATAGAATGGTCACTACTAAATGAGTAAATGAGGTTCTCAATTGCAACTCTGCAGGAATCAATTGTAGAGAGCTTCTCAATGTAATTAAAGAAGGAATCAGTGAAATGAAACAACACATTAAAGACCTAGTGAAATTAGGTCTTCCTTCTCTGTTTCTTGATGACAACATTATGCTAATGATTGATGAAATTAAACCTTTGTTATTGGCCAAGCAGAATGATTAGGAAATTTTTTAGGATTTAAGGGATGATTCATCAGTACCTAAAGTAGAAGCTATTTTGATTCCTGTTTCCTAGCTTGAATTCAAATTGAAGGCTATGGTTTAGATTTTGCAAAAAATTCCACGCAAGGATATTATCAACCTTGATTTAGCCTTCAATGAATTGCAAAATAAGTAGGGGTTATCTGACGATGAATGGTCTACCTATCAAATAGCTTTACTGAAGCTATGATTTTTTATCATTTTGATCATGCGAGAGTTGGAGATTCTTTTTGAGCAGGCTCAAAAGTCCTTAGGGTCGACAATAACTGTAGAGTAAAAAAATACTCTACATTTCATTTTGTTTTCATTCACACAATCTAAATTTTGTCCTTGAATACTTTGGTTTGAGACAGTGAAGTTTTGACTCAGAGCGTGGGCTCGACTTTCTTTTTGCCTCAATTTTGTTTAAGTTTCAAAATCAAGTAGAAGCTGCCAAGTGTCATCCACTGAGGCACATTTCATACTTTTTATAAGTTGGTCAGAACATGCCACGTGTCCCATAGTAACTTAGTGGAGCATAACAAGTGTCGACATCCGTGTCTCATGTTTATTTTGAGTTTTAAAGGCTTCTTTCAATGAGCTTTACTTAGCATCAAGTGGAAGGTGCCCAGTGGTAGCTGCAGAAGGTTTCAATATGATTTTCTAAAAGCAAATAGAAGACACCATGTATGCCTAACTAAATCAAGTGGAAGTTGCCACGTGTCAACATCTAAAAAATCTTCATTTTTTTTCATCAATAAGTAAAGACTATGGTGGACCCTAGGTTTTGTTTCTAAAACAAGTGAAAGCTTCCAAGTGTCACCATCTGTGTAAATCTAAAATGAGGCTTGAGTGTTTCTATAATATAGCTAAAATGACACAGAGACTGCCACGTGTCACCTTTTATAGGTTTCTCAGAAGGTCACTAAGAGCCTACAAAGACCACCACGTGTCCTTGTTAAAGATGCATGGAAAATGCCACCTATCCCCTTTATTTTTTTTGAAGTTGCTTGGGCAAGAAGTTCTTTGGGTCCCATATTCTATAGGAGTTGTTAAAGTTTTGGAGAAGCGGAAGGTGACATATGTCAAGGACCAAACACTTCTAAGTGAAGACACAGTAAGATTATAGGTTAAGCAGAATGTGTCGTGTGTCTTCAGTAAGTGCTGTGGAACACACCAAGTGTTAGTTTCTAGTGCCTCCTAAATAATAAGGTTTTCAAGTAAAATAGGGGAATCAGCTAAGTGTCATCTCCCTTTTGACAGAAGGGAACATCTTGTGTATCTGTTTCAGCCAATGAACTGCAAGAAGATGGAATGTTTTAGAATCTAAGAAATATCTTTTATTAGACACTTCTAGTTTAGTTAGAGTTCAGTTGGGCCATTATATTGAGAATGTGTAGACAATCTGAAGAGAATCCAATGCTATAAAGAGGGTGCAGAGATCACCAGAAATCATGATCAAAAGATAGAGAGAATTTTTTGCAAGAGATAATTGTCAAGAGTTTTAGACTATTTTAGCTGTGATCAGGAATATCATTTGCCTTTGTTCTATTTTCTTGAGTAAGAAAGTTTATGTAACTATGCATGTTTATGTGCCTTTTATGTGACTGGAGAATTAATAAGAAAATTGAGTTCTATGTCTTTATTGATATTTTATGTGTCATTGCAAAATTAGTCTAAGTTGTGAGCCTCTGCTTCTATTATTTTGCATCTTTTATATTGATCATGCCTTGTTCACTCTTTAATGTAATTGAATCTTACATATAGCTTCATTGTGCTTAAGGGTTGAATTAAATTCAGGTGCATCGCCATAGTTAGAGTTTCTTTAGTTGCATTTATGTTTCTATTTAATTCATATCCCTTTTCCCATTATACCCTTGATATAAAGAAGAGCCAGCTTCTTTAAAATCTGGAGGTTGTTTCAGGTTGCAAGTCCCACATTCCTGAAACTTCCCATTGTTGGTGTTAGAAATAGCGCAATTTTAATCATCAACATCTTTCATTCTAGGGTTAAACCCTCAAATTTTAGAACCCTCCTTTCAAACATATAAAGGATTTATTTAAATTCAATTTCAATATACTCATTGGGTATAAGTTATTATTTTTAGAAAAGTTTACCTAAATAGACTAAAGATATAATTGTCCAAAATAAACATGGTTGAAAATCGACATGATGACTAAATTAGGAGATTATGTTTTCTACTTTCCTACTAAATATATTACTTTTGAAATATTTATTGCATTAATTTACTTCAAGTATTTTTTACTTTTTAAATCTCAACTTAGATCAAGAATTTAGGGTTAAACAAAACTACACAACATTCAGTACAAGTGATGCCTCTGGCTCATGTTTATGGGTAATACCATCACATTTGAGCTACTGCATCCATAACATAGCATAGCTATAACAATGACATCTGGGCATCATCCCTATAAATTATTGAGGAGAAATAAGGATCATGTCATGTATTTAAGACTAAGGGGTGGGATAATCCCTCTTGGTCAATAACACTAATCAAGATAATAAAATGACTTCAAATAATTTAGATGATTCTAACTTATGAAATTATGAAATAGAAAGAAGAAAGTACATTTCTTACTCAAAACTTGGTACCAATGAAAAAAACAATGAAAACTAGAATTGAGAATGTTAAACCAATTATATTAAGAAACCACCAACCATATGGCTTTCAGATAATGAAACTTTGGTAATAAAAATTATAAGGATTAGGTTGATTAAAGAAAGGATAAAAAACATTGTTAATGTAAATAAAAATTTAGAAAGGGGATGTAGCTTTCAAATGCTTATTTCTATTTCTTGTTAAGATTTGGGGCTAGTTTAATTAAATAAGTATTCAATCACTTTAATTGATACTTTTACACTCCCATTTAGGTAGCAATCATAAAGGTACTATCTAAGGAACTAGGCCCTAGCAAGGGTTGCATACCCATATTCATAATTCACATAAAATTTGGAATATAAAATAGAACTACATGCATAATGCACATTGATCCTTTTCAAAAGCAGGTATGTAGGCAGTCTGAGAAGTGAGGGATGCTTCTAGTATGTAGGTGAATAGGATGGGGTTTTGGGGTTATGCACTAAACAAGATTAAATTTAAATTAAAATGCAAGACCATTATAATAATACATTATTTTATATAAGCAAATAAAAGATAAGAATTTTGTGATATACTCAGAAGGATCATGGTTGGATCATCATAGTTCTCAAGGCTTTAGGCCAAATTTTGAGGTGGAATGTGACTTTTTGTTATATATTTTATACATAATACTTTCATGATGACATCAGTGCTTGTCTAGTAGAGATGATCAATAAACAGTGAGAGACTCAAGATTTCATTTATCTTGATGAGTTAAGTCTCTGGCTAGAGCATAACCTACTCATATGTAGATGCCTAACCTGTTTGGTTAAATCCTTGCCTGTTTGGCAAAAGAATGCCTAACCCATATGGTTATATGATTGCCCATTTGGAAAAGGAATGCCTAACCCATATGGTTAGATTCTTGTCCATTTGACAAAGGATGTCGGATAGGATAAAGTATACCCAAGTTATATTCACAGACAAACATTAATTAAACAAAAAAGAATCTATATTTTAGGATCTAGGATTTGTGGTCTCTACATTACGGTATTAGAGATGTGGTCTCTACATTGTGGTATCAGAGTCATGGTCTCTACATTTTGGTATTAGAGCCATGGTTTTAAATCTAGGCCTTAAGCCTACTATGACCTATGCTTAGTAAAAGATTAATTATTGATGTTAACTTGTTGAGGAAACTAAAATTTTTGAGGAAAAGTAATTTGGTTAAAACTAGTTGTTTAGACATGGCTCATGGAAAATATTTAAGGAAAGGAAAAGGGAAAAGAATAAATAACAAGGGGAAAATGTAACTTCCCTCTAATTTGAAAGAACTCATTTACATTTTTGACTCGGAGACAATAGCTATAATCCAGAGTAAACTCAAATCTTTGAAAATGGAGCTAGTCAAAATAAAACCACCTATAATGGAACCTATGGTCAAATGTCCATTTAAGAGGCCCTCATAAATAAAATATTTTACATTTATAATGGGTTTTGACACACCCTAATTAAGCCCTGAAGTGTGTAAGGAATATAACTGATGCCACCAATATGTGGTTCACTCAGAAGATGAAGTTCCCAAAAAAATGGAACTGAATGAAAAAGATTTTGTTTAGAATAATTTTGAATTAATGTTATACATACATCTATATATTATATTCATAAATCTTATTCTATATAAATCTAAGAACTCTATTTAATAAAAATGTTTACTTTTTGTCAATCCTATATGTGACTGTGATCAATAATAGAATGTATGAGAAAAATTAGAGTTATCTAAAAAGGAATAATGCTATCAATTGTCTTGAATGAAAACTTAGAATATTATGTTATTTATATTAGGAAACTAAATGGAAATATGATCAACTAGGAACCGAAAGGAAATTGTGAGATACGATGAACCCAATAATGAAAATATTGAATAACAAGTTCCAAAAAATAGAAAATCGGTGATAGAAGCCCCATCAATTTGTTGATCAATCAAAGAGATAAAATAGAATCACTTGAGTAGGTGATTAATGATCTTAATTCAAGGCAAGAAAATGTAGAAAACATATTGGAACCTAACCTTGATAATCCACCACTAGTCAATGAAATGGAGGTTGTAGCTCCCAAAATTGAAGTTCCACTTTTTGATCTTAGCAAGGATTAAAGAAGATTTTACCCCTAAGTTTGATGGTAAATAGTTATGTGAAGAATATAATAATTGGATAAATGAGATGGAGAAGTACTTAAACTTGAGAAACTACAATGATGCTAGCTGGTGGACTACATTAAAGGAATTAAATGAAATAACCAAGGAAAATTTGACTTGGGATCAATTTGACCACCATTTCAAAAAGAAATTGTTACCCCAGTTATTCTTTGATGAAAAGATGACTAAATTTCACAACCTAAGGCAAGGAGGCATGTCATTCCAAAAGTATTGTGATAGACTCACGAAATTACTTTAGTATGTGCCCAAGTACTAGAAGGATGAAAGAGGTCAGACTAGAAAGTTCATCTTAGGATTAAATGCAAACATTGGAGTGAAAGTAGATATTCATATCCCTAAAAACATGAATAAAGTGATATAAAAATATCTCAAATACGAACAAAAATTGTAGGCCCTAGCTGTGACAAGATAAAACTTCAATAATGACAGATTCAGAGCCTTCAAAAGGAAACCAAATTTCAAGGGAGAACAAGTTGTGGATAAAAACCCAAGAGCAAATCCAACAGGTAGAGTACCCCCACCAAATCAAAATTAGAGAAATACTTTTGGAAGGAACAAAAATAGGGGAGGAGATAATAACAAGAATGATGAAAGGAATTATAATTGCCCAATGTATCCTCCATGGATTTTTGGCGATATCCCAAGGAACCCAGTACCAAAAGGTCCACCAGGAGGATGTTTTACTTGTGAAGGAAATTGCTTTGCCTAAGAGTGCCCAAGGATGTAAGGATAGATAAGGGCCAATCGGCCTTAGAGGGGACCATATAAAAGGATTGATGTTGCAGTAAGGAATCACCAAAATAGATACCAACACGTGCTAGTTGAAGCTATAGGTAAATTATTTGGTAAATCCATTTCAATTATCATAGATATCAATTCATCAAAATGTTTCATTTCTCTATATTTAGTAATAAAAATATCTCTTCCAATGAATCACATGAATACATCATGGATGGTCCAATATGGGGATAAGGTATTCAAGGAAGTGTCTCAATGTATACCCAAGGAAAAAATACAATTTCTTGATTTTGAAACAAGTTTAGACCTTTTTGTAGCACCTTTAGGAGCCTGTGATGTAATAATAGGGATGAGTTGGCTCACCAAATACCAAGCTAAAATAGATTGTTATAGAAAGTTGGTTAGGTGTTTCAATGATGAAAGAAGATTGGTCATGATTCAAGGGGGTCATAGGCCCATAAAAGTAGAAACCATATCAGCTATGCAGTTGAAGAAGGAGAGAAGGAAGGGAGCTCTAATTTTCATGGTAACAATAGATGATAAGGGTGAAATCAAAGATGAACCAACCCTATAAGGGTATCCATTCCTAAATGAATTTTAGGATGTGTTTCTTAAAGAATCACTTGAAATGTCCCTTAAGAGAGAAATTTGATTTTTTAATTGATATTATACCCAAAGTTGAGCCAATTTGTAGAGCACCCTACTGAATGAACACAAATAAGTTGATGGAACTTAAAATTTAGCTAAATTAACTCTTGAATAAAGGATTGATTAGACAAAGTGTATCTCTTTGGGGAGCGTCAATCTTATTTGTTAAAAACAAAGATGGAACTCTAAGATTATGCATTGATTATAAATGTTGAATAAGGTCACAATTAAAAATAGATATCCCATTACCTAGAAAAGAAGACCTTTTTGAGCAAATTAAAGGAGCAACAATTTTCTCAAAGATAGACCTTCGATCAAGATATCATTAGCTAAGAATTAAGGAAAAGGATATTCCAAAAACTACTTTTAGGACCAGATATAGACACTATGAGTTTACTATAGTTCCATTTGGGGTAACAAATGTTCCTTTAGTATTTATTAACTTAATGAATAATGTGTTTCATAATTACCTGGATAAGTTCATCTTGGTGTTCATAGACAACATTTTGATTTACTCTAAAAAAGTGGAAGAGCACTTAGCACATCTTTAATTGGTTCTTCAGAGGTTGAGATAACTTAAGCTATATGTCAAGTTGTCAATATAGATTTCATAGAAGGATTAGTTATGACACCCTATAGGCATGATGTTATTATGGTGGTAATCAACAAGCTTGCTAAGGTAGCACATCTCATACCTGAGAACTTGACTAATGATACACCAACCTTAGCCAATCAATTAATGAAGTGGCTAGATTGCATGGAGTTCCAGAAAAGATCATATCAAATAGAGATTCTAGGTTTACTTCAAGGTCTTGGATGACCCTACAGTCAACTTTAGGTACACAATTTAACTTTAGCTCTATATTTCATCCTGAGATGGATGGGAAGATAGAAAGGACAAATTAGGTGGTAGAAAACCTCCTAAGGATGTATTATATGGATCAACAAACCAAATGGGAAACTTAACTCCCATTGGTAGAATTTTCCTATAATAACTCATTTCAAACCTCTTTAGGTATGGCTCTATTTGAAGCTTTATATGGGAAAAGCTGTCAAACACCACTTAGTTTGGATAACCTTGAGGACAACAATAATTGGTCTTGAAATGTTGAAAGACATAGAGGAATAGGTGAAATTTATAAGATAGAGGTTAAAAGAAGCATTAGATAGACAAAAGATCTATGCAAATAGGAAGAGAGTTTAGAGAAACTTCCTGATTGGTGACAGGGTGTTTTTAAGGGTCAGACCGCATAAAAGTTCCATAACCTTTGAGAAAAAGGCAAAGTTTTCTCCTTGATTTTTAGGACATTTTTAGATCCTCTAGAGAGTCAAACCAGTAGCCTATCGATTGGCCTTACCTCCACAACTGAGTCACATTGATGATGTCTTCCATATGTCACTTCTTAAGAAATATGTGCCTAATAATAAACATATTTTAAACTGGAATACTTTGTACATCCAAATATCTAGTAGAATAACAATAGAGCCATACAGAGTGTTGAAGAGGTGTTGGTACCAATTGTGCAATATAGAGGTTGATCAGTGCAAGGTACAATGGGATCAAAATGGTGAAGGGAGTGAAACTTGGGAGGACGTCGAAGAAATTAAAAACATGTTTCCATTTTTATTTTAAATCATTGAACTTAATCAAAATTTTGTAGCGGATTGGGACAATGAAAAATTTAAGGGGGGGAGGATGTCATGACCTCTCTTCTCGTATAGTGGACTCGTGCTCATACTTTAATTTATTTTAGACCTCATTTAGTATTTGTGACAGGATGAGTTCATTTTTACGATAACTTAAATTTTGTGTTGGTTTCAAAATTCTATTAGGTCATCAATGAGATTTCATAAGAAAGTAAAGTAGGAATTTAATTTCATTTTCAAATTCTAAGAGTTGGGAAATTAAATCATTAAAATATTAAAGATATTTCCTTTTGTAGAAATGTATATATGCAATGTTTACAATTGTGAACAAGGAAAAATTTAATGGGATAAATATTTAGTCTTATTTCAATACTCACATTTATAACGAATGAATTTAATGTTACATATTATTATTTAGAAATCACCAAAAGCTATTTTAATTAATAAAAAAGGAAATTTTCTTTTATTTGACTATTTTAATTTTAGAACTTTCAAAAATAAATTATATTTTCATAAATAATTTTTAAGATTATTAATTAATTATAAATTATAAATAATTTTATATTATTAATTATTTTTAATAAACCACTATTAAAAATATATATAAATAAAATCTTCTATTATTATCATGCAATTTGATGACACAAGTTAACTAACCCTTCTACTGCCTAACGCATGAGGTAATAACGGTAAACTCTCAGTGATTAAATGACTTCTCCTAGTTTGAAATTAATTCACTCCACCTCCCTAAGATCTGCACTCCACCTCCCTTAGTCATTGTCCACCATAACTAGTGCTTTAACCATGCAAATGGAGGCAGGGAGCTGCCTCATAGGAGTTAATAAAGCCAATCTGAGTAGATTTTGAGGAGAGAATTCAGAGAAGGAAAACTATATGAAAAAGAAAAGGGTTTTAAATAGTGGATCAATGCAGAAGTGAGGGAAAGAAGTAGAAAAAAATGCAAAAGTGAAGGGAAGGAATGCTTTGAGCAGTAGAGATCACACCTTGAGGAGAGGGAGGAGTGGATTGGTAGGGCAAGTCGATGCATAGTAAAAGGAGAATCAAGCCTTCTTCCCTTGCCTCTATACAGTCGGTCATTTCACCCAATACCATTAACATTGTTGCCATATCAAGTTATGTTCATTTCTCTTCTTTAACTTAGCCAAGATCAACACCACCACCATTCTCAGTTGCATTTAATTCAAGTGGAACCATATTCCATTTTAGTCAAGGTTTTCAACGCACCAAGTAGATATATATTTTATTTAAATTATAAAATAAATATTTTATTTAAATTATAGAATAAATATTTTATTTAAATTATAAAATAAATATTTTATTTTATTGAAAATGAAAGGTAAATAGTTTATTTTATTTAAATGGTAAGATAGATATATATATATATATATATATATATATATATATATATATATATATATTATAAAATAAATAATTTATTTTATTTAAATCGGAAGGTAAATAAATTGTATTATTTAAACTGAAAAGTAGATACTTTAGTTAAAATTGTAAAATAAATATTTTATTGTATTTAAATTATAAGGTAAATAATTCATTTTATTTTATTTGTAAGAGAAATATTTAATTTTATTTAAATTGTAAGATGAATATAATATTTTTTTAAATCACAAAGAAAAATATAATGTATTTATTTTTAAAAAACTAAAATAAAAATGATTTTTACATTATGTATCTATTTATAAATGTTAAAATGATCTTTATACCCGATTTGGTGAAAAGAGTAGAATATAGCCTTAAATAAATGAGTTTTGTTTTCTATGTACTTAGTTATAAATTTATGAAGTACATTTGATCTAGTCTATAAAGTTACATGCGTAAACCTTGATTGTGATAATATTGATTATATACATGAAATTAGCATAAAGCAATCTAAGTTGTCATAAACAATATTCTGAATGGACCCTTACTTGATTGTTGTTGAGCTTTGATAATGAATTTAATTATCATTAAGATTAGTATGAAAATAAGTATCATTTTAGGGTTGAACCCTCAAATTTTAAAACCCTCCTTTCAACCATATAAAGGATTTATTTAAATTCAATTTCAATATACTCCTTGTGTATAAGTTATTATTTTTAGAAAATTTTACCTAAATAGACTAAAGATATAATTGTCCAGAATATACATGGTTGAGAATTGACATGATGACTAAACTAGGAGATTATGTTTTCTACATTCCTAGTAAAGATTTTTCTTTTGAAATATATATTGCATTAATTTATTTCAAGTATTCTTTATTTTTTAAATCTCAACTTAGATCAAAAATTTAGGGTTAAACAAAACTACACAATGTTTAGTACAAGTGATGCCTCTAGCTCACGTTTACGAGTAATATCATCATGCTTGAGATACTACATCCATAGTCTAACATAGATTCAACAACAATATTTGGGCATCATCCCTATAAACCATTGGAGAGAAATAAGGATCATGTCATGTCTTTAAGACCAAGGGATGGGATAATCCCTCTTGGTCAATAACACTAATCAAGATAAGAAAATGACTTCGACTACCTTAGATGATTCTGACTTATGAACTTATGAAACAGAATGGAGAAAGTATATTTCTTACTCAAAACTTGTTACTATCGAAAAGCAGCAATGAAAATAAAAATTGAGAATGTTAAACCAGTTATTATTAAGAAACCACCAACTATATGGGTTTCAGATAACGAAACTTTGGCAATAATAATTGTAAGGATTAGGTTGATTAAATCAAGGATCAAAAACATTGTTGATGTAAACAAAAAATAGAAATGGGATGTAGCTTGAAAATTTTTATTTCTATTTCTTGTTAAGATTTAGGGCTAGTTTAATTAAACAAGTATTTAGTCACTTTAACTGATACTTTTATGCTCCCATTTGGGTAGCAATTATAGAGGGACTATCTGGGGAGCTGGGCCCTAACAAGGGATGCATACCCAAATTCATAATTCACATGAAATTTAGAATATAAAATAGAACTACATGCATACTACACCTTGATCCTATTCAGAAGCAGGTATGTAGATAGTCTAGGAAGTGAAGGATGCTTCTAGTACGCAGGTGAATAGGATGGGGTTTTGGGGTTGTACGCTAAACAAGATTAAATTTAAATAAAAAGGTAAGACCATTATAATAAGACCCTAGTTTAGATAAATAAAGAAAAGATAAGAATCATGTGATATACTCAAAAGGATCTTGATTGGATTGTCATAGTTCTTGAGGCTTTAAGTTAAATTTTGAAGTAGAATGCAAATTTTTGTTATATGTTTTATACATGCTACTATCATGATGACCTTGGTGTTTATCTAGTAGAGATGAGTGATGAACAATGAATGACTCAAGATCTGGTTGATCCCGATGAGTCAAGTTTTTGGCCAGAGCATAACCTACTCATTTATAGATGCCTAACCCATTTGGTTAGATGCTTGTCCATTCGGAAAAGGAATGCCTAACCCGTATGGCTATATTCTCGCCCCTTTAGAAAAGGAATACCTAACCCATATGGTTAGATGCTTGTCCATTTGATAAAGGATGTCTGATAGGATAAAGTATACCTAAGTTATATTCATAGACAAACATTAATTAAATAAAAAAATCTATGTTTTAAGATCTAGGATCTGTGGTCTCTACATTGTGATATTAGCTTTTTCATCTCTACATTATGGTATTAGAGTCATGGTCTCTATGTTTTGAGCATCTTCAGATCTCTCTACATCATGAAGAATCACCACACATGCTTACTAGCCACTACCTCAAGCCACCTCAAGGACCACCAACAGAACTTCATGCTACTCACCAAATAAGAAACATGCACTAAACCAACTTGAGAACTCACCTTGGAATACTCATGCCTTTTTCTTTTGCATAAACTAAAAAAAGCACCTTTCTTCTTACTAGACCTATCTAGTCTCCTTGTAGCCCTACTTGTAACTTGCAGAGTCCATAACCTTCAGTAGACACACCTCTAAGACCTAAAAACTCACATTTGGAGCATTCTCAACCCCCTCAATCACACCAATTTGAAACACCTAGATCAACCTCTGTAACATACTTTCTTCACAAACCAACTTGCCAATTATGCTTCTATCTTGAAAAAAACATGAATAATTTGAAAACCAAAAACCTTCAAATCTTTATAAAGCTTGATTTTACAACCCATTTGGCCCACTCAACCTATTAAGAAGCCTCAGATATCAACTCATAAGGCAACCCACTTTTCTAATATAGCCCAAAACCCTAGAATATTAAAACAAATAGAGTTAACAAACCTCTTTTAGGGAAACACACACCTTTGAAACTTATTTCACATATAGAGACACCCATCATACACTTTTGGACCAAAATTTAAGCTTCTACACCTTTTGGAACCCATACATCCTATAACCCATTTTAGGACTTGCATACTCTTAAGCACAAACTAGGATACCTGAGAGTAAACAAAAATTCTCCAATTATACACAAAAGATATTTAATGCTTGAAATCACTTGGAATGCATCACAAAGAAGTGCATAGACATTTTTTGGCATCAAACTCTTCTTGACATTACATCAATCTCATTAGGCCACCTAGAAACACTCAATCTGACTCTACAAATTGACCATATATAACTATCAACATCATGACATCATCATAGCATATCTTCCACCTAGACATACCTATTTCAATTGAAAACACTCATCTCTAGCCTTCTAGGACCATTTTAAGAACACCACATAAACATTTGCTTCTTCACTAAAAGGAGTCTCTTAAGAAGCATAGTCAGAGACATCCTCTGCATTACAAATCTCTAAAACAAAGTGAAGCCAAGAGTGGCCCATATTTCCTTAGTAACCATTAGAATCCTTTTATAGCTATAAGACTTCTTGCTCTTATTCTTCTTCTTCTTAGTCTAAACTATGACAATTGATTCTTTTTATATATCACTCTCTTTATCTTATAAGATATAATTGACAACATATGGAGCAACTATGAAATCTTGGCATACCTTTTCATTTGAATAATCAACCTTGAAATTAGGAACCTCATCACTAGGCACTAAAAATTTATGTTCTTTATATGAAACATGCTCAACAATGGTAGGATTTTTACTTGGATCTATACACATCTCATAACTAGCCTCAACTAGTACCTTAGTTTTTTCTTTGAACTTGGTCTCTTCATTCACAACATGAGTAGACAATGAGAGCCCATGGTACTCTTTTAATTTTAAAGCATTCTCCACCATATAAAATAGATTACTTGGACTTGCAGTCTCATCATAACTCATACTTGACACCTTTGGTCTCTATGAGTTAACTTGCCTTCTTCCTTGAACTCTAGGATCCTAATTAAACCTATTCTAACTTGTATGCTTTTGCTTGTATAATCTATCAATGTGACTAATCATTTCATCATTATAACAAACAATACTCCTTAATGAAAAATCATCTTGTCTTACCTTATTTAGACAAAAACTATTAATGTGTCCAATGTCATGACAACCAAAACAAACTACTCTTTTTGAGTAAGACTTACCTTTCCTTTCCTTACTTGGATAATGCTTAGAAAACTATCCCTCATTAAGATATTTTAAGTAATTAACCTTGTTCACACCTTTTAACTAATGACCTCCATCATAGTCCCATGCAAATTCATTTTTAACAAGTCTTCTACATTCTCTAGCTCTATGTCTAAACTGATTATGAGTATAACAATAACCATTGAAATTTGGATACCTCATGGCATTTGGTTGTCTGATCTAATTTGTCTTCATTTTGATAACACCTTCATTCCTTATCTAAATATTTGACTTCAAATTTTGATCCACCTTTCTCTCATTGACATTCATGTCAACTTAAGAATCAACTTTGGTCTCTTAATTAAAACCCAATCTAGATTTGTCACTAGCTAACTTTTGACTCTTTAAGAGATCATCCAGATCACTATAACTTTGATCAAACTTGATAAATTATTTCACCTTGCTTGTAGATTTATCTAACTCATCTTTCAAAGACACAATCTTAGAATCATATCTTGAACATTCTTCTTCTTTGGATCTTAGACTTGTAGACATAGATTCCAACTTAGAATTAATAAACATGATAGTACCGTAATGCTCTCTAGAGTCTTCAACTAATCTTGCCTCAAACACACTAAATTATTCCTCATAGTCCTTGAGTTTAGATTCTATCTTCTTATTGATCTTCTTCTCAATCTTCAATTCTTCAAGATATTTATCAATACAATCTCATAGTCCACCTTATCTTCATCATTATCTGAATCACTCCAAGTAGACTCCTTTTGATGTAAGCAACTACCTTCCTCAACCATAAATAGGGCTTCATCTTCAATAGGATCATCATTTTCATGATCATACTCTGAATCGCTATTTCCACTCTCATCTAATGATCTACAATATTGTGTGGTGTAGAGACTCTTCTTGTCCTTGATGTAATTTTTTTTGTTATCAAACCTTCTAAATCCCTTTTTTCTTTATTCAAACCTAAATGATCTCTATTCATCATCATGACCTTGATCATACTCTTCATCATCATCCTTATTATACTTATGAGGGAACTTATTCAAAAAAATTCCTACCTCTGCATAATTGAAGCATTTGAGGGGTAGTTTACCCTTATACTTGCCTAAACCTATTTTAAATTTTATTGAAATCAAATCAATTAATTCATCCTCATCTATATCAAAAATGTCATTCTCTTTGGGTTTCTTACCTTGGGATTTGTTCTTTGGCTTCATTTATATATTAAGTATTGCTTCCTTATTTGGTGGTATATCATCATCTTCCTCATCTCATAGGCAGTAAGGATGCCATACAGTTCATCTAACTTCAGCTGAGTAAGATCATGATTTTTTTCTACAACAGATACTTTAGGATTAAACTTGAGGGATAATGACCTTAATACATTTTGAACTATAGTATCTTCTTCAAAGTTATCTCTAAGACCTCTGATGATGTTCACAATATCATCAACTCTCTACAGAAAATATGCCACAAAATATTCTTCCTTCATCTTGAGACTTTCAAATTACTTTATGTGAGTCTACAACTTAGCAAGCTTGACCTTTTAATATCCTTCATAAATGATCTGCATTTTGTCCCATATCTCTTTACTAGATTTACAATGGATTACCTTGGTATATTCAATCTTTTAAAGACCACAAGTGATAGTATTCATTACCTTGTAATTATTCTCAAACAACTTCTTATTTGCAACATTGGATGGAGAAATAATAGGTGCAAAATAACCATCCACAATAGATTGTCAAATGTCAAATCCTAGGGACATGATGTATATCAGCATCCTTGCACTCTAAAAATAATAATTGGATCCATTAAATATTGGTGCTTGATTTGTAGATAAACCTCTTTGATGACTACCCATATTGTACCTTAGATCACCTTTAAGTTGTCAAGCCTTTACCAAAGGACCTGCTCTAATACCAATTGATAGAGGTACAATCACTAAGATGGAGGGTGAATAAGTGAACCTAGATATTTAAATTTTAACTCCAATCTTTTCAAACTATTAAACAATCATTATATACCAACTTGATCAAGCAACATTTAACAAGAAATTTCATTCATTCAAAGTATACACAAGATCAAACACATAACACATAGTTCCTATGGGAAACCCTCATGGGGAATAAAACCCACTCTCAATCTTGAAACACATGGAATACTTAACCTATAATAAATTATAAATAAAAAACTATTCAACTCTTTTATACAAGAAAACCTTGATCAAATCCTCTTTACCAAAGGCCTTTAGTGAAACACCTGTTTCACAAGGAGCAACTACCTCTAAGGAAGACCGAAGATCAAGTCCTCTAGACCCTCATTTGAATTTGAAACCTCCTCCTTAGAATTTATGCATTCAACACTTGATGATGGATCTCTAATTATTTAACCCCTATACAAACTCCCTCTCTATCTCATACAGGCCTCTGACATATGCATGTCATAATCTCTCTCCTTTATTCAAATTATCCTCATATGTACACTCAGACCTCTTCGTATTTACTAAAAATTTAAAATAGTTATTATTACATTATAAATATGACCTATAGGTCACACACATATTCAATAATATGCTCTACTTATCAACCCATCCACTAGGCACATCTACTTCTCCTTTGCTCCACAACTCTCACATGCACACATTGAACCAGTCTTCTCAAAAGTCTATAAACCAACACATTTGGTTTCACCATATATATATATATATATATATATATATATATATATATATATATATATATAAAATAAAATTTCCTATTGACCACAAAAAAATCTTTCACCCCTTAAGGCATCTAACATGGGTCACATTTAAGCACAATCCACTTTCAAATAGGCCTAAGTCACTTTTAGGTCCTATAGAGACCCATTTTATTCTTTGACAATTATCTAAGAAAAAATAAGAACATAGGAACACTTTACAAACACATGGTCCCACTCCATATGATCTATATTTCCTTAATTTTCAAAAACCATCATAGTACCCTTCTGCTTAAGCACAATTTGCTCAAATAATATTTTGTGCACACATTCATCATGAACAAATACATAGTCAACTTCTTACCCATTGTTCATACTACATATGGTTTTTAAAACCTTCATAATGCACATATATTTTACTCATGGACTATAAAACACTAACAAATATATAATTCATCATGAGACATCTAAATACCATCAAATTAAGCTCAAATATCCTTCTCAGGTTACTTGCAAAGTAAACATGAAAACATTGTCAACTTTGAACCTTCATAACATTGACTGTACACATTTTTAGATCTTAAAATATATATTTATAGATGTACCTTATATTCATATACAAATTATATTTTTATACCATGGTTCAATTCTACATAGGTTGAAAGTTATGGCTCTAAAACTAGGCACTAGTCTTTCCTTTGTTAAATTCAAATATTTGAATTCAAATAGTCATAGTTAAACATCAAACACTATGCTCTCGTTTCATGTCCTCACTTATTTATATAAATAATTAAAAATTAATATTATTATATTAATCTCAACCTTTAAATCATATTTTTCCACTTTCAAATGTTAAACCTCAAACAATTAACCTCATCTTGTGAAATCTTGCAATATTGACTGAATGCACACCGTCGATCTTTATAGATCATCCAGGTCTTTATCTTATAGTGCTTACCATTTGATATTGATAATAACCCCCATGATAATTAAACTTGTAACATTTTCATTCCTTCTAATCACTTATACTATTAAACATCATGCACTTCTTACCATCTCAAACAATACGCACCATTAGATTAATCTTATATGATCGCCTACACACTGTTGGATCTTCATTTGGTCGTGATCTTTAACTCTATTAACCAATGAAAACTATGACCTATTTTAATAGATATACACCATAGATATTTTTTATATGATCACTCATGATCCATTATATCTCCATTTTGTCTTGATCTTTAACATCATGCAAAATAGACTAAGTATGGGAACCATTGCTATCTGCCTGGAAGGCCAACTTTGCATAGTCATATCTTTTACCTCACTCAATCATATATTATATAATTTGGATCATATGTTCTCCTTTAAAATATGAATCTAAACATGTGTCAAAATAATCTTGAATCCTTTACGTGTGTGAGATATAACTCCATTAATCTGCTTACTCAAATTTTTTCTACCATAGAGCCAACTATGTCAAAAACTTGATTCGAAGGCCAACTTTGAACATGCATATCTTTTTTCATGATGCATCACTTGACTTAAAATTTATTGCATATCAACTAAAAAAATGAATAAACCCATATTATCAATTTTTCTTGACACCTCCACATGTGTGAAATATGACTATATTAATATGCTTACTCAACTCTTCTTGCCACATTGCAAATTTGGCTAAGTATGGGAAAACACTATCAAATTGCTTGAGAGCCCAACTTTGTACCCACATATCTTTGACTATGATTCATCACATGAATTTAGATTTGTTTCATAGTAACTAGGGACTAATATTATCACAACCATATGACCAACTCCCCCTAGCTCATCCACACGTGACAATGGTGATGTCAACAAACTGCCTACTCAGATTTTCTACCACTAGACCCAAAATGTCTAGATGAAAATAATGATCAACTAGATGAAATCCACTCATGTACATAAGAAATAAAAGTATATAAACCATCTTATTTAACCCCTTTGACATCCTAAAGTCATCATACTTAACCCTAAACATCTCTTACCATGTTAAAATAGAAGATCAACTAAGCCAACTTCAAGTATAGTAGAACAGGTACATTGTACACTTTGTCATTATCACTTATACTATCAAGGCACTTCATCCACTCACCTGGACACATTCATTAAATCACCATGATATCATTAATAACTCTTTAATAGTCTTTAAGTGTAATCAAAGATAACTCCATCAGGGCTATAGATGCTTGGCTGGTAGAAGATAAATGTATAGACAAATATTTACATGGTAGGACTCAGTAGCTTGATGGTTAGAGTCACAATAAGTAATAATTTTAGGTCCTTGAAATGGTAAATTAATTCATTTTGTAAATACCAATTTAATAATTATGTTAAATTTGATCACTTAGCTACTCCCATATTATATCTTATTGGAAATATTCATGTTTCGTGCTCTGTTTTATCCAAAAATTCTAAATTCTTTAACTATTTTTTTGTTTCAAAATACTCAGGAGTATTTTTCAATAGAGCAACCATTTTTTTTTCTTGCACAACATGCCCTAATTTCATCTATGAAATCATAGAACCTCTTTTTTTTAGTTTTAAAAATTGGTTCTACTTTTGGATATAGTTTTTCATGTATTTTCGGTGCGTAGCCCAGCTTCCATTTGTTACCACTAAGCACTTTTCAAACATATTTTCTCACCTTTAAATAATTCTAATTATGCATAAATTCTACATGATGGTCAAAAAATGTGGGAGTATTTAAAATGTGAATAAAGTGACAAGATATTATTTTTCCATGTACTAAATGTGTAACCATCAAATTAGGCTTTTACGATGATTTCTATCTTTTCAATTTTCAAATATTACCAAAAGTCATTTTTTGGGAGGCATTTTGCATGGCTAAATCATGTCTATTTAATATTAAGTTTTTGGGGTGGGTATTAAAATTTAGGAAGAATCATAAGGTGGAAAAAGTCATGAAAATTTCTATACCACATACCAAATGCATAGCATTAAAAACTAGTATTTTAACTGGTTTTTACCTAAGCAATTTGTTGTGTTTCTAGTTGTTAAATCTACCTACTAGGCACTATTAAAAACTATTTTCGTAGTCATAAATTGCATATAAATTTTATGAAATTTTTAAGGGATATATCCAAATGTTGGGTGAGTGTAAATATAAAATAATTTGTAAAAAATACCTTCCTTAAATATAAATTACACAACCATCAAAATTGGGTTTAAGTTGAGTTTTACTTAGTCATTTTTCTCTCTTTTTAGTTTTCAAATCTGCACACTGCACATTCAAGTCTATTTTCACAATAGTAAATTGTATCCAATGTCCTTAAAACTTCTCATAGAGATATAAAAATGTGAGAAGAGTGTGAGTGTGAATAAATTTGTAACATATAAATTTTCTAGACATAAAATACATAGTTATAAAAACTAGGTATTGAACTGATTTTTACTTTGTCATTTTATATGCCTTCCTAGTTTCTAAATCTATGTACTGCACACATTTTAAACCTAGTTTTTCTAGGTTAAAAGACATTAAATTATATTGAATTTTTTATGATCATATTCAAATGTATAAAGAGTTAAAATCTAAAAAAAATCATAAAAAATTCCTTTCCTAAGTACCAAATGTGCAACCATGAAAGCAAGCCAGTGCATAGTTTTTTGTTTCCTAACTACCAAATATGGCTACTACGCACATTTCAAATCTAACTTATCACTATCAAGACACAGATTTATTATTAAAAAATTTATGATAGTTTCAATATAATTATAATATAATCTTGAAATAATTTGAACTAAATAGTTCCTAAATTAAAAAATATGCAACCATGAAAATAAGCCAGTGCATAGTTTTATGTGTCTTCCTAATGACTAAATCTAGTTACTACACACTATTAAAACTTAATTTTGCATGAATAAATGATATCAAATCATCTTATATACTTACAGGATGATATCCAAATGTGTGAATATTGTATTCGTAAGGAAATTTATAGAGTAAGCCATCCCATTTGTGAAGTATATAATGTTAAAAATAGGTTTCTACACTAATTTTTACTTGGTTATTTTTTGTGTTTCTAATTTTCAAATCTAGTTAATGTGCACTTTTGAAACCTTTCTTCACACTATAAAATGAGATCAAAATTTCTTGAAACTTTGTATGATATTACTTTGATAACATGATAATGAAATGTATTTAATTTCAAAGTTATCAGTTTCACCAATGGAAAAATTTGAAGGTACAAAGTTGTCCTTCCAAGATGATTCGATACTTAACCAGCTTTTGACCAAAAGACACAAAAGGGTAATGCACAATTGTTAATTTGATCATTTCAAAAAACTAAAAATGTCCTTTTGACCAAATTTTAAATAAATTTGTAGAAATATAATATATGATGTGTGCTTTTCATATTTTATCTTGTGATTTTCTCTTTTCATGTATTTTGAAGGTGTTAATGTGACTATGCATGACTAAGTGTTGATTTTTAATCCATATATTTTAATTCATAGCTCCATGTTTTATGTTTATTATTGTGTTGAAAATCTAAATTCTCAGTCTTTGTAATGATGTTATATTTAAATTGTATAAATATAAGAGAAAAAATTTGTTAATATTTTAATCACGGGACTCTATTTCTTTTAAATACAACATGTTTAGTAATTCTGATGTCTTCTACATTTTCTAGGAAATTAACAATTTTTTAATTTAATATTTTAATAGTATTTGGATAATATATATATATATATGTGTGTGTGTGTGTGTTATTAAAAGATAGGACTTGTCACTAACATTTGATGGATTTATGGTTCATGCATTAGGAGTATGAAAAGAAGATAGAGCATGAAGAAATTTGACATGGAGGAATGGGATATTTTGTTGAGTGTGAACAATTGAAATATTTTGTTATTCTTAATAATTATCTACCACTTAAATTTAATGAGAGACTATCATTAATTATTTTTTCATATATTTGCCTTGGACTTGTTGTTTCTCATTGAATTTGGGCCCTTGTTGGTGCATTTCATTTAATATTTGTAACCACCTGATGGGTGGGTGATGTTGGATTGAAAATCTATATAAAGTCATCCAGAGGACTTACAAGAGGCTAGTTAATTAAGAGTTAGAGGATATAGAAAAGGACTAGACATTTATGTCATGCAATTTCTTGTTTTTCATAGTTATTTTTTATTTTGAGCAATGTTGCTATGAAGCATTTTATATAATTCTCTTAATTTTGGGTGGATCCAAACAATGTTTTCAAGCAAATATTTATCAATATAAATATTTTGAAGAATGTTGTTCATCATATGTGAATGTATATGGTGGTTTTACCCATATTTTTTCATAGTTGAATACATTAGACTCTTGCATCATCTATATTCATGGTTGTGTACATATTGGCCATACAATAGGTTGGTTATATTGAGTTCATCCAAATCAAATGAACCAGAATTATTCTAGCTATAAAATAGGATTACATCTTTCTCTTTTTCCTTGTATTTTATTCTTTTTATAAATCTATTAGAATAGGTAGAATATATTTGAAATTTGTAATCTACATTTACATATATATCTTGATTGCAAAACCTTTTCATTATTGATTAATACATTATCGAACCCCTTGTAAGAAATGAACAGTTGTTGAATCAGTTATATTTTATTGACAAATCTAGTTTTATTAATTCTCTAAATAATATATCTATAAGACTAGCATTACCCATAATTTATATGAATATATTCCAAGTGTGCCCCTTGAAATAGAATAGGTTCACATCAACCACTAAGTTACCTTGTAAACTAAGACCTGGTAGTAATAAACCTTGGGGAGATTCCATCTTCTTTCAAGAAAGACTGGGTGGATTTCCATCTTAATTAAGTTTGTGTGTCAAATGACCCATCAATAGTCACCTCACCTCTCATTGTTTCTCTATATTCTCCTTACTCTCATAGTGACGATTCTTATGTTGGTGAGATTGTTTCTCCACTATCTTCTCCTATTTATAAGGATAAAATTCTAGATAGTGATTTGCATGAGGACTCTTTGGAACATCCTCCTCCTCATATTATTTATTGTCCTCTTTCAATCATTAGTGAGGACACGTTTTCTGAGGATGAGACATTTTAACCACCTTTTCCAACTGTTCATGATGTAGATTTTATTATTGGTGGTTACTTAGATGAGGTACCTTCACCCCCTCCACCTACTAGAGTACATTATGATACAGTGGTTATTTTTCTTATTTTTTATTTATGTATGATTGTTGATAGTTCCCTACCAATCCGTAAGAAACACATTTGTCATATAGCCTCTTTCCTAAAACTTCATAAATAAAAAATAAAAATCTCATGATGTAGAATTATCTTATGCACTCCCTAATTCATGGAAAGGATGCCCTCACATGTTCTCTATAGAATAAAATAGATGTCATACCACATTAGTCTAATATCACATCATGTTATGTTATAAACTGGTATGCATACACTTGATGCACTTTTATAGTGTGATTTACCATATTCCAAGTTTCCCATTATTTATGTTTCTCATATTATTACAGATGATACTTTTGTGCCTACTATTGTTGCACACTCTGCACATCCCACTCTAGTTCCACCTAACATATATGCATATTTGTTTTTAGAAGTATACCACTAGTTACGGCTCATGCATACTTAATTTCATGGGTCATACTACCATACTTGTGGGAATTAGGAATCATCTATAGGGCATTGCTCACCCTATTCACTATTTGTAAAGATCCATGTTTTATTCACTCCACTCTTCATGAGGATTTTGAGCTATATATGGGCTCTTCTACACCTTCACTTAGGCCTAAGAAACCTAAGATTATAGTGGTCAAACGTGATCTACCTGACACTTCTTTAGATGTTACCTTGCATTCTTATACTATAGATTTTTCACCCACTCATATTTAGGCATCTTCATCCACCATTCATATTCATTTGAGGTGGGATTTTTATCATTCTTGGTGGTGTCAACAATGTTCTTTGAGAGGAATCTATAGGCAAGGTTCCTCCACCACCAAATTCTTTGATTGCACACTACTCTACCTTCCTTTTGATGTTCCTTGGTTAATTGAAATCTTTGTTAGGCAGATGTATTTTTGGATCCTATATCTCTCATTTTATAGATTCCATCTACTACACATTGGCTGCATTTTGGACTTTTTTGAATCACTTGGTGATATTATTTTTGTATGAGACCTTTATTTGTAGTCACACTAAGTGTCATGGATTTTTTTTCTTATTCATGTTTTTATGTTCCATATTGAGCACTTTAATCTTCATTTGTTGACTATCCCATCACCACCAAGGACATATTATTGAGATATTTGTATTTGTATCTTTGATGTTGACAATTTATTTTAGGTTTGTTATGGAGTTTGATCTCCCTCTGAAGAATGACTAGTCTAGTGCAATCCAATGTCAATATTCTAGTGTTTTATAATGAGATTAGCCCACTCATATAGATATGTTTTTAGAGTCACTACACCTACTTTAACATTATGGGGAGTGTATACACATATTATTTCAGTTATTGTGCTTCTTACTATCCCTTTGTACACCACATTTTATTTGATAGGATTCACTCCATCAAGTGCACATACTACAACATTGTGTGAGATTTTAAGTCAGCGTTTTTGATATGCCTTGTATCATATGTTCTCTTCCCAACTCTTCGCTATGGTTATAATAATTTTTGTATACCTTGTGGTGTTACATTTCATCCATGGTGACTCTTTTTCCCAAATTTTATGATCATTATTTTTTATAGAGTGAGCCTCATTCCAAGTACCAGTTATTATTTGACTTGGTGGTTATAGTGACTCAACATCTATGTATTTCAGTAAGATATATTGGTTACGATAGAGACACTTAGTATTTTAATATGATTTGTACATGGGTACCTGATTAGGCATAGTTGTTGAGACCTATTTAGTCTCTTTGATTTCTATTTTCTCACTCCCTATTATGTGTTTAAGGGAGGGTGTTCAAGTGGTCATGTTCACACTAGCTAGTGGTTTGAGTTATTTCTAAACTAATTTTGTTTTTATTCATGTTTACACCCACTCACAAAGTTAAGCTTAATTTAGAGTTTTGTTATATTTTTTGGATTATTTTGTTTGTGTGCATGAATAATATTCTATTATACATTTATTTAAGATAATCCATATATATTCAGGTTCATCACAACAACCAAGTGATTGTTGTGAAACTAACACCTTTGCCTATTTATTAGGCACTCATTGTGCTTATTTTGAGTGCTTGAGAGAGATAAATATCCGTATTGTATATTTATTATTTAGAGACGATAATATGGAGACAATTTTTTGCTTAATATTTATCTGAATATTATTTTCATAATGTTTTACTTCTCTATAGTAATGGTGTTTTGGAGTGATATTATAGTTTCATGAGTTCATATATCTCTCATCACCCATAGTTTAAAGTTACATGTGGTCACATGCATCCCTTAAGATATTCTTCACATTCTTAATGGAAAAAATAAAATAAACTTTGTGTAGCCACTACACATGAACTGTGAGGGGTAGAGATGAACCATCGGCTCCTACAGTTACATGGGTGAGTCTTTTGAGAACTCTTTAGAGGATTCTCTACTACTTGGGATTATGAATAAATGGCATTATGTTGTCTCTCACTATCAAATATTTCTTTAGGGACTAAAATTTAGTTAGCTAAAAACACACATATTTTGACTTGCTAGCCCAATCAACAAACCATCTTCATGAACACATCTAAATGGATGTGTATATTCATGAATGACCTTATTAAACCCTCAATAATCCCCCATATTTTAAAATTTTAGGTATCCAAATGCATCCCTTAAGATAATTTCTCATTTTGAAGGGTGAAAATAGAGTAAACTTTACACAGGCATTACAAGAAAATTGTGAGGGGTGGAGACAAATTGTAAGATACTACAATTGCATGGTGGAATTCTCTAAGCACCCTAGATTATTATGTTCCCCTCATGAAGAGGAAGAAACGTATCTACTCAACATGCATTTTTTAATGCTTCTCTTTGTTTCAAGAAGACAATATTCTCTGCTCATGGCACCAACCACATGAAGCTGGAAGCTCATTTGGTACCACCAACCTACATTAAATATGTTAGTAATGATTTAAAATAAAAATAAATAAAATGACAAAAATAATTATAAATTAAATTACTCTAAATCAAATAACTAAATTTTACTATTTGAAAATGTAACTTGTATTGAATACTAACCTTACCAAGTTAATCCACTGTACCTTCAAGATTAGCTTTATTTTCAAGTGTTTTAAGAATTGCTTCATGTTCATATTTATGAAATTTCACATACTTTTTATGATGATTTCCATGGAATTTTATTAATTGAATATTTATAGAGATAACCAAATTTGAATATTGAAGTATCACCCTATCTGTTTCCAAGTCCTCAAATAACCATTGCTTTACTTTTCTATAAAAATATATATGAAGCCATGTTCATGTAACCACCATAAATGTGGGATAAACTATGTCTTCTTCATCCATGACAGTTGTGGTTAATTTTATTTTTTCATGTATATAAAAAGACAAGTAGTAGTTTGTTCCCTCATCATTGTCCTCAAGTGAGATTATTATAAAAGCTTGCCCTAAATTTAAAGTGTAATCAATTTTTAAGGACATGTAAGAAAAAAGTAAAATATCACTAATGTTTAAGGCTACATTTACATTATAATTAAATTTCTAGTTGTACAAGATCTGATATGTGGTCAAAGTCAATCATTGATGTCACTTCATGTTCTTTAGTAGTTGGAATAAATCTCTAATATCCATAGGACTTAGGGTCTATATTGCCATTTTTCAACCCATTACTTTGACTCACATTCATTCCAATCAAATTTTATATGTCCTATAAAAAAATCATTCCATATACCTAGAATAAACAGTCCATAAACTATAAAGTAATCTTTATATTGAGTGTAAATAATTTGATTCATGTACTATACTACAATATTTATACACTTCCTTATTTTCTTCTTCCTTTTTCCAAAAGAATCTTTGAAAATGAGAATATTTATCTGATCCATGAGAAATTGTTTCATTACACCAAGACACAATACTTGTAACATCAATCAAATCAACACCATCCTTATGCTTCCCTTACTCTTTTTAAGGGCTCTTTTTACACATGCACCTGCACCATTATGTTCTTCTTTTCCATGTTCAACCTCAAATAAACTCCAAAAATATTGTACCCCTCTTCTTATGCATACTGCTTAACTAGTAAAACATCCAAGAGTTATTAAACTATCATGCACAATTATTTGACCAAATTTATTGTGGATTGAAGATAATTTATCGTGCATTCATATTTCTATAAAATATATAAAAATAACCTTATAAAAACTCTAGAGTGTGTGATATATTATCACTCATATAAAAATGGTACTCCTTCAAAAATATTTATATTATCCTTTATGCTATTAGGTGCATGTCTAAATGTAATAAGCACAAAAAAATTAACTTGAATTTAATTATAGTATTCAGGTTGAGATTTTTTTTGTTGTAGTGTGTAGTTTTAATCAAAATCCATAGCTAAATCAATGGTCCCAATTGGGAAGTTGTCCTTTCAAAACTTGAATTGATTATCTAACCATTTTGTTTAGAGTGTGTTTTACATATTAATAGATAATATTATTCTTGAATTCAAATATGAAATTATATATAGATATTTGGGACATAATCAACTCACATATTTATAACTCTCTTCCATTTTTTAATGCATACTTTAAAAATTTATACTTCTTAAAATCAACTAGTTTCTTTTCAAATTCATGTGAAATATCTTTGTGTATAAAATTGTTCAAATGTGACAAACCACCAAAAGTGTTAAATATTCCATCTAAACATCCTTTGGATATAAAAATTATCCCTCTGGTATTTGACACAAAAATCTTGGGATTAACTCTCTTGATGTTTTAGGTGGGAAAGCCACCATACATTCCTACATAGTATTGTTAATATGTAAATTACAACATATATGATGAAAAATATTACAATACAATGTAAATTCAACATGGATCATATAAAAATATATGATGCATTTTTGGTTAATTATAACATATAAATGTTTTCACATCTTAAATGACATTTGGCTAATTATCAATTACCCATTAAAAAAATTCAATATTTTTTTTATAAAATTATATTTGGGTTATGTACAATAAATTTTTTGCATGTGGCTCACGCTTTTTGAACCTTTTCTTATTTTAAAAACATATTTTATATTGGGTGAGACCCTTTTGTTGTCATGTAAAAATATTTCAATCGAATATCTTGTTCCTTCAATTAATATCTTATTTTTCATGAGAGTCTACTATTGAATTCCCAATAATATGTGAGTAAAGGGTCACGAGTCTTGTTCTTATTCTAATGGTATTTATTAGAGTTTTCTTATTCCAGTTCAGAGTTTTACTTGTTTGACTAAGAAATCAAATTATATATGTTGACTTACTATAGATTTCATTAGTACTCATCTTTCCACATTACTATCTTTCTTTTGATTTCTATGCCTATTACATTAAATGCATTACTTAGATTATTTAATATTGTATTATTTTTTCCTTTTGGATTGTTTGTTCTTAACCCTAAATTATGCATCACATGGCACATTTTTTACATTTTCATCATTTTAAAAAATATTTGACATTATTTTGTATGAGTTTTTTTCTCAAATGCATAGTTCCATACATATTGAGCATGGTGTTTAACTATTATTATTGACATTTTACCTTATATAGGTTATAATATCTTCTCATATATTTTAATCAAATACCTTGGTGTTTTTTAGATTATCCTTAGAGGTGTGAGTGTAGGAGCTACATTATTTATTAAATTGAATGGTGTTAGCAGTTTAACCATAGAAGGGATATTCAAGTGTTGGCTAACATTAGACTCTACATGTGAGTTAAATTCCTCTTAAATAAGATAGAGATTAATTGGGGACATTAGGTGATGTTCATTATCATCGAGTTCAAAAAATTCATTAAAGATTTATGTTTCATTATGTTATGTTTCTCCATGTGTTTCATCACTCAATGCAAATTCATTAATTACATGTTCGACATATTGAACTTATTCATTCAAAAAGGATTGATTAACTCTTATCTCATTTGAATATGTATCTAAATTAAATTTCATGGAATTGGGCATGTTATTTTCAATTGAAAAATTATTTGATGTGGAAGTACCTTCATTTTATCCACAAGATCTTATATTGTCTCATATTTTCTTTTAATGAAATTACTTATAAGTTTTAAATAATAGAATAATATATCAAAGAATTAAGAGCAAAATAATCATATCCAAATAATTGAAAAAAGAACAAAATATTTGAGAATAGTGACGTAGTTGTTTCGAGGGGGCAAGCTCCATGATAATGTAATAAGAATAGAATTTATAATATGATGATAAAATAATAACTACTAACTCCTATATATACTCTACTTATCCATGGTTATTCTATAGGTCAATCATAAGAATATAGATATAAGATAATATGATAGGTATGTAAGCCACAAGTTAGCCACATGTATCCCTATATGCATTATAATTTAAGGGTGTAACATGGCCCTCCCTTTCAAAAAAACATTAAATAAACTATGTATGTTATTTTAGGAAGGCTTTATCTTCACATGTTGCATATTGATGATTCATACTTTTTTACTTGATCAAATACTCCTTAAGCTCTCTTGTTCATAGACTTTTTATGCATGTGAAAGATCTTATTACGTTCTAAAATGACTTTTCCTTATTCATCCGATTCAGATAATTTATTCTGGGTAGAAACTCTCTATCCAATGACATTTTTTAGGCAAGATACATGAAATATAGGATGTATGTAATTGTATTGGGGTAGCTCCAGCTTGTATGCTACACTGTCAATTTTTTACAGGATGTGATAAGGGACATAATACTTAGGATAAAGTTTATTATCACTTTTATGTTGCTTCAAAGACATCTATTTATATGGCTGTAAGAACACAAATACTTAATCACCAATATCAAAATGTCTTTCATTATAGTGTTGATCAACTTATTGCTTCATTATATTTTATGTTATTTTTAAATTCTACCTTAAACTAGTTAGTACCTCATGTTGATGTTGAATGTATTCCTCAATAGGTTGAACCTTGGGTTACACCTTCAAATATGAAGTGATGGATGAGGGGTGATAGCCATAAAGTGCCACTAAGAAAGACATTTTAGAAGAGGTATTGAAGGAATTTGTGTACCACCATTCTACTAGTGGTAACCAATGGACCCAACATTCTTGTTTATCTAATGTAAAATAATGAAAATACCCTTTTAGGTATTTGTTAACAAACTTTGCTTGACCATCAAATTGAGGATGATAAGACGTGATATGAGCCAACTAGATATCAAATCTTACAAATAACTTAGTCCAAAAATTAATAGTGAAGGTAGGATCATGATCATGTATAATGTTTTTTGGGATACCATGCAACTTTTGAATTGTATTGAGAAAATCAATAGCTATTATAATGACTATAAATGGTTTTGATAAGGAAAAAAATGAGCATATTTAGTGATCCTATCCACAACTATCAAGATGACATTTTTACCTTCAAATCTAGGCAACTTTCTTATGAAATCCATGGAAACCTCCTCCCATTGGAAACCTCCTCCCATTATTGGCTAGGGATGGATAATGGATGTAGAAGACCTGGTGTCTTAATTTTTTTCCCTTTGTTATATTGATAAACCATGCATTCTACCCCAAATTTTTGTATATCCCCCTTGATTTCATCTAAAAATAAAGCTTTCTTGATGTGATGATATGTCTTGAAAAATATTTAATGTCCTATATTGGTGATGCATGAAGCTCCTAAATGATCTTGTGTTTGAAGACAAAATCCTTACATATGAACTATCTATCTTTATACCATATTATATTTCCTTTCCACTCAAATTTATCAAAAACACCCAAACCATGTGAAATATTTTGAATCAAGACCTATATATCCCTATCATTCTCCCATTCTAATATTGTTTCTTATAACTAATCTGGTTTTCAAATGGTCATTACACATAACAATGCCTCAAATAATTCATCCCTCCAATAAAGTACATCTACTACCACATTCTCTTTGCCTTTATTATAGACTATTTCAAAGTCATAACCCAACATTTTAGTCACCCATATTTATTTATCTTCTAATGATAAACATTATTCCTAAAGGTATTTTAAACTATCATGATCATCTTTTACCTAAAAGTGTCTACCCATAAAATAAGATCTTCATTGTTTGACTACATGAAAGATAGCCATCATCTCTTTCTCATATATTGGATTGAGTTTATTTTTAATTTGAGTTGATGACTCTTCAATGGATATTATTTATTGCATGAGTGATGTTCCCATGTCATATTCTAATGCATCACATTACACAACAAACATTTTAAAAAAATTAGGGGTCACCAAAACTAGAGTGGTGCACATAGCCTATTTTAGCTACTTAAATGCATTCATAGTTGGTTTAGTCCAATGAAAAGAATATTTCTTCACCAATTTATGAGTGGAGTTGTTATGTTTCCATATTTTTTTACAAATCTATGATAGTACTTTGTTAGATCCAAAAATCCATGAAGGTTATTGAGTATTTTTGGCCTTTCTAATCCATCATACATTTTATCTCATTAGGATCAACTATGAATCCTTCATGTGAAATAATATTACCAAAGTATTCTACCTCATGGATGCCAAAATTACATTTGAAATATTTTGAATAAAGTTGATGTTATTTTAGAACTGATAATACCTATTTCACATGCTTCAAATGTTCTTCCCAAGTTTTGTTGTAGATTAGGATGTCATCAAAAAACACTAACACAAAATGCCTTTAAATTTTCCTAAAAATAGTATCCATCAAACTTTAAAATGTAGATGGTTCATTTATGAGACCAAAAGGCATGACCATAAACTCATAATGGCCTTCATGAGTTTTGAAAACTATTTTATGGATATCCCCATCTTTGATCCAAATTTGACGATACTTGAAATGAAAATCTAGTTTGGTAAAATAAACAACACCATATAATTCATCTAATAAATCATCAATGACTATAATATGGAGCTTATATTTGATGGTGTACTTATTGATTTCTCTATAGTTGAGGCACATTCTCTAAGTGCCATCCTTATTACACACCATGACCACTAGGGAAGAATATTTGCTTTGGCTATATTAGACAATACCTACCTCTAGTATATCATGTACCATTTTTTATATTTCATATTTGTGATCATATGGATACATGTATGGTATGATGTTCAGTGGTGTGCTACCTAAAATTATTTTTATGGCATGATCATGTTCTCTATTGGGTGGTAGGCATGTCAGAATTGCACTAAAAATTGTTGGATGGTCATCAAGAATAATTTGTAAGTTGGATGTGTAGACACATGTGTTGGATAAACTTCTAAGGAAAATAACTATGCTAAAAACCCTTCTACCCCTTTTTAAATAATATTTTTCATCTTATGTGAACTAACCAATTGGGGGTAATTTTCTCATAATCCTCATAGTTTAAATGACCTACTTTCAAAATGAAAGATCATGAATAGTTCCTAGAAATTCATTTCTATTATGCCCAAAATAATGAGCCATTTTATTCCCAAAACAATGTTAGATCCACCCATGGGAATAGAAAATATAGGATAATTAATCATATAGTCACCTATGGAAATATTAATACTATGTCATTTTCTATAATAGTTGATTGTGCCATCGTCTACAATCATGAATTTAAATTCTGGAGCTAGATAAATAAAATAGTTCAAACAAGTAACCACCTTAATATTTAATTAAGTTATATGTACTTCTTGAGTTAATCAACATTATTACCTTTTATTTCTTGAGGAATCCACCACCTTAAGATTTTTAGAAGTACATATCCCTGAAAGGTCATGACAGGAGATAGTAGGGTGAGAATATTCAAATTGATCCTCTAGTTATTTTATACTCTCACATGCAACTTCATTATCATATTCATTTTCATTGACACCTTCAATGTATAAAAATTATTTTCAAAACATTTATGTCCTTTGATCCACTTTTTGAGACATCCAAAACATAATCCTTTAAAACACTTCTCTTCAACTTGATGAGGGGTCAATCTTTTAGGTTGTGGAAATGATGGTGCTTTCAAATTGCATTGGCCATGAGTGAAATCCCTTATTTTGACCAATTCTTTTTCCTCTGTCTAGTGTTTGAATGGTATGGCTTCAAAAAAATTGATGGAATAAACATATTAAATTCAATTTGGATGTTATCCTTGATCCCCCCAATAATAAATCAATCAAGTTGTTCTCAGTGATGTCATTCACATGTAAGGATAGATTTTAAATTATTAAATATAATCTTTAATAGTATTTATTTATCACAAATTTTCTAAATGATTAAATTAGTTTTTTAATATATTATTTTGAGTGTATATGTATCTCCTCATCAAACACCAACATGTAACATAAGCACCCTTCTTTTTATTTTGAGCACACAACCACTTATACCAAATGAATTGCTCAAGTTCTAGATAGATATCTATCATGATCACCATTTGCACACATAGTTTATGATGTAGATCAAATAAATTTTATATTTAATTGATCTAAATGAGTGGATACTTACAATCAAACTTGCATACTTCCACTTTTGGTAGCATGTGATTCGAACCAGTATCAGATTTGTGATTGTTCTAATTGAATAAACTTAATTAGAGTAGTGGAGGATTATTTTAAGGATGTTTATCTACAATAAAGGTCAATTGATCACTCATTATTGACAATTGACCCTCTAGATAATCCATTTCACCTTTTACTTCATCAAGATCATCCTTCCTCAGCATGCATTAGATATCTAATTGAATTTGTTGAACCACCTTAGAAACTAATAAATCTAAATTTATGGACTCCATGTCATCTTTGTGACGTTTATTTAGGGTGTCTTGACCTCTCCCACATCCATGAGTGTTTGGAATAGCCATACATAAATCCTAGTATGAAGGGTTTTAGGCCCAAAAAATATGTTCTAGCAGATTATATCATTACGATCATCTCACCAAGATAAATCCAATGACTAATAATTTACACAAGGGTACAAAAAAATCTAGAATTTTTTTTAAAAACTTTGAATCATACTGCAATGGTGGAAGAATAAAATTCTTCCCAGATCACAAGTTATGGTTTTTCTATCCTTCAATTTTTTAAACAGCGACAACACTAGATCTAAAAAAATAACATTGCATAAACAAGCCCAAATTGATGATTTGATACCACTTATAATGAAATTACTTAGATTTTTTCTATAATTAAATAATATATCAAATAATTAAAAGTAAAATAATCATATCCACACCAATAATTGATAAAAGAGTATAATACTTGAGAATAGTGATTGATCCACTTCAAGGGGGCAACCTCTACAATAATGCAATAGAGAAAAAATTTTAATGTGACAATAAAAGACTAACCACTACCTCTTATATGTACTCTACTTATCTATGGTTATTCCATAAGCCAACCATACTATGAACATAGAGAAATGCAATAAGATAATATGAAAGGTATGTAAGTCACAAGTCGGCCACACATATCCCTAGACACACTAAAGGTTAAGGGTATAGCACTACTTGTTTTTTTCTTTATTTTTCTCTCGTGACTTCATTTTCCTCATTTTTTAACTCCTTAATTAATTTTTTACAGTGACTACCTGACCCCATGATCTATCTTTACACTTATAAGTTCCATTAGAATAAAAAATGAAGAGTTTATACTAATTGAGACAAATTAAATGAAGAATTTATAGAATGTCAACAATAAAAACCAACTCAAAGTTTTTAAAATGTGAAATTATAGATTAAAATTCATGGATAAATGAATTTGTATTAAAAAATTATTGACTACAAAGGGTTTTCACCCTTTTTTAAAATATGCATGCCCTTTGTACTGGGAGTTTGCAATGGTAAAATGCATTAATGAAGCCTCACTCTTAGTAAATAGGTCACATGCCCTTCTTATAAGGGTGTATGCCCTTTATAAAGGGTGTATGTCATTTACATGAGGGCATATACCTTATTAAAAAAAATGACTTTGACATTTTTGAGTTTCCCTCCAAATTTGGTTTGGATTTAGGTTGGGTAGGGTGGGGGTTCCAAACCTACAATTCAAGTTGTCATGGATTAGCCAACATGAATTTTAGTAAATTTATGTGTTTTTCTATCTTTACAAACACATCTAATTAGAAATTTTTTATTTTTTTAATAAATGGGTTTGTATATGGGAGAACTTAGTTTTGGAATATATATATATATATATAACTCTTTTACCGATAATTGAGAGTTTATAAAACTTTTATCTCAATAAACTACATATCGTTTACTATGATTTGAAAAAAAAATTGATGTTCATGAAGTAAAGGTAAAAAAATTATGTTCGTACACTTGTAATTTCAATTTTTCATCTATATTGACTTGTAAAATTATTTAAAACACATATATATTAAAAACTTAAGAAAAAATATTTTCAACAATATTCGACATTTCTTCTATACAAATATTAAACTTCACACAAAAATTCATTTATTTACTCAAAAAAATGTATCCATACACATGCAGTCTACTTATGATTTCATAAAAAACACCATGACATTGTTATAAATGTATAATTTTCTCATCTATATATATATATATATATATATATATAAAGACTACATTCAAATTCTTACATTATTATTAAATTATTTGTCCAAGTGTTTCTAATATTCTCTCTAGGTTCAACTATTATTATTTTCAGAAGAAAAAATGACACTTTAAGCCCCTTTTGTCCCCCTTTACCCTGCATCTACCCCCACCTAATGTGATTATAAAATTGTGCTCCTTCACTATATGTATGCAACTAATGATTGGTCTTGATACTTGACAATACTTATTTTGGATCAAATTTAATATGATTCAGACTTGGCTTGTGACTACTCATAGTGATAGATTAATAATTTTGGAAGAATAGGGCTTATTTTCTTAGTGTGTAATAATGTATAGATTTATATTAGATAAGTGCCAAGTCATTTTTTATTGAAGTCTTGATTTATTATTATATGAATCTAATTGAATAATTTATAATACCACCTACATTTTAGGCTAATGAGATATCCCTACGGATGATTTTAATTTTATAAAATAGTCATTATTGGGAGCAAGTTAGTACCAATCAAAATAAATTAGTATCGGCTAGCAATACTAACTAGATCTAGTATAATTAACCTTTGCACAGGAGAACTAAACTAATAATCTAGAGATATTTATCAATTCTGAAATAAATAATAAGGTTTGTGTATGTGTATTTCATTAGAATGGATGGTTTGACTCATAATATAGTATTCAAGTATGAGATAATGATGAATTTGGATCTTATTTGAGTGCTCAAGTCATACACGATAAATACGTGTCAAGCTTCTCATTGTCAAGTACTGATAATAAAATTTTAGTATCTATAGGACTATGAATTTGATCAAGATAAGAAAAACAATAAACAAATAGGGGGAGGGGATCCCCAATCTCAAATACACATATAGGAGAGATAATAGAAAAAAAAAGATAGAAAAAGGCCACACAGAGAAGAAATAGAAGAGTAAACATAAAAATAATGCCAATAAGTACTTATTTTGAACTAATTTTTCTTATCAAAGTTTTGAATGATTATATGGTGTGTAAATCAGTGTTGTTTCAGTCTAAAATTAAAACTATGTATCAACAAAACTATCTTAGAAATACTAGTTATCAAACTAGTTGTGTTTTGAGTGAAAATATTGATCAAAAAAATACTAAATAACTTCAAATTTTAAAATATATACTTTTTGGTATAAATTAATATATACCTATAATAATATCATAGATTATAAATTTAAAAATAAATAAAATTAATGCACCACACTTCTTTTGTGTGTAATTGTGTTAAATGAATAAGGCTTAAAATAAGTCTTTTATAAGATAACTTGCATGTTAAGTTATTTCAAGAAAATCCTAAAGTAAAAACTAAATAAAATAAATTTTATTTAAAATTAATTAATCTATAATTATACTTATAAAATTTTATTCTAATATAACTTAAATTAACTCAAGATACAACTAAGAGTACCACTAACAATAACTGATAGCTTTTTGGTCATTATACAAGAAGCCACTATTAGTTTACTACCATAAGATATAATTAGACAAAAGTAACATCCAAAATTACATAAAAAAATAAATTATCTTAAATACACTTTATTTCACTTGATTGACAATAAAAGTATACCCAACTTCTTGGAAAATCATTTGAGCACTTAGATAGTGAACTGGAATTAACTGACAGTTCTAGCTATTTTTTAAAAAATCATTGAAAAGTGTTCAAAGTGAAAAAAAAAAATTAATTAAGTTTATAAATACTTAAATAACATTTCAAATCACCTAAAAAATTAAAATATACTAAGTTTAAAAATATAACTCAAATACCCATATTGTATCATACTTAACATTCCCCCCTTTGATGCTAAAAGATGAGATGCCTATCATCTCTTTAAGTCTTTTATAGATCTTATTTATAAATTTTAAAAATATTAATTTTATAAAATTTTATTTAATTTATATATATTAGGATTCATTATAGGATAATGCAATTTCTACATATTTCTTTGAGGACCAAAAAACCAACCCACTTCCCAATGTGAATCAATAACCTAAAATTGACTTTCTGTCATCAAGAGATCCTCGCCAATATAAATATTGGTACCTAATAATAAATTTATAAATTTTTGATATGAAATTAATACCATAATTATAATTACCTTTTACATATTTAAAAATTATTTTTATTGTTTGTAAATATTTGAGTAACAGTTTACCCATAAATCTAGAAATTAATGAAATCCTATAACTGATAGTAGGTCATGTCATAGTGAGATACATCAAACCTCTCACCATGATTATAAAATTATTTTAATTAGTTGAATAAATTTAATTATCCTTAATTATCATTTTTCTACTTTCAATTGGAGTGTCTGTAAGATTTAAATCTTGAAGATTGTACTTTTTTAACATGTCTTGAGCATACTTGGCTTAACAAATGAATACTTCCTCTTTATTTTGATGGAATTACATACCGAGAAAGTAATTCATAATTAAAATATATATCATATCAAATTACTATTTCATATATTCTTTGAATCTATTCAAAATATCCATAGAGCTACATGTAAATATCAAGTCATCTACATAGTGAATGGTATATAAAATATTAGAACATAATGTTTGTATGTAAAGAGTTGGTTCATTTTGATTTATTATAAAGCCTTGATATAATATCTAGATATTAATTCTTGAGTGCCAATATATTGGATCTTTATTTAACCCATAAATATCTTTTTTTAACTTATATACCCAAAAAAATCTTTTATCTCAAAACCTTGTGGTTGCCCCACATATACTTCTTTAATCACTTCATTTAGGAATGCACTTTAACCTTGGTCTTGTAGACCCATTTTGTATAAATAGAATTTTTATTCAAATGATGTTGAACCAAATTCCATTTATCATTATTATCAATTTAATCCATCTCTAATTGCATATCATCAATCCATTCTCTATTTTGATTAGTTTCTCCATAACTTCTAGGTTCATTAGTCATAGATGATATGCAAACATAGTATTTTCATCTTAATAATCACCAAATAAGTTACCTTCCTAATGTTTCAGCCTTGTGATAATTATATAATAATTTTTATACAAATTTTTATTGGATGGATGAGGATTCAATAAATATTCATTCTTTTTTGGGGTTGATGTAGATGAATGACTAGTCTCTTGTAAAGAGCTAGTATCATTTCCTGTTGAACTAGAACCCTATGTAAGAATTTCTAAGCCTTGAAAATAAAATTAAATAGGTTACACCAATTAATTTAATTATTTTTTATTTATATGGTTATAATAATCATATGCCTTATTTTTAAAAATATTACAATCTCTAAAAACAATTATGGATTTATTCGTATGATTTTAAAACTTATGTCTTGTTTTCATCACTATAACCTGTGAAATTATGATCAATACTCATAGGATAAATTATATAACCCTTACATTTTATTATGATGATTTTTATGATACCATTTACTTCAACTTGGATTAAATTTCCATCTTCTAATTGCTCTTATTTTTTGAAGGGATCCTCTAACTTGTTGAAATCATCTTTGTGACTTGTCACCTAATTTGAGCAAACCGAATCAAGAAAACAAATTATTTTCTTACTCTATTCCCATAAAATATGTGAGAAAATAATTTTATCCTTATTAAAACTCACTTTTTTCATCTTGAAAATCTTTATTTTCACTTTCTTGATTTACTTTATTTTTAGTTGTTAGTATCCTATAATATTTAATCATGTGTCCTAGCTTTTTGTAGTAATGAAAAGTAAAGTATTTATTATTCTTACTTGTAAATTTTTATTCAAATTTTTCATTTTAATTTGAGTTTTGTAAACCCCTTAATTTTTATTTTTATTCATATTTTTGGTCTTTAAAACCGTTACTTTTGTTTCAAGTACTTGTTCTATATCATGTTCTAGATCTCTTGTATATAATTTCATATTATCCTCATGAGACAAGAGAGAACCCACTAACTCATCAACATTTATAGTGTCCATGTATTTACACTCTTCAAGATTTATCACACTATGCAACCATCTTTGGCTTAAATATATCAATATTTTTTAATATAACACTATCATATATAGTTTTTCTATAAATGTTCATTCTATACACTAAATCATTTACCCTTATGCAATAATCTCCTACTCCTTCAGAATATGACATTCTCAAATTAATAGAATTCATTTTAAAGGTTTGAATTTTTATTGCTCTTACCTTAATAGATACTTCATATGAATTCTCTAAGGTATTTAATTTTTCATGGGCATTCTTGTATCTTGAAATTCTTGGATAATTGTGTCGGTTTATGGCACTTTGAAGATATAAGAAAGCTTGTTTATATCCCTTTTTTCATCTTTTTTTTTTTTTTTCGATCTTATGTAAAGGTGTCCCAATATTGATGTGGTGTGCACCCATGGAAAACATTCTTCTAAAATCCTTTCCACATAATAATTTTTTTTAATTGATATCTTCAATACTCAAAGTTATCACCCTTGAAAACAAGAATATTTATAGAATCAAAATTCATCAAAGCCATTGTATCTTTTTAAAAATGGTCTAAAAAATATTTAGAACCTTAATTTAACATAGATATAATACCAAATGAAATTTTTTAATGTTTTTATGAAATACTAATCAGTTTTTTTTCACTCTAAAATTGAAACTATGTATCAATAAAATGGTCCTAAAATTACTTGTTGTCAAACTAGTTGTGTTTCATCAAAAAGTGTATTGAATAACTTTAAACTTGAAAATATATGATTTTTATTTTAAATTACTATATACCTATAATAATATCATATATTAAACATTAAAAATATTCTCAATTTTAATTAAATGACTACAGTTCTTTTGTGTACAACTTTATTAAATAAACATGGCTTAAAACAAGTTTTTTACAAGATAACTTGCATGGTAACTTTTTTTTGTAAAAACATAAATTAAAAAATAAATGAATAAATTTATTTGATAATTAATTAATTTATAATTAGACTTATAAAATTAGACTCTAATACAACTTAAATTAACCGAAAATAAACTCAATATACAACTAAGAGTACCACTAATACTAATTGAAAATTTTTTAGTCATCATGTAAGAAGCCATTATCAGTTGACTACCATAAGTTATAATTAGACAAAAATAACATCTCAAATTATTTAAAATTTTTGAATTGACTTAAATATATTTTAATTTCAATTAACTAATATTAGAAGTGTCTCTCCACTTAGAAACTCATTCAAGTACTCAGACAGTGAACGGAAGTTAACTAGCAACTCTAGCTATTTTTTAAGATATCATTAGAAAGTGTCCAAAAATGACTAAAAAACTAATTAAAGTTCATAAATAAATTAAATAACCTTCCAAATTTATTAGTATTTATGTTACTAATAAATTATTGGATATATTTTCATAAACACATAATTTTGGTATAAGGTGTCTTATTATAATGTTTTTAGCATGATTTTTACATAAGATGTTGAGTACGATGTCAATATAGGCACTTGAGTTCTAATTTTAAATTTTATATCCTCAAGCTATAGTGAGGATTGCCTCAAACTTGAACTTTTTAGCTCAACACACTCTCTCATTTATTGCATAGTAACTAATCCTTAATCACTCAATGACCATAGCCCAATTTGAAATGTTTTGTGTGTAGTAATTTAGCTATAGATCTCATGGCATTACTACCTTGGATTACTTTCACCTAATTCTATCACTTCTACTTTCAATGTTACTCTATGAAGACTTTCACACCATGCTTATAATTAAGGCACTTCTTTATCATGTATGGTATGGTCATGATGTCATCATGTTAGTCTCACTCACACTTCAATGTTATTATATATATTAACATTAATTCTATAGAATCAGGGTTAGTTCAATTCATTGTGCCAACTACAACATCCTCTCGAATCATTCATCTCACAATCCTATGATCCTTGAGACACCATGCTTTGACTCTGTAAATCTTACTTATGATGGTCTTAAATGGCTAAATAATCCATCAATTTTAGGTTAGTGTATTGATTACATGGTGCCATTCCATTCATTGCCTTATTTTTTACTTGAATTCATCACCCCATTTAATCCATTGAGCCCCAATTGCAGTCTATGGCCTCCATGTGTCATCTCCCTAATTACTTCAAGATTTACATTTTAGATATATCAGTTTAGCCATGTGTTAGATTTTTATTTACCCTCCCCTTCTCCAAGATCTATTGTCTAAGCCATGTTGAGTTCTAGTTAGTATTCTCATATTCATTAATCACTCCTACTATTATGTGTTTGGGGCCTGCCATCTCTACATGGTAGGCTATCATTAGTGCTTGGGTTCATATCTAAATACCATGTGGCATTTTTTAATTTTTCATGAGATTCATGTCACTAATCATGACATCTTTCTTGAACTACTTTATCATTCTCTTGTCTTAGTAATTAGCTTTGCCTCTATGGGGCCCACTTTGACACTTGGCAGCCTTCTCGCTCTCTTGGGACTTTTAACAATTTTTATGGGTGGACAATCCATTAACTTTAGGCCCATGCTTTATTGGTTGTGCATCTAATATGTCCATATCTCTAAGGGGTTTCCTTCCATATGGATTCTCCTTGCTTCTCTATTGCTTAGTTGAGGTTTCAAATATAGTGTTGATTTTTCTCCTATGGTGAACCAAGATTTTGCTACATGGTATCATCCTTATCATCCACTACTCTGACACACTATTCTACTTGTATAGATTACCCTAAATCTATATAGTAGTAGGATTGTGATACATGGTGCCATATCGCTCACCCACTATCCTAGGTATCTAACATCATATATGTGATGTATGAAAATCTTCAAGAGAGAGGATAAGTGGGATTATTCCATGTGGCATCATCATATTGACCTATTAAACTAGAGGGATTTAAACTTTATGCATGGTTTCAGGACTCTGGGTTACCAAAATTTTAAGATGTGGAAGCATCCCATTAACCCACTAATTTTCTTACATATAGATCCACCAAGAAACTTTTGAATAGATTTGAATAAGTGTTGAAAAGTATTTTTATAGGGCTCAAGACTACCAAGACATCAACATGTGGCACCAAGAAACTTTTGAAAAATTGGCTAAATCCTTTTGAGTAAAAATGTGACATGTGGCTCTAGGTAAATCTCAAATAATCGACTAAGTGTCAAAAAAATTCCTCTTTGCATATAAAGTGTAAAATATCCTAATATTTGGAACTTTTTCTTTCAAAACTTTTATTCAAAACAAAATATCTGACTAGTCTATTTGCATGAAATCTCTAACTTGCTCCTTGATAAAAAAATGTGAAGACCATTTCCTTGAAAACTTGCTAAGTCTTTTGGTTCCATCCTAACTTATCCATTCTTAGAACTTCAAAAAGCCTTTCTTTTATTAAATCTAAAACTTTAAATTTGGATGTTGTTCTTCCATGGTGATTGAAAATAGTCAACATTCTAGTGACCTCTACAAGATGCTTACTTGTTAAGAATGAATCTAGTGGCCTTTATGCAATCCATTGAGTATAGATTCATAAAAGCCTTTAAAATCCATGATTCTAATAACACAACCATGTTACAAATTTCTCATCCTAATTACTAAATAGAAAAACTAAGATTCACCTTTAAATAGATAATAAGAGCAAGAAAAGAAACAAACAAAAGTGTCAAAGTACCCAGGGAAACAAAATGACTAATCTATTGTGTTACACTAATTAAAAGAAATAAAATATAGCAAAATCATTATATATAAGTTGAAAATATATTTATTTATATGGATCCCATTGACTGGGATTGAGAACTCTTCTCTATTTAATCTTGAGATCTTAAAAGCGTTAGCATGTTTGCAACTTGTGATGACATAAGGACCACTCCATATTGCATCAAACTTTGTGTGCTTCCCATATTTTTATTTTTCCACATCCCATTTGAGCACTAAGTCTCTTTCCTATAAACTTATATCACCAACCTTCTTATCAAAGGTTTTCTTCATTTAATCTTGTTGAAGCATTAAGGTATACATCATTTTCCCTTTGGTCTCTTCTAACTCCATTATTTCAACTAGCCTTTATGTCATAAGATCATTTTCAATTAGATCCAACTGGTGGGAAAGCTATAATGAAGGCAATTCAAGTGACGTACCCAGCCTTACCACTTTTCCATATATTAGCATGAAGGGAGAATTACCCATTTCCCTCTTTGGTGTTGTTATGTCTACCCAAAGGGTTATTTTGATCTATGTATGCCAAGATCATTGATTGTCCTCCATGGTTTATTTTATGATGTGGATAAGGTTTTTATTGGTTGAGTCATCCAAACCATTACCTTAAGGGTAATAATTTGAAGAGGAGCTCAAATAGATGTTATGTCTAACTACCTACTCACTAATTTTGGTCCCAATAAAATCCATAGCATTATCTGAGATAATGGTGACTGGAACACTAAATCTAGTCATAATTCCCTCATAGAAATATAATATGGATGTTTCATTTTCCTCTTTGAGTGATACCACTTATGTTTATCTTGTAAAGTATTTTTTGGCATTTAGAATCCACTTATGTCTACCACTTAAATAAGGGTTGATCATTCCAATGAAATCCAAACCCCACTAAGAGAAGGGTTGATGAGCTTAGATTGGATGAAGCAAAAGAGTTACTATCCTCTATTTGCCTATAAAGAAGGCACATTTATTTCAACTTCCAACCTATTTGTGTCTATATTTGATTATACTTATCCAATAATAACTAGCCCTCATGATCTTGACAGTAGTAGTTTTGGGTGAATAATACCCTCCTAACGATCCATTATGGAACTCTTAAAGGATCCTATCAATATAATTTTGTTCTATACATCTTAGATGAACTCCATTGGTAGATTTTCTAAATAACACATCATTAACAAGTACATAAGGAATAGCTTGTATCCATGTCTTCTTTTGGATTTGTTAATCCCTTCTGGATACTCACCTAACTAAAGAAAATCCTTCATGTTATGAGTCTAACAACTAGGAGGAACCTAATCAATTGGTTGTTCTTCTTCCAATATAAGGATTTTTTTAATAATTTTCCCCTTACAAGCCTAGTGATTTTGATGTCAATATCATATTCCATCTCCTTGATGATCCAACCATCTTTTTTTCATTGATATCTCTACTTAATAGAAACTCTTTCACACCTAGATATGAGACCATCAGTTGAATCTTGTTATTAGAGAGTATGTGTCTAAAAAATTCAAATGCTCTAATCACAACCAAAACTTATTTTTATATAAATATATATCTTAATTCATAATCTTTAAGAACTTGAATAAAGATAGCAATAGGTTGCTCCATTTTATCATTATTTTGTTATACTAAGATTTATGAGATGATTTCATCTCCTTCAAAAGCATAGAGGATGAAATCCTTGTCATAGCATGGGTTCACAAGTGTGGGGGCTTAGGATATTGATATTTTGGTTGATTCAAAGTTGTCCTTACCTTATCTTTTCCATTTGAAAGTGACACTCTTTTTTATCATAGAGGTAAGTAGCTTAACTAGTGAAGCAAAGTTTGGTATAAACCTTCTCACAAAATTTATCTTTCCTAAAAAGCTTTGGAGGATTTTCTTGTGGCTTGGTAGAGAAAGGGACTTGACGGCTTTTACTCTTCTTGGGTCAATAGCCAATTTGTATTTAAAAATAATGTGCCCTAATAACTAGCCTTCATGGAAAGTAAATACACACTTGTTTAGGTTTAAATATACCCAAAATTATCTACATTTATCGAAGACTTACTTCAAATGATCCAAGTGATTTCTTGTACATTTAGAGAAAAAATGATAACATCAAGGTAAACTAGGATCATATCATTTATTATGCCCATAAATTCCATGTTCATAACTCTTTGGAAAGTTACACTACCATTGGTTAGTCCAAAAGGCATCTTTATATAAGCATAGGTAGCCCATTTGGTGGTAAAGATTGTCTTGGATCGCTTAGACTCTTTCACCAATATATGATTGTACCCTTAGTAGCCATCAAGAAGTGAAAACCTTTTAGCCCCTACTATTTTTTGGAGGATCTATTTCATAAGTGTAAGGGGATAGTGATCCTTGAGGGATATTCTATTTAGGTCCCTAAAATCCATGCACAACTTTATCTCTCCATTTTTCTTTCTCATCGAGAGTGAATTGGTTACCCAAGAGGAGTGTTTAATTTGGAAGATGATGTTATCTTCAATGATTTTGGTCAATTCCTTCCTCATCATTTGTTCTAATTTAAGGTTTATAGGCCTTTGTTTTTTATTAACTAGCTTAGCATTAGGGTCTAATTCAATTATATGCTAAGCCATGGCTAGGTCAAAACCTTTGAGATCTTGGTAACTCCATGTGAATATATCATCATATTTTATACAAAGGTGAATAAACCCTTCCTTTTTAGGTTGAGTGTCTACCTGTATAGCTCTCAAGATTTTGTCATTGGAAATGACCACTTGCTTACAATTCTCTTTCTTTACCATCATGTTCGTCTTCTTACTTTTGAACTAAACATTAGAGTTGAATATGTTCTCTAGCATGACCAATCCTTTTGGTAGATTTTTTCCTTTTAATTGGATGATTTTATCCTCATACTATGTTAGCAAACTTGTCTAATTTTTTGTAGAAAACTTTGTCTCTTCTTGTATAAAATTGATGATCTGCTCATCATTCTCAAACACTTACCAATTAGCATCATTATCAAGCACTAGAGGTATAACTATAATCTTAAAAAGTTATCTTGAATCTCTCACAACATCAATAGGGAGCACATATTGAAATCCTATTATGTAAAACCTATCTTTATCAATAATTTTCTTACTCAACACAACTTATATGTTGAAATCACTAAAGCTTTAAATGAGATCCCAAACTCTATGTTTATAATTCTTTAGCAGGTTGTTTTTTGATGCAATTTGGGTTCTTACCTAATTTACAACAAACTCACTATCCCCAAACACTTGTAGTGTCTTAATTTCTTTTTTTGTGCAAACTAGAGGCCTTGGATCAACACCTCATATTTGGCCACATTGTTGGTGCAACTATATTTTAGCCTGTATGCATGAAAGTACTTCTCTTTTTTAAGAAAGATCAACATAATGCCTACACCTACACCATTTTTACTTCAGGAGCCATTAAATAATAGTTCCTATGTGCCTTCTAACTCTTCTTGAGTTTTTATGAGGTTCTATATGATAAATTCATCCCAAGGATGTTGTAATTGTTGATTCTTATTTCCTTCATATAATATTATGAATCAAATCCATAATTCTCATTAGCCCAATCATATAGTATTACATCTGGGACTTCCTCTATAGGTGTGGTAGTCTCATGTAGGACTGAACCATCTTCATGTTCATGTATAATATAGTTCATGTTGATGGGATTGGGTGAGTATGGCTCTATATGATCTCAACAAATAAGCTCAGCCTTAATAGTCACCTTGGTTCCATATCTAGTCCTCAATAACATGTGTGACTAGTTAGATGACAAGTACCCACACATTTTTACATTAAAGCCTCTTGAAAGACAAATGGTAAAAATGGGAGGTAGGTCTATAACATATATGTATTAGGTAATGGATAGGTTAGGACATGCATGAAAGGTAAGATTTAAGCCTTTAATAACTCCTACAATTTTGATTGCCAAATAACTCCTTTTATAATTAGGGTATACTCTATGCCTAGTATATCAATTATCTTCTTGGGCATGACTAAACTACTTGCACTAAAATCAATCATAGTATTATGCATGAGGTGCTTGTTGACCAAATTTGACTTTTTAGTCAAATTGAGGCACCTATGGTAAAAACTTGATTTTATAGGTCTATAGGGGGTGTAATATGAGTGTCATGGGGTGTATTATAGTTCAATTTATGTCAATTAATGTTATATGGGCCTTGTTTAATTAGTTTTTATGTCTATTTATCATTTGAGGTCATTTTAGGGGTCAAAAAGGTGCATTTAATGAGTTGTACAGGTTTATTGGGAAATGTGAAGGTTCAAATGGCTGATGTCACATGACATATGTCCTCAAAAAATTTTAACCCACTGTTGGTAACTGAAAGTTGTAGGTTCATTAGAAGAAAAGTCAATTTTCTTAAATAAAATGAAGAAAATGGCACTTGTACAACCTCCTTGGAAAGTGTGACACTTGGAAAAGGTTTAAATGTGAATGTTAATCTCCCCCATACTCATATCCATACTTTAATTTAACTAGAAGTGTCATTTATTTCTCAAAACCATTCATATCTCTTCTCATCCTTCTTGGTAAGCAAAAGTGACTTACAAATTTGTACTTGGTATGGACAGCTCATGAGGTTTCAATACAAATGCTCTTGGGAGATGATAGTATACTTGGATACCTTCATTTTAATATATGGATTTTTAATATTGATCAATTTTGCTTTATGAACCATCTTTTACAAGCTGACTATTCTTTTTTACTTATTAATTTATGCACCAATAGGTTTTACTCTTGTTTGAGAGGGTCCATACAATTCACTTGCTAAGACTAGTTACAAAGGATGTTAAATCCCTTTTCTCATTTTTTCCATTATTGGTTTCATATTTATATTTGCTTGGATGAGCCAAGTAGCTCAGATTGCAAGAGGGCACCACTATATGCACTCTCAGTCAGTTTTCCTTATTGTAGACTATGTGTTTATTTTCAAAGGTCTCATAAGAATATGGTATGATGTTTCTAATTGTGTCAATCCCATATTTATCACTACACCTTCATGTTTGATCTCATAGCACCATGTTTTGGACCAAACTCTCAATCTTGTCATTCCCATAGTCAACTCTTCACTCAATCTCATTTGCAGCCACTTGTATAAGCTTGTTTAGCTTGTTCATAGAGTTGTACGCAGGGTATTTTATTTGTTCAAACCATAGGAACTGAATATATTTCATCTATTTTTTAAGGAGGAAACAAGTTTGGTTACAAGTTAACCCATCATATCAAACAGTCAATAGATACCCATGCCTATTGTGTTCAGATGTTTATAAATGAATTGAACATTAAAATGGATATTTTGTATCTTGGTTTCATACCTCCTTAAGGTCTATCATGTATTTTAAAGGTTAACTTTGAGTTTCTATTAATATTTATTCATCCATTTTTTGCTCTTTTTTAGACACTCACTGCCTATATACAATAAGTAACCAGTTATAGGAGCTCCTGATGATGTCATACTGAGGTAAGAGGCTTAGTGATGGTTTTAGGCCTTTTGAAACATGAAGGATACACTTGAATTTTTGAGATGGAGATGAAAATTTTGAATAAGTCTAAATTAATACATATTTCCATGTTCTACCCACTATTTGTATGTATTGGGAATCCACACCTCCAGGTGATTTAGTAGGGGATTAAAAAGACATTTTGAAATGTTTGACAATTAGTGAGACTCATCCTAAACACATCATAGGTTGGAATGGGTCTTAACATGCATACTTAAAATGTTGAATGGTTTTTCAAAGTGAGAAATCCCCTAAAAAGGTAAAGACTGAGATTTTAGGCCCACAATCCCTAAATTGAGCAAACAGAGGCCCAAGGGGTTTTTATTGATACCCTATAACATGTTTGCAAATAGTCCTAAAGTATCTAAATAAGTGGTTTTGATAGTTTATATCATGGAGAGGACTTGTGTAAAGAATGGGGGTTAGAAATTTAGTGAAATTCATGTGTTGAAAGCCTCAAAGTGACCTAAAAAAATCATTAAAATCTTGCATTAATCTCTACAAGTTTGGAGTTATGAATAGCCAATCGATACTTCAAGAGCAAACTAAATAGTCTCTCATAGTTGGAATGATCCATTGATATAATTATGTATCAATATCATGAATTATGTTCAAATTTTTGTTAATAAATAACTTTAATCCCATGGACACCTATAAGTATCCTTCTACAAGAAAGAACTCATCTATAGCAGGGAAGGCAAGTAGTAGGTTAAGAATGGTGTATAAGTGAGGGTATATAGGAATGTTTTCATGGAAAAATGTTTTATTTGGTGACAATTAGCCCATTAGTGTTTAATATATATCTAAAAATATCAATATACATAATTTGACCCTATAAATATGCACATATAAGAATCAGTAAAATTTCTTAGTCAGAACAATAAGAACTCAATTTGGGAACTCAATATGCATATGAGGGTTATTAATAGAGTCAACATAATGAAATATATTAAAAATACATATTTGGTACTATTATGACCTCTATATGTTCTTTTTAGTGTAAATAAATCCAACAAAGGACTCTAAGCAAGTATATATAGTTCACTTGGTAGAAGCCTACACACAGTGCCTTGCCAAGTAGTCTATTTTGATTCTTTATGTTTTTGGAAGGTCATAAGAGATGACCAGATGCTAAAATTTTGTGAAAATAGTACTCACCACTTTATTAAAACCATTCAACGTTAATTTTTTTAGATATAATAGGGTAAATGCTCCATATTTTGTCTCAAACAAGGGGTATTTCCCCTTGTGAATAGGCAGACATTTCTGAGAAAAGGAGTGATAAGGTGAACCAAATGATGTTTAGACCTTTCAAGGGGGTTTTAAAATATGTAAAAAACCTATTAAAAACATTTAAATCAATCACATAAGTAATAATCTTAAAATAATGTCCTAAGGTCCAAAGGTTGCAGTCAAGTCTAGGAAGTTTGGTGAGGCCTAGTACCTAATCAGGAAGTAATTTTCACTTCTAGTCTTTTGTATGCATTTTGACCTATTGAAACATGTTTTTTGGGTGTATAAATAAGTTTTTGAGATTTTATGGTATAGGGAAATCCATATGAACTCAAGTTAGGCTTCAAAGTGTAAACAAGCATACTAGGCATGGCTAGGCCTAGTATCCAAATGGGGAGTCTTCCATACTTATAGCATGAGATGAGCTATATAACATATTAAATAATGTTATTAGGGTTACTACAAAGGTTTTCAAGATCTCACATTTCAAGGGAAACCACAAGGAAGCCATTTTGGCTCAAAAACCCACTCAAACCTATGAAAATTGGAAAAAGGAGCTCAATAAGGAAGATTTAGAAGTTTATATCTTTCATGATGATTTGCATGGGGGCCAAATGATTTTAGGAAAGTTATAATGGGTCTTAAAAAAATTAGTGGAATTTTTTGTATTTCTATTGTCCCAACTTTATGAACAATGCTTAAGACCAAAAATAGGTCTAAAACCCTTGAAAACCCTTGCTAGAGACCAGATTGGGAAAATGGAGTTAGAGATGAAATCTAATGGACTAGTTTGACTATAATAGCTATTACACCATTTATATGACTCACTCAAGATCTTACACATGCCAACTATACGTACAGACTTGTATGGATGGGGGAAAACAAAGTTTTTTTCACTATTTTATGTGTTTTGTAGGTTATATGAGGTTTCAAGAGATGAAAATATCATGGATGGGAATATTAAGAGTTAATATAACTCTAAATATCACTCTCATTCCTTTAAATATCTCTTAAGTGTCCAAACTAGGTGCTTCAACTTAGCCGGGCAAAACTAGCCTATTGGATAAGCTAGTAAGAAGTGTGAAAACTCTAATGGAAAGTGATTTTAATGTGTTCCTAATGCTTAATAGTCCATGTATGGAATTTAAACTTTTCATTCACTTCCTCTCGTGGATTTTCATGATCAAATGATGCCAAATTTGAGGCTAAGTGTGTAGGGTACAGAAAAGATGTGTTTTCTAGATAGCAGATGATAAGGGTTCATTTTTAGAGGTTTATATAGGTCCAAGAATGAAACCAATTCATGGAAAGGCATGTATAATATCACCCATTTACATTCCAATCATTATACATACTAATCAATTATAATGTGTTTAAACAGGCCCAATCATGTAGGCAATTTTTTTGAGCCAAAATAAGGAGTTTCTTGCCACTTTTCGCAAAGTTTATTCCTTGAATTGACATTTTTATTTCTTAGATTTGCATGGTTAATCCCATAACCTATTTGTGTGCACAATTAAATCCTTTTATCATCTTTACAAGTGTCCTTATGACCCTTGGACTTCTCTTTTCTTCTCTCTCTCTTAAGTTCTATAAGAACTAGCCATTTTGGCATTATATTGGATGTTCCACCTAAGTATGGAGAAGCCCTACTCAAATTTATACCTTTTGATCAATAAAAATACTAATTTTTATCTCCTCCATGACTATTCTTAGTGTGTTCATTATGAATGTTTGATTTTTCATAAGTGAAGACTATGGATTCCTTAGCATGTTGTTTCATTATTTCATCATATTTACAATTGGAAAGCCTCTTCTTACAGGGCATGTGAAGTGTTCAAGGAGATGTCAAAAATTTATTTATTTATTATTTTTATTATTTCCCTCATATTACTCTTGTCTATTCCTCTTATCTTTTCACATTCATCCATAACCTCACAATGTAGCATTGATGTGAGAAGATGAAGATTGGAGAAGTGTATGTTCAGTTTGTCCTTTGATCTCAAGTGTAATATACATATGACTGGATGTCATCATGTTATTTGGTGTATTACCTCCCTTATATTAATTTGATTTTATTTATCCTTCTCCCTTTTTACCCCCAAGTTTAGTATTAGTTGTAATCCAAAGTGGTCCATCAAGGAACTAGCCCTATTAAGAGATTCACCTCATTCCTTAGGCTACCCACAAGCCTAAAGGTAATTCCATTATGCCACTTAGATGAGGATAACTTTGAATCTCCTAAAAGGGTTAAAATCCAAGTGAAAATAGTGCTTACATATGATCAAGGAGATATAGAATGGTGGTGGCTTGTTGATTTTTCCAATATCTCCTTTTTTGGTTGATATAAACTTGTGGAAATAGTTGGAGAGGCTCTTATCGATTCATGAGGATTAAAGTTATCTAATGCTTCTTGAAAACAAATCCTTTTATAATGGATGGATAGAGCCTCCCACATAGTCATGTTTAAATTTTTTTCTTCATTTTTCCCACTATTTTTAAGGGAATTTGATTCCCTTTCATCTAAAACTTTCAGATAGCAGCCTCCTCCTTAGTTTCTTGACTGGCCTAAAGTTGCTTTTTCATATGAATATGATGATTTATTTAAGCTTAGGGAAATTTAGGGTCACCATTTATTTGTAAACCTCACATGTAATTTTTTAAGTAGAGGTTTGGCCTGCTGAGGAAGATTGCTCATCCTACATTGACTTTCTTTTAAAGCTTTTGTTATAAGCCACTATATTGTTGACTGCATCTAACACTTGGTTCTAATTTATTTTGATGAATTCATTCTCATGCTAGTTTTAAAAAGTCACTTCATCCCCTTATATTTGGGCCTCTTCACACACTTATTCCCTCTATGAAGCTAATTATTTTGGTTGCTCCTAAGGGTATGATATATTTTACACCATCAAAGCTTGATTTAGTACTCTATTTTCATAGGTATCTTTGATTATGTGTTTGATTTAAATGAAAATACCACTCACAATCTTGGGATATATTGTTTTGAATAGGAACAAGGGATCTATAGGTTCTATCAGTATTAGCATTTTGCATATTAGGTGGTCTAAAGTAAGTGAGTTAGCATTGGGCTTGTGCATTACTTTTATAAGGTAGCCTATCATGTTGGTAAGATAAATTAAATGGTTATTAAGGTCTAGAATTTTTGGATTTATACCTTTTTAAGGCTACTATATCATTCCCAAAACTTTTAAGTAATGACTTAAATTCATGTAGTTCATTTGGAGGAGTGGCATATGTAGTTGATGGGCTGGATACAATAGGGATAGGTACCAATGAGGGTTGAGTAATAGGCTAAATAGGTGGTTGTTCTAGAAAGAGAGGCATGAGAGGCATGGGAGAAATCTTTCCAACTTGAATTAGATAATTCTCATCCTTAACAATAATTTTATATACATCAGGGAGTACTACTCCTACAGATTGGACCATTACAACTATATCATTATTTAGAGCCCTTATTTAGTATAAAAATGTCATATTTGGAGATGGATTGAATAATGGTGGTATTCTATCTCAGTCTCTTTTCAATTTAAAATTAAAATCAACCATCAACTCATGTGAGGCTCTCTTAATTGTGGTAATATTATCCATCAAAGATAATTGGTCACGCTTGTCTTGAAATTGCTTGCATAATTTTTCTCCTAGCTCATCCCAGCTATGAATGGAGTTAGGTGTCATACTCTTATACCATTGAAGGGTTTTTAATTTTAAATAAGAGGTGAGTATCATAAATGCTACATTATCTTCGGTGACATTATGGACTGAGAAGCTAATGGAAATTTCTTGTATGTTCTCTATGGGGTGGTTGCATTCTCATCAGTAAAATATGACAAGCTCTTAAGCACTGAAATTAGAATGTCATTACATTGAGCAAAAGCCAAATGACTACATACATTAAAGGGCACAAACAAATATTTTCTTTAGGAAACCATGATGGGAATAGGAATTAATCTTCCTCTAGGTATGGGAATCTACCAAAAGGAGGGGTAGATTGAGATCTTGGGGAAGATTTCCTTGAATTGATAACTCTCCTAACAAGAGATGAGGATGTTCTAACTCTTGTTCTTCTAGGTGTTACAGTCAATTTAAAAGAGTGAATAATAATACCTATTGAAGATTATCATATTTTTCATGGCATATAGATGAAGTGATGATCTTTTCAAACCAAAAAAAATTGGAGTCATCAAGTGATTTATAGAGTGTCTTTAACACTATTGACCAAGAATAGCAATGAATTCTTAGTTAAATCTTTTATGGGATCCCATTGAGCATGCTAGAAACTATTATTTCTTAAACTATGCACTTTTTGAATTATAAGAATTTGTTTAGTGGAACAATAGGATCATCCCCCAAGGTGTGGGACATTTTCACCCCTTGGAATGAACCCTAGAGAAGGCCAACCTTCTAATCTAAATACATATGATTTAGAATTAACATGCAAACCTAAAAGACCTGAATAGAAATCTATAGCTAATATTAAGTCTAAAATATATTCTGGGGAAAAGAGAGAGAGCGGATTTTTGAAATCAAAATAATAATGATGCACCAAGACTAGACAATGTACCTCTACAAGCCTTGAAGAGCACACTATAGATATCAGAGGATGAGAAAATATCACAGACTCCAAAATTAAAATTCTAATTACATGAATATTATTCATGGAGGTGTAAGACATAATATAATTCCAAGAGGGATGACAAATGATCCATAAGTGGAATTTTTATATACCCATTTGCACATAATATATGACCTATAAGAGGAATCCAATTTCTACATAGAGGTATTGGTAACTGATGATAATGAAAGGGATAAATATTATCCACATGCAAAGATCAACAAATCATAGGATGTACATAGAATGCAAGAAGAAAGTAAAGAGGTGAACTTAATTATCATTAAAATGTAAGACTTAAATGATAAAGGGCTTGGGGAGGGCAAATTTTGATAGCATTATTATGGTTGAAAATTTTCAACCATTTTACAATATAATACATGGGCTTTTATAGGTAATAGGAAGCCCACAAGTCATTGATTACAATCATAAATATATCTAAGAGAATAAAACTAAATATCAAAAATTAAAACACATAATATATTTGTAAAGTAGATAAGGATGGCCAAAGGTAATCATGATTTTGACTGCATCCTCAAGGCATTGTGATGATTGCTTTAGGATTCAACTTGTCAACTCAACACACTCTCTCATTAGTTTCACAGTAACCAATATTTAATTGCTTTATGACCATGGCTCAACTTAAAAGGTTTTATGTGTAGGAATGTGGTTTTAGATATTATGGAATTGCTACCATAGAATATTTTAACCTAATCCCACCTCTTATTCTTTTAATGTTTCTCCTTAGAGAAGCTCATGCCATGTCTATCATTAAGACACTTCCTTATCATTTATGTTTTGGTCATGATTTTATCATGTTGGTCTAGCTCATACTTTAATGTTATTAGTTATATTAGCATTAATTGTGTATACTTAGGCTTAGTTCAATTTATTATGCCAACTACAACATCTTCCTAAGTCATTCATCTCGTAATCATATGATCTTTGAACCACAATGCTCTGATTCTATAAATATTTATTATGACAATCTTGATGGAAAGATATGCCATCAATTTTAGGCTAGTTATTGAAGACATGGTTCCATTCCATTTATTTCCTCCTTTGTTACTTGACCATGTCACCCCCTTTAATTTATTGAGCCCTATCCATAGTCTATGACCTCCACATGCCATCTCCGTAGTTACTTCAGGCTCTACATTATAGATCTATCATCTTGGCCACATGGTATATTTTTATTTTCCTACCCCTTCTTTAGGCTCTATTGGTGTATCCCTATTGAGTGCTAGCTAGTATTCTCATATTCATTGGGTGCTCCAATTTTTGTGCGCTTAGGGCCTACCATCTCCATGTCGTAGGTTATCATTAGCATCTAAGTTCATATATAGATACCACATGGAATAATTTTATTTGTAGTGGGATTTATGTCACTACTAATTACATCCCCCTCAACCTAATTTATATTTATCTTGGCTTAGAAATTGGTTTTGCCTTTGTAGGGCCCACTTTGACACTTGGCAACCTTCTCACTCTCCTGGTCCTTTTATCAATTTTGATGAGCAAATAGACCATCAACTTTAGGCCCATGTTTTCTTGGATTCATATATAACATGTCCCTATATCCAATGGGTTCCCTACCATGTGGCTTCTCCTCACCTTTCATTTCTCAACTAAGGCTTCAAATGTAGTGATGATTGTTCCTCTTGTGGTGAACTAAGATTTTTCCATATGTTGTCATCCCACTCACCCACTACTCTAACATATTATTCTGCTTTCATGTATCACCATAGTGCTACATAATAGATGAATTGTGATAAATGGTTAGATCTCACTCACTCACTAGCCTAGGGTTATGACATCATGTCTAGGTTGTATGAAAATCTCTAGGAGAGCAAAATAGTGGTATTTGTATGCAGTGAAAAATACAACAGATATATAAATCAATCTTATATCAAAGAAGATAAATCCTACTTATGCCTATAATTGTGGATACATATATATCTGGGGTCATGACTATGATGGATCTACTAAACCTAATCAAGGGATCTCTTACCATAATAATATCACTAAGGAGGGTTGTAAAGCCTCCAGTCAAGCAAAACTATGTAATAACATTAACTAGGTCCTATGTTTTCATATTCACTAAACTAATAACAAGTAAAAAAAGTCTAATTTATTGTTCACCAAATCTTGTGACACAAAATGGGGGTAATAAACATTAAAATTAAACATGCATATAATACATATACCCACATCAATGTATACATAATCCTAATGCATAGAAGAAAATTAAAACTATATATCTATCTACTCTTATAAAGGAGAAATAAAGTTATGAATACTTACTTTCAAAGATGAACGCATCAAGACTCAATATCTCCCTTGACCAAGGTGTTTCACAAGAGATTGTTGTGGTATGTAAAGATAACAAGGATAAATTAACTCTAGGCTACACAACCTATCAATGCATCCAAAAGACTTCTCCATAAGACAAGATCCATATCCCTAGAGAAATTATTAAACCTTAAGCTTGTTCCTAAAGTAGAATGATGGCTAAGTAGATGTGTAATATATCTTTCTTCTTCTTCACTTATCTATAATAAATGATGGAAATAGATGTGTATATATAGTAGATTCTAATCCTAAACCTTTTTGAAATTTTATCTGACAAAGTCAACCCAATCAATTCTATATTGTTAATTGATAATAACAAGTATCAATTAGAATACTAAGTCATCCCATTTGACTTTGTATTGTTAATTGATAATAAAAATCATTAATTAAAATACTAATTAGGCCCAGTCTACTATGTATTGTAAAGTATCAAAAAGGGTTTAGGCTTAGGAAGGTGATGAATGTAAAAATTACTAGAGTGGGGTGCAAGAGAGGAGATAAGGCTTAGGGAAGTACATAGGAGAGGTTGTGTTGATAGAAAGTGGTTGGATAAATAGTAGTAATGATATAAAGCCACAACAATCTTGTGAAGCACCAATGGTCTGCCCACCCCTTTCTTGATGTACCCTTTAAGGCATGCACTTAGAGGGATTGAAACTTGATAGGTTCCTACAAGAAAAAAAGTGCTAATAATTGGTTTAATAAAAATATTGTGTGTATACATATGCCCCACTCGAATCTCATCACATGTCATGTTAGCTTAACAGGGAATGGTGATTTAAGAAAGATCATAGTAACACATGAAATCAAGATAACTAAAAATGGCATACAAAAAGTAATGATAAAATGAAATTTAAGTAATTAAAAGTACAATCTACATACCTTGACATATATTTCCACTAAATGATTATATGCAAACATCCTAGTCTTAATCATGGAGGGTACAGTACCTATATTTGAGAAACCCTAGGGATACAAGACTAACAATATAAGTAATGCATGCATATGTAGGATGGTTAAAGTAGCAATGAATTACTTAGAAAATTAGCAAATTGTGATTGTTAAGGAAAGGTTAGAACCAAAAGATCAAACATTTAAATGACAAAATGATGAAAAATGAAGGACAAATGATTGAAGAACACACTAAATCATGTTGGGAAGCATGTAAAACACAAATGGTAAAAATGAATGTAGAACATACTAAATCATGTTGGGAAGCATGTAAAACATGAATGAAAAATGAAATGTCAATGCAAGAAAACTCTAATAAAGATATGTAAGAAAGTGAAAAGTAACCCCATGTAAGATAGGCATATTGAATCAAACATGAATTATTAAAAATCAAATATAAGTCAAGATTTAAGACAAACATGAAGAAATCATACATAATACAATAATATAAATGTGATATGTACAATAAGTGAATTCCACAAAAATAAAATAAGAACATGATGGATAAATAAAAATCAAAAGCTCTAAAGGATTAAAATTCAAACTTAGTGCTTGGTTAATGATACAATGTAAGAAAACACAACCATCTAATGACATGACTAGTATGATAATGAGATGGTGTAGTAAATAAATGGTGTAATTGTGTTTGTGAAGAAGGCCTACTCCTATATAAGGTCTTAAAATGCAACTCAAAAATTATAAACCAAATAAGGTAGATGTGATCAAGGATGTGATTAGCTAAAATAAATATTTAACAAGGGTAATATAAGTAAAATATGATGTAAATAAGGAATGTGAGGCACCACATGGGTGATGTGACATTCTTTAGCAAGAATGAGACACACTAGGCAAGTGAGAAAGGCTAAGAACTATCAACACCAAAGACTTAAGAAACTTTGATTAATGAACATAAACCTTGAGATAATAATTAAAATACATAGATCAAAACATGAAGGTTATATTTATGAAAAATAAAATTAACCTATCTTCTCACAACATGTTCCTTATTCCTCAGGACCCCTTACAGAGTCATTGGTCTACTATGAAGATTGGTTACTTGTGTGAGAAAGTAGGAGGCACTAGATAGTATATGATATAATGAGACCTTCTACCCTAGTGTAATAACCTACCTCACCCTAATTGACCTCAACTCTATCATGAGGCCAACTATGGAGTTTGAGCTTCGACTGAGATAGTAGATGTGCCAAATATAGATCATGTCTTTTGGTGTGATCTAACTTTTAATATTATTTTTGCCTTTTATGTATTTGATGATTTGAATTTTAACTCTTTTGGATTTTTCTATTCCTCCACCTCAATATGGATTTGGAGAACCAAACATGAGTGAAATAGGTGACAAACATAAGATAACTTACACTTGGTTACTAGAAGAAAGGACATAAAGACCAAGGTGCCTAAAGAGTCCTATACTTGCCCACAAGTAAGTGTGCAATCTCAAAATTGATCGATGTGACCCTTAAATGAAAGGAAATATGGGGATCATAATATATCCATCTATGTAATAAGTGATATAATGATGAATATACTTTTATCTGATCACAATAAAGTAAAATAATGTTATGAAAGGGATGAGATATGCTATTATAATCATGTCAGTAGAGAATCCATACTAACCTACAATGGATCTATCATAAGCATCAATGAAAGTAGTACTCATCCCAAAAAGTGATTTAAAGATGTTTTAATGTGGTAATTTATGAGGAGAGTTTGTTCCTATCTATGGTCTTACACTAAAACTCACAAGGTGAGCACCAATGAGGTGATCACCATTGAGGTGAATGATAGATAATGGGGGGAAATAATCATAAAGCTACTAAGACAAAGAATGACATAAAAAGACAAAAATGAAAGAGATATATAAGAACCAATGAAAACAAGTGTCAAATGTAATGTGTAATAAAACCAAATAACCTAAAATCAAAAATGGTGCAAGTAAAATGAAACTAAAATAAGTCAAGTGAACAAAAACAAATAAACATGAGACAAAAAATAATAGATAAGATCTATGCTAACGTCTTTATCAAAGATGAGCATGTGAAATACAAGCCTATATGTCTCAAAGTATTTATTGAAGCTAAATTTATTTGTTATTATGCATTTTAAAATAAGAGTGGGCATCATAAGATTCCCCAGTGGATATAGGGATGGGCATCACAATATACCTCAAGGTTTTAAGGGACATGTGGATGGGTATCACAAGATACTCCAATAGGTGAGGTGGAGTGAGGTAACATTAAATCATTAAAATGATTTTTATTGCTTTGGTAGGTGCATTTGGAGATAGGTAAATGTGTTGGTTTTTAGATTTTGAGGATGTTGAATTTGACATAGGATGTGTAGGAGAGGTATGAAGAGGTAAAGGAGGTAAAACAGGACCATGTCTAGTATGTTTTGGAGTAGGCATTTGAACTAGGTACTCTTTTGGTTCAAGTGACCTGAGAGGTTGAGGTTCAATGGATGTAATTATATGTTTAAAGATTTTTTTGTTATAGTATATTATTACTCATGTTTTCTAGGTTATAACTAGGTTATTTGACTTTTCCTAACTTTATCCTATGTAGGGATTTATCCCACATTACCTAGTTTAACCTGCATCTTGTTTTGTCTTGCCTATTTAAACAAGGGATCCACATTGTAATATACATCATTCCTAATATTTTACATATCTTTTGTGAATAATAATTATCTTTTTTACAATTGGTTTTCTTTCTTAGTGTGTATGTTGAAGCATCAATGGTTGTAGTAATGAGATATTGGAGAGATCTTGACTGAAGAGTTTTGATAACTCTTTCATGGTATTAGAGTTTTTCCTAAGAGTTTTTCCATCAAATTGTATTATAATTATCAAAAGATATCAACAATAGAGTACCCACATAGATGAAACAAACAAGGGATATCCTAAGGGCATAAGCACTAAAAAAATGCCCTTCTATTGTTTTCTATAATAAACATTCTCATATTATGTTGCACATCCCAAGGAGTGGCATGCATACTTTAGATCATGATGGATCTAAGAAAATCCATGGATAAATATTCTATGAGGACTCCATGAAAGGTAGCTTGCAATAACTAGCAATTGCCCAATGCCAAAGCAAGCACAAAATTAAAATGGAGAAATATGTGATGTATTTTGACAAACAAAAAAGTTTCCATTATCTCTATAACACATCAAAAAATAGCAATGCCACCACCAAAAATAGTAATACCCCTATATTTTATAGAAAAGGACCCCTATAATTTTTTAATAAATCTCAAAGTTTTTGATATTTTTATTTCAAAATATAACCCCAAATTTTGGGAATATTCTAAAAAAATTGAAGATAAACCCTTATAATTTACAAATAAACATAGATCCCCAATCTAAGCATTGAAACCCGTGTAAATATTCATAACAATAGTTAGATATATAGATCCATACTACATAAAAGTGTTACTAATGCACAGATTTCAATAAATAAGGGATTTGAATGTGAATAATCCATGAATGGCATCCAAGATAATCTTGGATATTCCAAAGCTAATCAATGGTTACATACTAGTTATGTAATGACTACTAGAGGGTGGCTTTGCCACCATGAAATATTTATCAAAAATATTCAGCCAAGATCTCTCCAATGGATCATTACTATAGCCAGTGATGCTTTAGCATACACACTAAGAAAGAAAACTAATTATAAACAAGATAATTTTTATTCACAAGAGATATGCAAAAAATTATGAAGCATGCATATTACAATGTAGTCCCCTAATAACTCCTTCATTCCCCACACATAGTCCCTGGAAACTCTGTTGTCTTTTAATATAGGCCTCCTACTATGACTCCAAGGCATCAAGACCCCCTATTGGTATGTCTATACACATGGAAATAAAATTGGATTGTAAATTCTCTACAAAGGCCATCTATCAAAATATCCTCAAGATTTTTAGTTCCTTTAATAAAAATGATAATGCATTACAATTGGTGCACAACCATAGAAAAAAAATTAGCCTCCCATCTTGCTTGATGAACATGCCACCAATGTCATGGCATTCCCCTACCAATGCCATGTTGCCAATACCTTTGCCAGATCCACCTAGCCTTTCCCATAGCCTACTACTACATTTCACACCCACATGTGACACCAATTGCATTGAAATTGGAATCAAACATTACATTACTTGACTTCCCATCCCTATGCAAAATACATTGGTCCTAATCCTCATGAAGATAAACTAGGTTGATATGGGTGTGATGTACATTCTAATTCTTTAGTGTTGAATGTTCCTTGCACATGTAGTAGTCTTTTATACATTCATCACCATTGATATTCTTCTTGATTGAAGCTATTCTAGTGTAGCCTAATGTCAGTTATTTTTATGATTGAGTTGTGGATTCAAACCACTCATGCAGATTCAGTTATTTTATGACTTTCGAGTACTTGGAGTGTGTCATAATTCAATTTCATCTTTAGGGGGCTTTCTATCTCTCTCTTATTTTATTTTATTTTTTTTTGGGGGGTGGCATGGTGGGTTCCTACAATTTTTCTCTTTTTTCTCCACTTTATGAGATTTATATGAATTTTACACATTTGAATGTTTTTTAGATTAATCTTTTGTATATGGGTATCTTATTCAGGTATTTATTTTCCATAACCCATATGAGGATTTTTTACTTGACTCCATGTCCTTCTTGGTGATTTTTATAGTGACACCAGTGTGGTAGCCCCACTAGTCTATGTGTTCACTTCTCACCATTTCGTTGGAGGGTGTTCAAGTAATGCTTCCTTAGGTTCATCATTCTACCCAGTATTTTAGAGTGCAGTGTTTATGTTTAGTGATCCTCATATTCAACATAATTCTTACGTTAACTTGGTGGTTATAGTGACTCAATATCTATGAACTATGGCATGATGGATTAGTGTCCATAGATATATATGGCTTCACACTGCATCCTCTATTTTTATCCCCTAGCTTCACTTGAGGGGGGGTGTTAGAGTATCTTATTACTCATGATTTCTAGGTTCTAACTAGGTTATTTGACTTTTCATAATTTTATCTTATGTGGTGATTTGTCCCACATTACCTAGTTTAGCCTGCATCTTATTTTGTCTTGCCTATTTAAGCAAGGGATCTACACTATAATATACATGCTTCATAATATTTTGCATATATTTTGTGAATAACAATTGTCTTATTTACAATTGATTTTATTTCTTAGTGTGTATGTTGAAGCATCAATGGTTGTAGTAATGAGCCATTGGAGAGATCTTGGTTGAAGAGTTTTGATAACTCTTTCAATTCATGCTAGCTATATTTTCCTTATTGGTGTAGGAAGAAGGATCAATTATGGTTTTAACAATATTAGGGAATGAGTTGTAGGTATGGGATAATTTTTATTTTTCATTAGGTAGTTTATGATGATGTGATTGTGATTCTTTAAATTCAATTTGTGAGGCTTGAAAATAATCTTGATAGTGTTATTTTATTAGAGTATCAATATCAAAATGTGGACCAATCAATGAAGCCAGAAGAAATCAATGAAGATCATGAAAATGACCTATAGTATCATGCTACCAATAAAACTTATTAGGATTGTACAATTTTGGAGGAGGTTTGCAAGTATCAAAGCTCATAGGTTTAGAGGGTGGCAATTTCTTCTTAAGTTATTATAGACTCAAGGGAGGGTGGGTTGGGTTAAAATTGGTTGAATTGTATGATTCATTATGAGGTTATGAAGGCTTGGATGAATCAATGTTATGAGAAAATGATTGAAAAGGTTGTTTGAGGTGTTTCAAATTGAGTCATAATAAAGTCTTGCCTTTTTACTTGGTCTAAGGCTTCTTCTAAAGTTTTAGGGGAAAAGATTAAAACTTTGTATTGAAGGGGAACTTTAAGAGCAATAAAAAATATTTTTAAGAGAGTATCATCATTCATTTTATGGTCCACTCTATGAGCTAGATACTTCCATCATTTGATGAAAGTGTGAGCGAATTCATTAGGAAGTTGTTTGTCATTGATGAAATGGCTAATGTAATTATTAGGAATGTCATCATGTTAGAATTCCTTCACTAAAACATTAAATAAATCCTCTAGTTATGAGATACAATGTCTAGAAATTTGGTTGTACCATTCAAGTGCATCACTGATAAGGGTTTTGGCTAAGAGCTTGGTGGCAGCAAAGGTGTTAGTTTAAACCCATTCCTTATAAAGATTACCAAAATACTTAAGAAAGATAGTAGGGTCCTCAGTCCCATCATATATGATAGTTGGAGAAATGTTTCCAATATCGATGGATGTAATGAATGGAGCTAAAGGTTCATTTTGAATATGTTGAAGTTTTTTATTATGTAAAGTAGTTTGAGGGATGATATTCCCATTGGCATCTCTAAGAGGAGGGGGGATAAAATTATGATTTAGTTGAGACATGATGACTTAAGGTGATTGACTAGCCATGTGTAATAAATGTTGGTATATTTGCATTAGTTGTGAATTATTATTTCTTTGGATGATGTTTATTTGTTGAACTATTTGTTTAAGAATTTGAGTTGTGTTAATTTGTGTATCAGTATTTAAATGTGGGGTATTAGTGTTGTTATGAGCGGGATTATTAGTGTTGGTGGGAGGAGGGGTTTTGGGTGGAGGATTCCCAATATTGGTATTGAAAGCAATATTCCAAACATTAGTGTTAGTTGTCCTAAGTGTGGTAGAATAATAAGGAATCTTGGTAAATCCACCGTTCTTGTTAGCATTGTAAATTTTATTATCATCAAGGTTTTTGAATAATACAAAATCATCTAGATCATCGGTTGGATTGATTTCAACCATGTTGCTTTGGAAAGTGATAATGCTAAGTGATATTTTATGGGTGTAACAAAAGGAATCCCACCATTAGTAGTAAGTGGAGAATTAGGATAAAGGACCTCAACTGTATTACATTATGTAGTGATTGGTTTTGGACTAGGAAAAGATGAAGGAAGAAATTGAATAGTTTCATCTGAAGTAATAAAATAAGTGAGTTTATAATCTAAATCCTTAATTATGCAATATTATTAACTAAGAGGAGGCTAAAAAGATGACATTGTTATGAAATAAGACTAGATAACCACACACAGAATAGTATCAGCCAAAGTGTAGGGTCGACTGCATACTATTTAGATAAAAGAACACAAAATGAAGACATAATTGGCCAAACACAAAATAGGGTCATCCCATAGGTACTAAGTTGATTAGGTCAACTTAGTACTGGTTTGAAATAGGGATTTGGATGAATAAAAAGTTGACAAATAAGGAATAAGGTCATCCCAAAGGTACTAAGTCAACCAGCTTGACTTAGTACTATAGAGAGAAAATTTTGATTGAATAATAAGAATACAAAGTCAAACAGATTGACTATGTATTGTAGGCAAAAAATGTGAATCAATTAGTGAGAGACTATGTTGACATAGATGATAGTGTTCTAAAAATAAGAAATATAATTTCTAAGCATATGAAACCAAATATACCAGCAATCGAATCAATGTGGTTGGTCTGATTAAAGCACACAACACAAATCTTGCACCAATGTTGGTTACTTCAAGTTTTACTATATAAAATATAATGATCAGAGAGCAAGAAGTAATTTGAAATTTAAAGCTATCTAATTGGTCATTCCTAAGTATTATTAAGTATAATAAAGTTTGTAATTAATGTGACAGGGAGTTAATTATAATAAGGAACTTAAAAATAATCTAAGATTAGTTTCAAATAGTTTAGGCTGAAAGGGATCTATGTTAGCAATGGTACTAGATTGGTATTAAGGCCTAACCCCTCACTTCATAATCCCATAGTGATAAGGGTGTTGGTTTCTTTGACAATATATACCATTAACCACATATTTATACTTGGCCAAAAAACCAAGTCAGCTTTTCCCATGGTGATGAAATCCAAGTAGGTAGGCCTTGGGAAGACAAGTGTTGAAATATGTTTTGAATGTTATATGTGTGTAAAAGAGTAAAATAGTGTAAATAAAATGGTAATTTGAAAAACCACCTATTTATAATATATGAGTTACTCTAATCATGCAAATAATTGAAAATGAAAGTGTGAATTAATTACTAGTAAATAGTTGTTAATTCCTTGATTTAGAATAATACATAGTCATTTCAAATGACACTATATGCAAATCATACATAATAGAGTTGATTGGGTCACTAATATTTTGTAGAAGCAAATTCTTTAAAAAAAGAGTCGAATAGGTTGACTATGTCTTTAAAATAGAAAACAAGCTATAGAAATAAGTCAATTAGGTCAACTTAGTTAGCTATAGGGTTGTATTTTTGAAGACTACTACCTTATACAAAATAGAACTAAATAAAGTATTGAAATGATCAAGAGATAGAAGAGATTAACCTTGGTGGGATTGAATATGGTTAAGATTGCAAAATTTTATGTTATGATGTTCAAATGTTGTTTTAAAGTTTTATCAACTAGGTCGACTAGCTCAACATAGTTTATAAAGTCTTGTATGCCAAAAAGAAATACAAAAAATTAAGTTGACTGAGTCAACTTAGTTTTTAGAACATAACTACCAAAAATAAATATAATAAACTAAGTTGATTATGTCAACTTAGTTGGTATAACCTGATTGCCAAAAAAATCACTACAAATAGAGTCGATTGGGTCGACTTAGTTGGTAGAATCTAACTGAAGAAGAATATTGTGTTGACTTAGTTGGTAAAACCTGATTACTAAAAAGAAACACTAAAAATAGAGTTAACGAGGTTCACTAAGTTGGTAGAATATAACTGAAGAATAATATTGTGTCAACCAGATCGATCTAGTTACCTATGTTTAGTGAAGACCTACACAAATAGAATAAATTTGCTTTGATATAACTGTGTGTTAAACCTATGCACAGACTTTTATAACTATACCAATAGGTTTTATAGAGTATTAAAAATATGAAAACATATAATAAAATGATAAAAAAAATGATAGTGTGAAATAAAACCTACAAGGATTAGATTTACATTGGGTTCACTAGAATATATGCAATGAGAAATGCAACATATCTATAAATCAATCCTAGCTCAGAGAAGATAAATCCTACTTACACTTATAATTTTGGATACATTATATGTTTGGGGTCATGACCAAGATGGATATGCTAAACCTAATTATGGGATCTCTTACCATAATAATATCACAAGGGAGGGTTTCAAAGCCTTCAGTCAAGCAAAACTATGCAATAACCCTAACTAGGTCCTATGTTTTCATATTCACTAAACTAATAGCAAGTAAAGAAAATTCTAATATAGTGTTCAGCAAAGCTTGTGGCACAAAGTGGGGGTAATAAAAATTAAAAATAATTATTCATATAAGACATATACTCACATCAATGTATACAAAATCCTAATGCATGGAAGAGAAGTGCAAATGCATATCTATTTACTCTTACAAAGGAGAAACAAAGTTAGAAATACTTACCTTTAAAGATGAACCTACCAAGCCTCAATATCTCCCTTGGCCAAAGTGCTTTACAAAAGGTTGTTGTGGTATATAAGAATGACAAGGATAAATAATCTCTAGGCTACACAACCTGTCAATGCATCCATAAGACTTTCCACAAGACAAGATCCGTATCTCCAAATAAAGTATGAAACCCTAAGCTTGTTCCTCAAGTAGAATGGTGGATAAACATATGCAAAATATATCTTACTTATTATTCTCTTATCTATACTAAATGATGGAAATGGATTTATATATATAGTGTAATCTAACTCTAAACCTTTCCAAAAGTTTAGATGACAGAGTCGGCCCAATCAACTCTATATTTTTAATTGATAATAATAAGTATCAATAAGAATACTAAGTCAACATAGTCCACTTTATATTGTTAATTGATAATAAAAAGTATCAATTATAATATTAAGTGGCCCAATTTAATATGTATTTTTAATTGATAATAATAATTATCAATTAGAATACTAAGTTGGCCTAGTCGACTCTGTATTATAAACTATCAAAAAGGGTTTTAGGCTTAGGAAGTGCTAATGAAGGTAAAAAATGACTACAAAAGGGTACAAGAGAGGGGAAAAGGCTTAGGTAAGTACATAGGATAAGGTTGTGTTGATATAATTTGGTTGGATAAATGGTAGGAATGATACAAAGCCACTGTTAGGTTGTGGAGCTAAAAGCTTCAACTGGTGAAAACATGGAGGAGGTTGTTGAGTTCCAGGGAGACCGGCATCAGCAGAGTGCAGTGCAGAAGAAACTGACATCGGCAGAGGTGAATAGGAAGGCAACCGGCATCGGCAGGAGGTCAGCTAATGTCGATCACCTCCAGGTAGACAAGGACCGACGTCGATTGCCTATGGCAGTTCCAAAACTGTTCGTTGCATGAACAGTTAGTTCATTAAACCGAGAGTTTGCATGTAAAGGCTATTTTTAGTCTTGAGTTGCGTGTCTAATTATTGTAATTAAGTGAGTCTAATTATTGTAAGCATGAGATCTATATAATAGACTCATGGGCTATATTGTAAACTTGTGCTAGAGAGTAAGAGAGCAAAATAAGCTCCTTCAGAGTGAAGAGAGCATGGTGTGTTCCTCCTAGTGCCACAGTACCAAGTGTGGGTGTTGGTTTAGAGAATTAGAAGGGTTCTTCATGTATGTATGATCTTGGTCAGCAGGCATGCAGGGCCACGTTTAGAGATCTACAATGGTGAGTAAGGTCTAGTGATTTGCAGGTGGTAGCAAAGAGTAGGGAGATCTACTTGGAGTACGGTAGTGTGCTTGGTGTACTGGCAGTGTTGTTACTGACTGGTGGAGGTGAACATTAATTCTATATTTGAGTTGATTGTTGTGACCATGATTGAGAGAGGAAAGTGTTGGAGGAGAATTACTAGTGAACCCTAGAAGTGTGGGAGCTCTAGAGGTGTGAGAAGAAGTGTGGCGACTTCTTTATTGTATTTCCTTCTGTATGAGTATTAATACAAGATTGTTTATTGTTTCTCATATCCTGTGTTGTTTCATATTTCTAGTTACTTATCATTCTGGTTAAATTCCATGTTTAGTTGTTAATAAAGAGGTAATCATATATACTCTTATTGTGGAGAGTATGATCCTGACAATTGGTATCAGAGCCTGGTTGTAGGTTTAATGCTGATACCACTAACAGTTGGTATCAGAGCCTTTTGGTTGGGTTACTAACAGGTGGTTTCAAATCTGGTTAGTATTTTTTGATTAAAGGGTACTCACAGGGGTTTTTTATTGAGTGGGAGTATAGCAATGGCAGAAGAAAGTAAGCTACGAATGGAGAAACTGAATAGCACGAATGGTCTAATTAATGGAAAGAAAGAGCAGGTAAATAAAGATTGTTGGTTAGTAGAAGATCGGTATGAAGAAAAAGGAGTAGATGTTGCAAATGATGTTGCATAGGATGTTCTGGATAAAGTAGAATCTTGGTTCACAGATTTTGTTGCCTCTTTCCATGCAGCCTGAAATAGAGCATCTTTTCATGGGTATGTCTTGGGAGACTTTGGAGAGATTTATTCAGGGGTTGGTGAGCCTTGTCAAATTATTGATGAAGGGGAAGTGAAGCTAAAATTGTAGATGAATAACACACAGGTGTTGAAGGAGGTCATGTAGGGACCAGTCTTGGAGATGAGTCTAATTTCTTCAAGAAAGTTGGGTGATGAGAGATGCACAGTAACTCTCACGGTAGATGCACTTGAATTAGATGGTGGTAAGAAAGTAGGTATCCTTTATCTATCTACTTATATTACTGATTCAACTTCTGTTGTAGAGATGTGGCTTTGTAGGCTTGGTCACATATGTAAGAAGGGGATGCATGTTTTTAAGTGGAAGACAGATGTCTTTGACAAACTTAAGAACTAGAAAGCCTTGGTTTTCAAGGAGGAGATGACGGACAGAGATCAGTTCAAGGGGCTGAGGAATTCTAAGTAGAGCAGGGTTGATTTAGACAGGGGTTTGATTCAAAAGAAGCTCGCAGGTAAAGGTCATCACTCACAAGGAAAACATAGAGACTGATGTCGATTAGAAAATCGACATCGGCATCCATGTAGGGACTGACATCAGCTATGTGCAGACCGACGTCGGCAACTCAGGGGTAGATAAACACTGGTGTCATTCATGGAGAACTAATGTCGGTGATGAGGCAGTCGTAGGGAACCAATGATGATCGGGTGCAGACTGAGATGTGACTGGCATTGGTTACTAAGATGGATTTTGGGCAGATAGAAACCTGTCAAGGAGTCTCAAACGCCCATATGGAGGACTGAAAGGGTAAGTAAGCCTCAAATTCATCATTTCCCTTCTTTACACTACTTGTTGCTCACTAATGGTTAAGAATCAGGAAGTCATTAAAGAAGCAGAGCAGGTAGATCCAGGAAATAGTGGGAGTTTGGCATGGATGAGGATTGTGATTCTTTGGAGAAGAATCAAACAGGAGTTTTTTGGTGGAGTTGCCAGCAAGAAGAAAGCACTGAGAGACGAATGGATGTTCAAGATGAAGAAGAGCGAGAATGGACACATGAGATGAAAGGCCAAGGTATATGGTCTTGAGCAAGCTACAAGTAGTGGTACAGGTTTGATAGGGGTATGACAAAGCATGGCTTTGGTCAAGGTCATTGTAACCATTGTGTTTTCTTTACTAGGTGGATAATGATTGCAACATTATTCTGTTATTGTATGTGGAGTGGTTGCTTGTTGCAGGGTTACACATGTAGGTAGTTTCTGAGCTAAAGGTAAAGCTAGTTCAGAGGTATGTCATAGAGAATTTGGAGCAGCGAAATTCTTTGGCATAAGAGACATGGAAGATCACAAGTTGATTTTTGTCTCTAGAAGGAGCTGATGTGAAGAAGGTGTTGGCGGGGTTCAATTTGTAGGATGCAAAATCGATAAGCACACCAAGGGCTAGATAGTTCAAACAGAGCTTAGAATAGTGTTCAAAATCACATGAGGTCTAGTGTAGACCTGAGTTTTCCCAAGCAGTGGGAGTTGTCAGAAAGTTTGGAGCCAATTTGGGAAAGAAGTACTAGAGGGCAGTTCAGTGGATTCTTAGGTATCTGAGAGGGATCAACAGTAGGTCGACATGCGATGCAGGATCAAGGACTTCACTACATGGATATGTAGGTTCGGATGTGGCAGGTTACTTGGATGACAGGTAGTGCATCACAGGGTGTGTGGTGGTTGGACTTCAGGATTGAGCTTGAAGAGGGATACAAGCCAAGAAACAAATTAGATGGTGTACAGGTACAAGTATAGTTGCAGCTATTTATCTCTAAGTGGGAGATTGTTAGGTTGTGGAGCTAAAAGCTTCAACTGGTGCAAACATGGAGGAGGTTGCTGAGTTCCAAGGAGACCGGTGTTGACAAAGTGTAGTGCAAAAGAAACCGACATTAGTAGAGGTGAACAGGAAGGCAACTAGCATTGGTAGGAGGTTGGCCGATGTTGGTCACCTCCAGGCAGACAGGGATCGATGTCGGTCGCCTGTGGTGGTTCCAAAACTGTTCATTGCACAAACAGTTAGTTCGTTGAACTGAGAGTTTGCATGTAAAGGCTATTTTTGGTCTTGAGTTGCGTGTCTAATTATTGTAATTAAGTCTAATTATTGTAAGCATGAGATCTATATAATAGACTCATGGGTTGTATTGTAAACTTGTGCTAGAGAGTAAGAGAGCAAAATAAGCTCCTTCAGAGTGAAGAGAGCATGGTGTGTTCCTCCTAGTGCCACAGTACCAAGTGTGGGTGCTGGTTTGGAGAATTAGAAGGGTTCTTCATGTATGTATGATCTTGGTCAGGAGGTGTGTAGGGCCACGTTTGGAGATCTACAATGGTGAGTAAGGCCTGGTGATTTGCAGGTGGTAGCAAAGAGTAGGGAGATCTACTTGGAGTACAGTAGTGTGCTTGGTGTACTGGCAGCATTGTTACTGACTGGTGGAGGTGAACATCAATTCTATATTTGAGTTGATTGTTGTGACTATGATTGAGAGAGGAAAGTGTTGGAGGAGAATTATTGGTGAACCCTAGAAGTGTGGGAGCTCTAGAGGTGTGAGAAGAAGTGTGGCGACTTCTTTATTGTATTTCCTTCTGTATGAGTATTAATACAAGATTGTGTATTGTCTCTCATATCTTGTGTTGTTTCATATTTCTAGTTACTTATCATTCTAGTTAAATTCTGTGTTTAGTTGCTAATAAAGAGGTAATCATATATACTGTTATTGCGGAGATTAGGATCCTGACAGCCACAACAATCTTGCGAAGCACTAATGGTCTGCCCACCCCTTTCCTAGTACGCCCTTTAAAGCTTGTACTAAGAGAGATTGAAACATGATAGGTTCCTGTAAGATAGAAAGTGTTAGTAAGTGGTGAAGCTAATAAAAATATTGTGTGTATATAAGATTTACTATGTGGCATCATCTTGCTGACCCACTAACCCAAAGAGCTTTGAACTATATAGATGGTTTTGGGACTCCAGGTTACGAGGATTATAACACATGGAAGCATCCTGCTATCCCACTACTTTGATGACATAGTATCCACTAGGAAAATTTTGAATAAATTTGAATAAGTGATAGAAATAATTTTTAAATGGCTTGAGACCATTATGAGATCCACACATGGCACCGGGTAACTTTTTCAAAATTGGCTGAGTTTTATTGAGCATAAATGTGACACGTGGCTCTGAGTAAAGATGAATTAATTGACTAAGTGTCAAAAAATTTCCTCATTTTGTATAAAATGTGACATAGCCTGGTGTTCAAAATTTGTGCTTTCAAAACTTGTGTTCAGAACAAAAGTTCTAACTAGTCTATTTGTGTGAAATCTCTGACTTCTTAACAAAAAATGTGAAGATAATTTCCTTGAAAATATGCTAAGTATTTTGCTTCCCTCCTAAGTTAGCCACTCCTATCAAATTCAAACATAAATTTGAAAATCCTTTCTTTTATTGAATTTGAAGCCTTGAATTTGGATGTTTCTCTTCCATGGTGATCAAAAATGGTCAACAAACATGTATAAAGGTAATGAAATAAACTATAATAATATGCATATTATATTATTATGAGATGTGTTCCATAACATAGTCTTTATATAATGACACTTTCAAAATCATCATTTAATAAGAAAAATATGAAGGATTTTTAGAAGACATACATCATGTTGCAAATGAACATAACCAATATAAAAAAATAGAGAGCAAAGTAAAGTATGCCCATTAAAAAAAAGGCAAATGAGGATACCTAATTACCCACAACTTCTATTATATTTTATTGGAGTGTTAACTTGTAGCCAAAATAAAATGGTCCATAATTATTTAGAAGTTACTATGGGTTTTTAGGATGGGACAAATCAAACAAACTCAAGGGAATAAATAATTTAAAAATTATTGTAAAAATCCACCATTGAAGAACAAAAGAATAATTTCAACCAAAATGCAAATTAAGTAAAGACAATCACATAATTGGGAAGGAATGTGACATGTTCGTAAATAACCCAATGGAAACAACATAACTAGTGGGAAACAAAATAGTAATAACATCAAGTAAAATGTGATTTTTGAAAAATAGGGAAATCTGAATAAAAATTATAAACATAAACAAGCCAAGCAAGAGCTAGTTTTAGAGAGCATGAAAGTAAAGAAACCCCAATGTGAATGGAATAAAATATAGGAGTAGTGACTTAGGAAAATAATCAGGCATATAATATTGAAAAAAAAAAAGTAAAAATAGAAGGAAAATAAAAAGTGCTTAATTTCAAACATAAGCAATTAGCAAGTAAAGTTAACCAATAACACCATCACAATCAAGTGAATTATAATAATCATTGTAAGATATATAAGTTGGAGCATAAGTAACATTAAAAACCAAATCAAGTTATTAAGTCACCAATATGTCAAGGAATGATAAAACATTATCATTAAAACCTTCTTCTTTGTCTTCATGTTCTTCCATATTATTCACTAATTTATATTTCATAGCATTTATATCTTGAATAATAAAATCCTTGTTATGTTATTGTGTTTGTGTAGTAACAATAGGTTGTGATAGACACACTCATGTTAGGATAAATTTATGTACTCAAACCTTGTGTTCTCTTTCCTTAGGTATAAATTTTGGGTATTCCTTTGGTATTTCATTATGTGTAACTTATTCTTTATTTTTTTATTTTAGAAAATTTGATACATCTCTTGATTGTATTGACTTATCTTTGTGTACTAACATCAAACATTGATGTAAAGTATAAGGAATTTCTATAATTTTGTATGTTGAAATTCTACCAATTAGAACATCATAATATCCATTATTGGGTACCACATGAAAGGAAAAAAATGAATGCCTTTAGGATCTATTTGAATAGGCAAGATAGTATAACCATGAGGCTCTTGAGCTATAACATCATATTATATAATAAATGTTATAGTATATTTTAAAGCTTTTCCATAAATCTCAACCCCAAACTATTAATCCTCAGTACATATATATTGAGGCTTGAACCATTATCCGCCATTATTTATCTTCGTCTTTACCAATTTATCCTATGAATTCTCTTATGAATAAAAGTCCATTGTATTTCACTATAGTAAAACACAATCTAAGTAAGTCTTATCTTTCTAAAAATTGAACCAAATACACATATAAAACCATCAAGGAGATGAACATTAACATTCTCTGGTGTTTCTCTTTCATGTTGTCTATCTATTGTTTCTCTCAATTTTTGCTTGTTTCTATTTAAAGAAGAAATAAGAAACTAATAATAAGGATGTAGTAGAAGAACATGTTTGTTTGTGTGTGCATGATCCAGAAGATTCTAAAGAGCTCCTCTTTATCTTGGGAAAAATGACTTGTAGATAATAAGGCACTCATGTAAAGGGGTTGTTAGATGGATATAAAGGTGGATTTCCTAGCGTAAGCTAGATCCAAAAAGTGTGAGCTTGCTAGGAGGATATCAATCCACACTATTAACTAGTCAAGTTGAAAGAAATAAAGATGAAATGCTTGCATCAAATGACAAAAAATACTAAAAATAAATGTAAGAAGAAGTAAATACTTGATAAAGGAAATAGACTAATTATAGTAAATAATGGGTCAATATTAATTCTAAATAGGTCATGTTACGTTCAAAAAATAGGTGAGGTCTCTATGAACAAGTAGGGACATAGAAAGTGAAATTTGGCTAAGGGTAGGTAGGTATAAATAAATTTTTATTATTTATTACCATAGTGACCATCGATGGTCAGGGTGACTATCGATGGTTAATCTGACTGTTGATAGTTGGGTTATTATCGATGGTTGAAGGTGACCATCGGTAGTTAGGGTGATCATCGATGGTTCCTATAGGTTCTAAAAGTGTTCAAAAAAGAGTCTGATTCAAATTATAGAAAGGGCTAGTAAGTCGTTTGGGATCTAGTTAAGGTCTAGGGGTTAGGATATAAGATGCAAAAAGGTTTGATTTAGGTAAGGAAGTTAGAAACCTAACAAACAAAACTTGAAATATAAAATGTACCTAGTTTTTTGCTTGATGGTTGATGGCTGATCCTAGAGAAATTTTGGCAGAGTGACGGTACTTTGCCTCAGGAGCAATTTTGGTCGAGGTTTGGGTCTCTATTTTAGTTGTTAAATTGTTGGAAAGAAAACCTACTAGTTGATAGCTTGATTATTTGTGTGCTAGAATGTTTGATTATGGACCTCCATTCACCTCCTACAACCCTCCTTTTAGAGGCAAAGAGAGATGGAGGTAGAAGGTTCCATAGGAGTTTAGGTTGTTGATTTTCATGCATCATGATGTGTTAACAATGGGTAAGGTGAACATATTAAATTATGTTGTGTTAGCTTGTACATAATTGGTGTTGTGTTTGTTGAGATGGGGAAGGGACCTGACCGTCAGTGATTAGGGTGACCATCAGTGGTCACACTAACCATTAATGGTTGAGTATTGAAGGTTAAGTGAGGTAAAAGTTGGGTTTGGTTAGTAGGTCAACTAACCATGGTTTAGTTTAGTTAAGGGTCAAAGTGTCAAATCCATTTTTGTTTTATAACTTATTGACATAAATTTAATAACAAAAGGGTCAAATTGGTTTAGTTAGGGGTCAAAGGGTCTAAGGGTGTTTCAATATTCAAAACTATAGTGTGCAGAATTCTAGTGTCTACATTTTACCCCTTTTTGTTATGTAGTTTGTGCCAACAAGTTTTAAAACAAAAATGGATTTTAGGTTAAAGGTTATTTACCCTGACTATGGGAGAATGTGTTCCCCCTTAAACTGGGAGTTGATGAGGTGAAATCAAATTGGGTGTAGGTTTAATAAGTGGTTTATGGTAAGTCACAAGGTTGGTAATAATAGGTTGGGCAAATGAAGCACAAACATGCACATAAAATATGACTAAGTATGATAGCCAATATCACACATAAACTAAGTTTCCATGGTTAGTAAAAATAAGTTCAAATCTAGAAGAACTGGTAATGGGGTAACCAAGCCATAGTGTTAGTCATAGTTGATCGAGTTATTCCTATTAGGTCTCTTAGATAGGGTTAGTGTTTTCATAGGTATCCAAGGTAGGAAGCGCTCCCTTGAAAAACACAAATGGTCTAGTTGTGTATTAGGTGGTGTAAATTCAAATGTTCAACATGGAAATTTTAGTCAGTGTAATCAAAAATACTAGGAAAGGTCATCTCAAAATATGCAAAAATATAGGTCAAAAATGGCAAACATCGAGGTGGATGTGGTCATATGGTTGGTTAAAAAGGGTGTTTTTCTAATGGTTCATGGTTGGTTTTGGTTTGGTGGAGAAGGGTAATCTCCAAAAAGGTGGTACTAAGGTGTTGGTTTTAAAAATAAAATGTTGACATCTTGACTATCAATGGTTAAGGGTCCCAAGATCGATCATCACCAATCACCTTGATCATCAATGCTCAAGGGGAAACCCTAAAAGTCTGTAGGTTAAAAGTGAAAAATAGAAATCATTTTCACAATTTTATTTTTTACTTTTTGACTCCTATGCCCTAGGTGACTTTGGTGTTTTGTGTGAGAGTGATGACGAGGTGGGGTTGATTGTTGATTAGTTGATTGGGGTTGTGTTGAGCTAGTGTGGGACCAAAGATGTAGGATGAATGAGGATATGATCGAGTGATAGGGGCTAGGATTCCTCCTCAACAATGGTCAAGGAATAAGGTAGGCACCACATTAATTTAATATGATAGGTTGATTTTTTAATTTGTTAGTTGAATTTTGTTAGTTTGTTGTTGGTTTGGGTGAGGGATTTGGGTTTTTAACCTAGTTTTAGGTTAGGTTGTGATTTGGTTAAATCTTGTAGGTGAAAATTAGAATTAGGAAGGTTTGTAAGTTGGAGGTAGGGTAGGGAACATAGTTATCTTAATTATTTGTTATAAAATGGGGTGGTTTTATGGGTTTTGGGTAGGTAGGGTTAGGTATTTACCATCGATGATCAAACACAGTGATCGTCGATGGTCATACCCAACCATCAACAATCAAAAACTGAGTGTTAAAGGATTAGCTGACCATCAATGGTCATAGTGACCATCGATAGTTGACCAAATGGGGTAATGGTTTTTTGAAAAAGGGCTAAGGCAAAGAGGTAGGTTTTAAATGCTTTAGCATTATAATGCTAAGGGTAACATTGGAATAAGTTCATTTAAGTTGATCTAGGTTGATAAATAGGTTGGTTTAGGTTGATAAAGAGGTAGGATAAAAAAATGGGGGAAATCCATGGGCAAAAGAGTTTATAGAAAAACTAAGTGTGTTTTTTACCAAATTTTGTAGGCATGAGATCAAATCTAGATGCAGGATCAAGTTCCTCAAAACCTTGTAGAGATCTATTAAGGGATGACTGATGATGACTGGACATACATAAAGGAGGTTAGCATCGATGAGATGATGCATTTTTAGCACATGTCATTAGATATGATGATGATCATGACCCTCATCAAGAGATGATATCCAACCATGAACACTTTTCTCCTATTAATGAGCGAGATGAACATCCTACTACAAGATGTACATAGGATTACATGACTACCCATTCAAGGGGAGATGATATATCATATTGAGAGTGAGGAGAGAGATGATCATTTTTATATGGTGAGGATCAAACCTTCACTAAGTGGCATACTAGAGGGTTTAGTTACAAGCCATTGTATCAGAGGGCTAGAGATGATAGGTGGTTGATGACAATATTAATGTTGGCATTGTCTTGTTTTGCATTACCAAATTTGAGCAGTAAGAATTTTCCCTATCTATTGTAAGGAATTTTGGTGGAGATGTTACTTGGTTAGAAAGTGTTTGAGTGGGCTCCTATTTTATTAGTTCAAATTTATAGGGAGATATGGGGGTTTAAAGCACATAGGAGATATGGCATCAGTGTGGGATTTATGTTATATTCTTGGGCCTATGAGCATATCCAAGTTTTGAGATCGATGGGGTTGCCATGGGAGGGATATGCCCAAGTGGGTTTCATGTAGTGGGGGGATGATTATGTGCTCACAAGAGCTAAAGGAGGTGCTCAAGATATTGATTGGTTTAAAGAGGCATTAGATTTCTTGGTGGTTAAAGAGGTGGTTTAGAGGTCGTATGTCATCTTCCCAAGGTGGACCCACTATACTTGGCATATTTTGTTGATGTAGAGCTATAGGTGGATTTTTATGAGGAGAGAGGGTGAGATTGAGTTCATCCTTATTGACAAAGTTTACAGCTAATTTGGGTTGGTATAGGGGATTCTGAGTCCATTCTTGAGGTACAAGCAGGAGAATGCCAAGTTTTTATTGCTAGTACTACAACTAATGGAAGGTGGTTCTTGATCATAAGGAGTTACTTGTTAGAGTAGAGATTGATGATGTCATTTTTGTTGATGGCTATACAGCATGGTATTAGGCCATCTATTTAGATATAGATTTTGGATGGGATCATGGGGGTAGGCAACCCATGGATGAAAATCCAACTAGTAGGAGTCCACAAGTATATGTATAAGGAGGTGGCCCTCATGGATAGGCAAGAGTAGTACTAGCTACCACATAGGCATAGATCATAGATTTATAAGGGTAGGTGGCCACATTATAAGTATAATTTATGACATTATAGGGTCAAGTTGCCACTGTGATGGGGGAGAGGGAACAAGCCAAGACTTCACTAGGCTTGGTGACCTAGGAGAGGGACACATTGAGATAGAGAGCAATAGTAGTTACAACACCATTAGGACCACCAAGTAGCATCCCTATGGCATGTTACTTAGCCATAGTCAAGGAGTTGTAGTATTATAAGGCCATAGTTCTAACATAGTATCCACAAGAGCCCTAATGGGGTGAGTACAAATCCATCTTGGCAGGGGGTGTAGGTATAGTGAATCTAGGTTAGTAGGCCACTTTAGTGGGTGGACAGATAGGCACCACAAGGGGGCAGGTACCAGATGGTAGTGGTGCCCTAGGGGCATAGTATATGATATGATATGTATAAATGTATATGATTTGTATACCAGTCTACAAGTTGATGTAGCGAGATGTATATATATATATATATATATATATGACAGAAAGATGCACATGATTATGTGTACTATTTGATGTTGATGAGCAATGATGTATATGATGTGATGATGATATATAAATGTTATTTTATGGTTTTGGTTTTTATGCTTATGGTTATGCTTATGAGATATAGACTTATTAAGCTTAGGCATGTGATGATTATGGATTATGTTTATGGTTGATGTTATGGTTATACATGATGATGATGGTGCTTATTTGATTATGATGTTTATGATTATAAATGTAATGTGGTTTATGATTATGGTTATGATCATGATTTTTTGATGCTTATGGTGTTGATTATGATTGTTATGGTTATGGTTGTGATGTTCATGGTTTAATATGATTATGATAAATGGTTATTGTTTGATATATGGTTATAGTGATTTGATTATGGTTATGTGATGTTCATGGTTTAATATGATTATGATAAATGGTTATTGTTTGATATATGGTTATAAGGTTTTGAATATGGTTATGTGATGTTCATGGTAACACATAAATTAAGTTAGATAACAAAACTAGATGTGGGAAAAGGGATGAAAATCATGAGACATGCATCTAAGTGAATACATGAACCAATTATGAGAGGGTAAAAAAGAAGGCATGATTCTTCTTCATTAGTAAGGACTAAACAAAATCAAAGTTAGATTGGCTTAAGGAACATAAGCCCTTTGATTGCTTCACATGAGAATGTGTTGGTTGATAAAAAGGTGTCTTCATCACATCGTATCTAGCTCAAAATCCCTTGATTTGTAGATGGTACAAAGGGGAGATAGGTGATAGGTGGTATGAAGGGTAATGTAACCTTCATGTGGTTTGGTTGGCCCCTGTAGGTGACCTAAGAACCATAATAGACAAGCCCATGTTTTAATGCAAGGTGTAGACTGATTGATATGGGAAGTCTTCTAATGTTATGTAGGAAAGTTGATTGCAGCTTTTTTGGGATAGCTTGTTCTTGATTTTGATACATGGTCTTTTATTACTTTGTTCTAATAGTTTTGTGAATCTGATTAATGTAGAAAGCTTAAATGATTGTTTTGAGATTTGACTTAGCCATCTTTCAAGGGAGTGGTCTAAATTTGGGTTTTCTCATTCTAGTAGTTGTCCTTCAAGGGAGCAGTCTATATTATTAAGCAATGTTAAATTTTGGGCAGTTATCCTTCAAGGGAGCAGTTTAAATGCTAGAGATATTTGACCCAAGTGGTATTTTGGTATCCCAAATTATTTTGATGCTAGGTTTAGACATAGACAAGTTTATTTAGGCTTAAAGTTTTACCCTTGTGAGGGCCAAACCTAAACATGAGAAAGTTAATGATAGGTGAAAGGAGTGGTTTTGAGAGATAATGACAATGGGATTCCATCTGATTACAGATGAAAAGTATCCATGATAACCATGTTATGGATAGAGATGTGGTACCCAAATTTAGGATTAGGCTATGACTGTGATGGTTAATCACATGGTTCTATATTGTAATCAATTTTCCTCAAAAGGGATGTGATAAAGGTGTGAAGAAGGTGAAAATATTGTAAATCAAGAGATGAACTTAAGTTAGACTAAATGTGAGTTTGATCCTTTTTTTAAAAAATAAAGGATTTAGATGTAGATGTGAAGCATTGAGAGACTCAGGTTCTGGTTTGCCTTCAAGAGAGGACAAATGATAATCTCCTAATCCATACTTGTGGGTTATGATGTAGGGTCCAATCCAATTGAAAATAAATTTACCTCGCTTGCTTTTTTCCATATTAGTTATATATTTCCTTCAAGTTGAGGTTTTTGATGTTGAATGCTCATACTTTTAGGTGCTTGTTATAAGCGTGCTTGATTCAATCTTAATAGACACAAAGATGATTAAGTATGGCTAAGTGGCATTCATCAAGTAGTTCAAGTCATGCTAGATGCTCTTGATAATAGTCACTTTCGAAAATGATGTCTTGCAAGCATATGTAAAGAGAGGGAATTTGGAATTTGAGAGGCAAGATTGCCTCTACTCTGAAGACCAGAGAGAAAGGGGTAGTACCCATAGAGGTTTGAATGCTAGTGCTATAGGCCCATAAAATGAAGGGGATGTGCAAGTGTTAATCCTGACCAAAATCATTGACCACGTTGGTTAACATCTTGTTGAGGGTTTTGTTTGAGGCTTCCATTTATCTATTTCCTTGTTTATGATAAGGTGAGGAAAAGCTTAAGTTGATGCCAATTATATCACAAAGACCTTGGACTTGCCTATTTTAGAAATTTTTATCATTATCAGTGATGATCTTGTGGGCAACACCAAAATGATAGATGATATGATGATTGATGAAGTCAATAATATTTTCTACTTTGGTCAAGATTAGAGGAATAGCCTCCACCCACTTGGTGAAATACTTGGTGGTGGTGATGATGGAGTGGTGCTGCTATGAATAATAGGATTGATTTCTCTAATGAGATATAGTCCCCATTACATGACAGGCCAAAATTCCTTGGATACTTGAAGGCCATGGGCCGATGTAAATTGGTGTGTTATTGACATTTAACACAATTCTTTACATAATCATAATAGTCTTGCTTAAGGATGGGCCAATAATAGCCAAGGTAAAGGATATGTTTAATGATAGCTAAACCACTAAATTATCACCCACTTATTCTACCATGTGTTTCCTTGATATCATACGAAGCTTCATAGCTATCTAAACAATGGAGAAGGAGGCCATCAAAACCATGTTTGTAAAGGATTCCCCCTAGTATGGTATAATGAGAGTTGCTCTGAATAAAGGCTCTTCGAGCATTCATAGATAGGTTAGGAGGAATGATGTTGAGGTTAAAGTAGTCAAAGGTTTTTTCATACCTATTGTTCCCAAAATTAGCTATGCTCATTTTTAGAAAAACCCCTACGAAACTTGTTTGTTTCGTGTTTTTTACTCTAAGTTCATCTTTCAAGGCAAGTTTTTTTTGATCTCATGTTTGCTCAGCTGGCATCGTTAAAAGTTCATGGCATTCCCTTGTTATGTTTTCCCAAAAAATGTGAAAATCATTACAATCTTGATGTGATTAGATGACAAAATTTCCCTCTTTTTGAGTTAGGTGTTTTCTTGTTTTCACATGTAAGGGCGGCAAAAATTGCTGCCAATACTTGTGGTTTTTAGTTTTGCATTCAAAGGCAGCAAATTGTGTTGCCCTTGCATCCCCCATGCAGGAGTGGTAAAATTTACCACCCCTGCATCTCTTTTAATTCCTCTCATGTAGGAGCAGCAAATTTTTCCACCCTTGCATCCCTTTTGTAACCTCACATGCAAAGGCAGAAAAATTTTCCACCCCTGCATGGTCTCATTTTTTGTGCACGACATTAATGGCCACATGTATCGAGTGGTTGGGGGTGATTTTGACCCCATTTAACCCCTTTTTCACCTCATTTTATTTTATTCTTCTTCTTTTCTCCTCCTCCTTGTGTCTGGATGATCAAGCAAGCAAGAGAAAGCATGTTTTCCTCGGATTCAAGCATCATTTCACATTTTTTCTAGGTAGGGTTTTGGTTTTTTTTGTTTATGTTTTCCTTCTCTTTTTCTTATTGTTTTTCTGTTTCTTCTTTTAGTCTAATTTTTCTACTTTTTTTTCTTCCCTTTCCTCCTTTGTCCTACCGATAAGGCAACCTAACCACGCCTCGACCCTCTTCCCTTCGCACCCATCAGCCACTCTTCCCGTGTATTGGCGGTGAAAATTGCCACCCTTACACATTCTCCACCCTTTTTGTGTAATGGCGTTGATTGTCACCACCAATACTATATTTTATCCTCCCCCCATGTAAGGGCAATGAAAATCATCACCCTCATAGTTCTTCCTTTGCCATCCCATGCAAGGGCAATGATTTTCACTGCCCTTACATGAAAACTTTTCAACCATGTGTATAGGCAGTGAAATTCATTGCTGATGCACATCTGACTTTCTTTCCACATGCATAGGCAGTGAATTTTGCTGTAGATGCAAACTTTTTGCCCCAATGTACACAGGCAGCAATTTTTGCTGCCTATGCACAAATAACAATCCTCAACATGCAAGGGCAGCAATTTTTGATGCCCATGCATACCTTCCCTCCATTTTTACTAACTCTAAGAAAAATTTCATTTTTTCTTCTAAGCATGCTCCCCTTTTTCTCCCCGACCTACTCGCTCCATAGCCCTTTCAAGCACATTTTCCTAGTCATGATCATCCAACATGCAATTTTTCTAAATTGATAATATTTCTCTTAATTACGAGATCATGATTCTTATCATAGTTTCTCCTCAAGATCCTTCTTCATCAACATACTTTTGACAAAGGCTCATCCCAATGACTGAGGTTTCTCCAAAGAAGTCAAAGACAATGAAGTACCACTATCAAGGTGTTTTTCCAATCACCTCAGTTACTTCTAATGTCAACGACATTAGGGATATGGAAATTGAGACATAGATATGGCCGAGTTCATAGAGAGAACCAAGGCAAACAATCTAAGCTCTAAAATGAAGAGGTTAATTGAGAGAAATATTCATCTGCTCTCCTCTTTTTATATGGTAGCTCATCACACAGAGCTCATTATTTAGTGCACCCAGTTCTATAACAAAGATATCACGGTTGTGGTAGATGCTAGTGGCAATATAGGAATTCGACTAGACCCCGAGTTCATTGATAAAGTGTTCATGTGCCCTCCTGCTACTAAAGTGTTGAAGATCAACTTCATTGAAGCACAAATGAATATGATAAAGATCTTGAGAAGGCAAAGAAGGTGATCAATAATAGATGGCTTAAAACTCCTAGAGCAAACTTGTCTAGATGGCCACAGAACTTCCCAAGGAGCGATTTTATTGAAGAGGTTAGTGACTTGATTACTCTTCTCAACAGAGTACGAAGTTTATCTTTTTCTTATTAGTTTCATGAATAGATGTATCCCTTTATTAAGATAATCCTCCAAGGCAAATAAGCCATTTTTTTGGGTGAACAAATCAGCAATGCTCTACATGAGCAATTGACAAAAGTGTCTACTACCTCGAAGTTCTACATGACTTCATACTTGGTATACATTACAGCTTCAATGAGAATATTTCTAGGTTTAACATCAGAAGGAGATAGAAAAATGACCTCGGTATATCAATATTACCCTCAATTGACATTGAAGGGTTCAATCCATCATTTTAGGAGGGTAAATGATTCTTTCTTCACAGTATTTTTGTGTCTTTTTGACTCTCAATTAGAATAGAAAAGAATGTCAGATGAAGCTTGGACCATCATGAATGACTTTGGCTATATGTTCTTACAGTTCTCTTCTTTTTGTTATCTATGAGTTGGCTTTTTCCAAGGTTATCCCTATTTGCTCCCAAGATTTCCCTCAGATAAATCGGTCTTGATGGACCTATGTAGGCAGATTATTAGCATACACAATAAATAGATGGAACTTAAAAAGCCCAATTTCAGGTTCCCCATTGAAATTGGCATGTACTCGGTGTTAACCGCTACTAAATCTAGGGTAATGGAGATCAAAATGCAACTTATGACCATGAAGCATTTCAAAAGGAGGCCCAATTTTGACTATAGAGGTGTGAAAGCCATGATGAAGAGGAAGACCCAGTTCCATGAACCCATGATCAAAGATGTCTAGATTGATTTGAGGACAACAAAATATATCAGGAAGATAGACTACAATAGACTATCTCTTAAACAAATATAATATCTGGGGCTCGAAGATATCCCTACAAATCTACTAGATGACGAGGACCTAATTAATTATAGATATCATGTTGAACAAGTCACTGTTACTCCCCTTCCCCCCATCCAATGGTCTCAAAAAGAGTTGACCTCCTTAAGGATGAGATTTGAACCAATATTGGCAAACACCAGTGATTGGTTGGCAAATAAGGGAATCACCTTAAAATATTTCATCACAGGATCAGAGGTAGAATTTCAAGAAGAGATAAGGAGGAGAGTAGAAAATAGGATGAAGAATAAAGGTGATGTTCCTTCTCTTTCTAGACCCCATAAGCTTAGGATCATTTTTGTATCAAAGAAATCAAAAGTTACAAAGAAAGAGCCAAAAATGATGGATATGAAGGTTGAGAAGCAAAGTTTCAAAGAAACAGTAGGGTAAATGGAAATAGATGATAGGCCTGCAGGTCAATAGGGAATGGAAACTCTATCTCTGTGAGAGGGTGCGTAGCTAGTCACAGGAATTTCTTCTTCTCTGCCCCACTCACTTGGTGCAACTCCTTCACCTATTTCTTCAATTAGTATTCCGTCTTCTAGACCTGCCTCTCCTAAAATTATTTTTGGTGATCCTCAAAGTGCTATTGGAGATGTTCTCTCTTCATTAGGATCCATCTCCATCTTTTAACATCAGAGATAGTTCTACCTTTGACCATTCAGTAGCAGGTGTGGTTTTGACTGATACTACTCCCATTGTTTCCACCAGTAGTGTAGGTGCCACCCTAGTGACGCCAACTACAGGGATTGTTTCTAATATAAGTGCTTCTGCTCTCCCACCTTGCCTATCAACTTTTACACACAAAAGGAAAAAACAAGCCATCTCTCCAAATGAGTTTGACTTTGGTAAAATGGTGTCGATAAAAACAAAGACCCCCAAGAAGCCAAAGATCCTTTCCAAGATGATTGGAGATAAGGGGCACAAATTATTGGAAATAGCCAAACCCCCACAGGATGTGACTCTTGAAAATTTTGATATGAGCAGCTACTCTATCTCTCGAGTTGAGTTAGGGAAGATAATTCACGAGGGTGCTAAGAGTGATTTGCAATCCACGATGGATATTATGGTTCAAAAATTTAACAGGAAAAGAGAAATGAAGGATCACTATAAGGTGATGGTGGAACAATTGACCGCAATGATAAGGAGATTCACTTTTGATCCAGAAGTGGTAACTCTAGAAGCTTTTTCTATAGACAATCCCATGATTCAAAAAGAAAAAAAGACTTATCTAAATGGAAAGGTACTTGAAGACTACTTGGATAAGATGCATGCACAAGGGATTTCCTTGTTCACAGAGTTGTCTAAGAAGACGAGTAAAATGAGGAAAGTAAGAATAGAATTAGATGACCTTATCAATACTATTTCTCAAGAGGTCAAAAGCACATATAGATATATTAGCAAAGGATAAATATGAAGGAGATAAAAATATGTACCCTAGTATCAATCAGCGTCATTGATGATAGAGATTCTTATATTGAAACTAAATAATCACTGATATATAGGATCTGAGTACTTAAGGAATTGATCAGCCACCTCAAATCTTCCAAGGACACCAGTGAACAAAGCAATATCAGTCTGCTAAAAAAATTAGAAGAGTTGCCTTGCAAACTTACCTCTCAAGACAACCAATTCATTTCAACAGAGGAAATGATTTCGGAGTTTGAAGGTATGATCCAAAAGAAATTTGAGGCAAAAGCATTCTCAATGGCTTCTGTGGATAATATCTTAGATAATCAATTAACTCTAGACAATCTAAGAACCAAGATAACTAGTCACACTAAGTCAATCACAGCAGTGAGAGATGATATGGTCAGAGCTAAGGTGATTTTCAAAAATACTATTATGCCAGACAGTATTGGGATATAGGGAGCTATTGCCATCTACGATGCTCATCTAAAGAAGGCTGGTAACAAAAGTTGAACTATTCTTCTATGCTTTCTTCTCCATTATTCTCATGCACTTTTTAATTGACTTGGGACATTTGCACATATACTTTTGTTATGTGTAATTACATGTAAAAATATAGAAAAGTCCCAAAGTCAATGGAGACTCATCTTTGACTAGGTTTTAATATTTAAGTCTTTTCTCAATTTTGAAGGCTTTTTTCTATATATATAGAAGGAGCCTCTTTTGTAAATATATCTTTTTGATAATTGAGAGAAAAAACTCTGCTAAAATTGAGGTGCTTCCTGAGACTTTGATCTCAGATTGTAAATTATATTTTCTTGAATGATTGAGAAGCATGTTACTTTAAGAATTTGTGTTGGAATAATTTGTGTTGTTTAAGAGATTGTTCTTATGTTTTTTTCCTAATAATCTCTCATATATTTTATTAAATAATCAAAGTGTGTGTGGAAATTATTTGGTGACATTCTAAAGTTAATTATGAAGACTTTGAGCTGTTATAATTACCTTTAGTTCGTGTTTTCTATATTTTAGTGGAAAGGATATCAACAAAGCTTTGAACTACTTTTATCTTTTGTGATCTTACACTCTGTTGTAGTTTTAGGTGAAGACTTTGATCTACACTTCACTCTACTATTACGTCCATTTCAAATCGGTAAGGGGAGTAATAAAAGACATTGTGATTTTGTGGGTTTCTTGTAGATCTAGTCACTATCTGAGAAGATTTTCTATTATTTACAGAACATCATTTCTAAAAGATGAGGAATGCTTTCAGTAATCAACCAAGATTTCTCTTTTGCCTTGTAAACATCATCTCTAAAAAAAGAGAGGTGGATAGTTTAATCTCACCCCTGAGTTTATTTTTAGTTCATATTAATATATAAGTAGTTTATAGGGAACCTCCCCTTGATGAGAGGAGAGATTTATCTCATTATGATGTAGTAACCCCACACTTTTTGCTATATAAATATCCTTCTACTGTGGTTGATATACCCATTTTGTTGTTGGTTGCTTGACAACAAAATATTCACCCAATAGCTTTTGACGACTCTGCTAGGGATCAAACATGCAGTCTAAAGCCTCAAGCTTCAAATTGAAGTAGTTCTTATCCTTATCCATTTCCATTATATAGCCTTATTCATACTCTAGCAACTCCACACTCTGTTGGAGACACGAACATGCACTTTGAAGCCTCAAGCTTCAAATTAAAGCATTCCTAGTACTTGTTTAGTATTACACTCTAGCAGATCCATCGTACACATGAAGCCAGAGAGCACAAGGTATTATTGATCCTATATTCGAGTTAGTGTGGTGAAATAATTTTGACATCTCTCTTCTACCATCTCACCTTTAGCATGTTAAGAGTTTTCCTCTTACCAATGTCAGATCTCCAATACTAAATGAAGCTTCTAGTCTTAGTGCTAGTAGATTTTTATCTGTACTTACCCCATTAAGATTTTTTATCCCTCCTTTCAATCGTCATCTCATGGCGGCCCAAGGTCCTTAGGGTAACTCCTTTGGTCCTCTCAATCTAGCCCCACCTTTACACAAACTACCTCATAGTTTGAGAAAGAATTTCCCCAAATTCTATGGTGATAAGAAGGTTCATCTAAATGAGCATATTGCTGCCTTCTCCATAGCATGTGGCATGATAGGCGTGGAATACGAAGATATAGTGGTGAGATTGTTTGTATAAACTTTGCAAGGCATTGTTGTCGACTGGTTTTATCAACTTCAAGCTTAAACTATAACTGACTGGAATATGTTCAACGCCAAGTTTGAGGCCAGGTTTAAACTTGTTGAATATGCACATGCCTTGTTGGCTCAGCGTACGCAAATGAAGAAGAAACCTCATGAGCCTATGATGGATTTTATAGCAAAATTCAATAAGCTAAAGAACTAAATTCCTATGATTGCTTAGCCTACACTGGAGAACCTCAAGTGCTTTTTCATCAACTCGCAACTTCCTGAATTAAGTTTCCTATTGAGACGGGCTGGTCCTATGGATCTCACTATAGCTCAAAATTTGGCTACTAAGATTGAGGATGATCTTATCCTAGCATGTAAGATTAGGAAAGATTCTAATAAAAATAAATTTTCTTCATCTGCTGAAAGTTCTTCCATGAGTACCATAGATCCTATGGTGCAAAAGTTAACAAATAAACTATTAGCCTTGAAAAGACAAATGGCCCAAGGTATGTCTACTCCTCCTTATAGAGATATGCCAAGGAGAACATTTTTGAACCAGTCATATCAAGGCAATGCTACCAAAAATCAAGGGCAACCAAATCATTTGCCTCCCCCATAGGGGAAACTTGCCATTGAAGCAACACTGGCTAACTCACCAGTTGGTTACCTTGAAGCTGCACATGACTCCTCGATCCAACCTAAGTTGGACCAAGAAGATGATGTTAATCTCTTTGTAGAACAAGAAGAAGAATTAGCTGGCGACTCCAATATTGGTTTCCTAGATTATCAAGATGAAGCTAGAAGCAAGAGAGAAATGTTTGATGGATCCTACACCATTTTTACCAGGTCCCAGAACCAGTCAACTCAATAAGCTGATAAATAAAAAGTAGGAAAAGAACCTCAGCCAGTAGTTTCTATCACTAAATAAGGGACTTCACTACCTTTCCAATCAAAGGACTCGGTGACTAATAAAAAAGTATCTCAAACCGTCTTGTACCTTCTACTTCTATCTCTTAGACTAGTGCCACACCCACTAAAGACCAAGATGATGGGATTCTTCCCTCTATCTCTAGCTCATTTAAATTATTTGATATAATTGATCATGCCAAAAAGACCAAGATTCAAATGACCAAGATCGAGTATTTGCGAACCAATCTTGAATAGTTTGATAGGCTGGCCGAATATGTAAAAACTAAAACTACCCCTATAGGACAAGATTTTCCAAAGGTGACTCATTATTCCTCTAAGAAAAAATCCACTCAGAATAATCTTGTCGCTACTCCTCTTATCACCCCCAAAAAAATAGAACCTTTCTATGTTTCCTTGTTGATAAATGGTCATAAACTAAGTAATTGCATAATAGACTTTGAAGCTTCTGATAATGTTATGCTTGCCAAGGTAGTAGATTCTCTTAGTCTTACTTTGATTAAGACTTTCAAGAGATATTTCTCCATTGAAAACTTTAGCAAGTCCCACTCCTAGGTCAAATCAAAGATGCCCAATTTGCATTTGCAGCTTTTCTAGAGAAGAGGATCAAAATGACAGTCTTAGTAGTCGATGTTCTAGCTTCTTATGGCATTCTACTTGGGCACAATTTTTGCAAGGATGTAGGTGGAGAATTGAATATGGATTTGTTTAAAGCAAGGATACTTGTTAAAGGTGTTATGAATAAATTGCTTCCTGAGAAAGAGTTGAAATATATAGTCACCCAAACATCAGATCTCAAAGCCCAAATATTATTTGAATCATCGAGAATGGGTAATTATTTCTTGACTACTAAAGATGTTTTCATCCCATTAGATGAAAGTTCTTTTAGTGACAATTCAAGAAATTCAGATGCAAAGTCAAAAAATTTGTCAAAGCAAAGTTCAGACAACAAAGGATCTTCCCTGAATAACAAAGAGAAGTTGTTGGAAGGATCAAATTCTGATAATGTCTAGATTTTAGAATTTGATGGTAGTTGCTCTTCTTCTAGTTCTGGAGCTGGAATTGTCTTGATCTCCCCTCAAGGAAAAGTTTTTCCCTATTCATATAAGTTGCAGTTCAATAACATCAATAACACTACTGAGTATGAGTCCTTGCTACTTGGATTGAAAGATGCTCATGCTAAAGGTATTAAGGTTTTTCATGCCCTTAGAGATATTGAACTGGTAGTTTTTCAGGTAAGGAATCTATACCAAACAAAAAATGAAAGGTTATGACATTATCACAATCTTGTATAGGATTGTATTTAAAGTTTTGATGCTTTCAATATTTTTGCTATGCCGAGAGAATGCAATGACCGTGAAAATTCGTTGGCTATCTCTGTGACCCTCATGATTCCCCATAAAGACTTTGAATGATATAAGTACACTATCAAGCTGGTATTTTGACCAAGTGTACCTGATAATGCTAGTCATTGGTAGGTGTTTAACAATGACAATCAAATCATTACTTTTCTAGAAAAGATGGACAACTTTGAGGATCTTTATTTTGAAGGAAGTGAATCTCTACCATGGGAATTAGTTCTCAAGGTAAATTCCAAAACCGGTGAAGAGTTCCTTCAACTCAAGGGAAATAAAATTCCAAAAGGTTTGGTTTCTCTCGAGAAATTATTTGATAAGCAGGACAGATATGTCAAGTAGCGACAAGTGGATTCAAGTTCCTCCAATGAGTTCGATCAGATAAATTTGATTATAGAAGAAAATCCCAAAATGGTCAACATTAGAATTTGTTGCACTTCTGATGAAAAGCTCAAGTTTGTTGCTCTTCTTCGCCAATACATTGATGTTTTGGCATATTCTTATGATCATTTGAAATCTCTCAGGCTTGAGGAAATTTGTCATAAAATTCCTCTTAAAGTTGGGTCATTGCCTTACAAGCAAAAATAAAGGCAATACAATCCCAAAATATAAGGTACTATCTTTTTTGAGATCTAAAAAATGTTGAATGCAAGAATTATTTTTCCAATCTATCATTCCACCTAGATTGCTAACATAGTTCCTATGAGAAAAAAATGGGAAAATTCGTATTTGTGTCAATTTCAAAAACCTGAATCAATCTTATTTAAAAGATAACTACCCTCTGCCCATCATGGACCAAGTTTTGCAAATAGTGACTGGTTCAGAAATGTTATCAATGTTAGATGGTTTTTTTGGGTACAATCAAATAGAAGTCAATAAAGTAGATCAATATAAGACTGCTTTCACCATGCCTTGGGGCACTTTTGCATATCACAAAATGCCTTTTAGTTTGATCAATGTTGGTGCTACCTTCCAAAGAGAAATGGATCTTGCTTTCAGAGATGAAATGAAAAAGTTTATTGTGGTATATCTTGATGATTTGACCATTTTTTCCAAGTATCATCCTGATCATTTGCATCATCTACAACAAGTGTTGGAATGCTGTCAGCAAAATGGTATTTCTCTTAATCTCAAGAAGTCAGTTTTTAGGGTTACAAAAGGTAAACTTCTTGGTCACACTGTTTCTTGAGAAGGTATAAAAATTGGCTTAGAAAGAGTCAATACTATCCAAAGTCTTGTTCATCCTTTTAGTAAGATTGTAGTTCATTCTTTCTTCATGAAGGTGAATTTTCTATGAAGATTCATTCTGGCATTTATAGAGAAGACTCACCACATTGTGGACATGATGAAGGATAAATCCACTTTTCGATAGACTGTAGAAGGCAAGTCAGCATTTGAAGACATCCAAAAAGTGATTGCCCATGCACCAATTCTGGTTTGTCTAGATTATACCAAAGACTTCATAATATATAGCTATGCTTTTGAGCATACACTTTTGGCTATTTTAGTTCAACAAAACAAAAAAGGTGTGAAATATCTTATATCATTTATGAGTTGTCCTCTCAAAACTCATGAATTAAAATATTCAAATACGGAGAAACATGCTTATGCTATAGTTAAGGTGGTGAAGCATTTCAGATTTTATATCCTGAATTCACACACTATGGTTTTGGTGCTTGACACAATGGTGAAGTCTATTCTAACTCAACAGTGGTTTGGTACTAAAAGGGGCAATTGGATTGCTAAGATTCAAGAGTTTTATCTTGATATCAAACCTACCAAGCTTGTGCAGAGAAAGGGACTCTACTCATTGATTGATGATAATATCCCCAAGAAAATAGAAAATAAAGAAACAAAAGTCAAAGACATGCTTACGGTTCTCTTCATCACTACTACTGATGAGTAGTATTCCAATATCACTCACTTTCTTACCTATGGTGAGTGTCCCACTTATCTATTCTATAAATAAAAAAGGAATGTTAAGCTAAAGCCTGCTAGTTATGTCTTGTGGGACAATGGTTTGTATAAGAGAAGCCTCGATGGGGTATTTCTTTGTTGCGTTGATAAGGAGCAACAAGGTAAACTTTTAGAGTCTTTCCATAATTTGGCTTGTGGATGACATTTTTTTGCACTAGTGATGGCTTATAAAATTCTACGAGCAAGATACTATTGGCCTACACTATTTCAAGACACTTACAAATGGGTGCGTAGGTGTGAATTGTGTCAGCAGTTCATCGAAAAACTTAAACTAGCCACATTACCCCTCAAGCCAATGGTAATTAAAGAACCTTTTCAATAATGGGGTATTGATTTCATCAGCACAATTAACCCATCCTCAAGTGCTGGACACAACTATGTTCTCACTATGACTTATTACTTTACCAAATAGGTGGAATCCATTCCAACTAAGCAAGCTACTTTAGAAGTGGTATGTAATTTTCTTAAGGAAAATATTATTTCTCAATTTGAGGTTCCAACCAAGATTGTAACAGACTGTAGCCTATTTCTCTTCTCATGAGATTACCCAGTTCTACTTTTATTATGGAATTACCCTCTCTCACACTTTTGATTATTTTCCACAAGAAAATGGCCAAGCAGAATCGAGCAACAAGAATCTGGTTATTATTATCAAGAAACTGGTAGATGATAATTAGAGGACTTGGCATAAAGCATTGTTTGATGCTTTGTGGGCAGATAGGATTACACCCAAGAGGGCAATAGGCATGTCACCATTCTAACTTTTGTATGGTTTGAATGCAGAAATACCAATTACCCTAGAACTACCAGCACTCAATTTGGCAAGGGCAATCGAATATTCAACCTTCAAAAATTCTATTGATAAAAAGATCATGTGCTTAACTGACTTAGATGAGCAATGAACCATGGTGGTGGACCGAATTACTACACACTAAAATTAGGTGAAGAAAATTTTGGACAAGAGGGCAAGGATGTATGATTTTTAGATTGGAGATCAAGTCTTGTTGTGGGACAAGAGGAGAGAACTAAAAGGAATGCACAACAAATTTGATTCTTTATGGAGAGGTCTATTTACCGTTCGTCAGGTCTGTGGTGAACATAGCTTCTTGCTAGAATATCAAGATGGAGTGCCATTGTCACTACCTCATAGTGGGAAACATCTGAAGCACTTCAATCCTCGAAATATTAGATGAGTTCACTTGTACATTTGTATATTTTTTGTGTTTATTTTTTTTTTAGTTTTTCGTGTCTTTTCCTTTCTTGGCTTGACTCCATATACCAATGGCTTGGATGGAGGCACTAAGAGATTGGTTTTTACTCTCATCAATCTGTTCGATCAATGAAAGTTCTCTAATAGGAGCCAACTATTGTTCCCAAAATTAGCTATGCTCATTTTTGGAATAACCCTTACAAAACATGTCCATTCGTGTTTTTCACTCTAAGTTTGTCTTTCGAGGCAAGTTTTTCTTGATCTCATATTTTTTCAACTGGCATCGTTAAAAGATTATGACATTCCCTTGTTACATTTTCCCAAAAAATGTGAAAATCATTACGATCTTGACATGATTAGATGACAAATTTTCCCTCTTTTTGAGTTAGGTGTTTTCTTGTGTTCACATGTAAGGGTGGCAAAAATTGCTGCCACTACATGTGATTTTTAGTTTTGCATGCAAAGGTGGAAAATTATGCCACCCTTGCATCCCCCATGTAGGAGCGGTAAAATTTACCACCCTTGCATCTCTATTCATTCCTCCCATGCAGGAGCAGCAAATTTTTCCACCCCTGCATCCCTTTTGTAACTTTACATGCAGAGGCGGCAAAATTTGTTGCCCCTGCATGGTCTTGATTTTCACACACAACATTAATGGTCACATGCATCGAGTGGTTAGGGGAAATTTTTTCCCCATTTAACCCCTTTTGCACCTCATTTTCTTTCATTCTTCTTAGTTTCTCCTCCTCCCTATGTCTGGATGATCAAGCGAGCAAGAGAAAGTATGTTTTCCTCAGATTTAAGCATCATTTCACATTTTTTCTAGGTAGGGTTTTTATTTTTGTTTTGTTTATGTTTTCCTTCTCTTTTTCCTGTTGTTTTTCTATTTCTTCTTTTAGTCTAGTTTTTATAATTTTTTGTCTTCCCTTTCCTCCTTTTTCCCACCAACGAGGCAACCTAACTGTGTCTCGACCCTCTTCACTTTACACCTATTGGCCACTCTTCCCATGTATTGGTGGTGAAAATTGCCACACTTACACATTATCCACCCTTTTCATGTAATGGCAATAATTTTCACCACCATTACTGCCTTTTGTCCTCCCCCATGTAAGGGTGGCAAAAATTGTCGCCCTCATAGTTCATCCTTTGCCATCACATGCAAGGGTGGCAATTTTCACCACCCTTACATGAAAACTTTTCAACCATGTGTATAGGCAAAAAAAATCACCACTGATGCACATTTGACTTTCTTTCCACATGCATAAGTGGCCAATTTCATCGCCGATGCAAAATTTCTACCCTGATGTGCACAGGCAGCTATTTTTGTCGCCTATGCACAAATAATAATCTTCAACATGCAAGGGTGGCAATTTTTGCTGCCCATGCATACCTTCCCTTCATTTTTACTAACTCTGAGAAAAATTTTATTTTTCTCATTTTTTCTTTCGAGCCCACTCCCCTTTTTCTCCCTGACCTACTTGCTCCTTAGCCCTTTCAAGTGCATTTCCCTAGTCATGATCATCCAACATGCAATTTTCTCAAATTGCTAATATTTTTCCTAATTGTGCGATCATGATTCTTATTGTAGTTTCTCCTCAGGATCCTTCTTCATCAATATACTTTTGACAAAGGCTCATCCCAATGACTGAGGTTTCTCCAAAGAAGTCAAAGATGATGAAGTATCAGTATCAAGGTGTTTTTCCAATCACCTTGATTACTTCTAATATCGAGGACATTAGGGATACAGAGATTGGGCATGTGGATATGGCCGAGTTCATAAAGAGAACCAAGGCAAACAATCTAAGCTTTGAAATGAAGAGGATAATTGAGAGAAATATTCATCTACTCTCCTCTTTTTCTATGGCAGCTCATCACATAGAGTTCATTCTCCAGTGCACCCAGTTCTATAACAAAGATACTAGGGCTGTGGTAGATGCTAGTGGCAATATAGTAATTTGACTAGACCCTAAGTTCATTGATAAAGTGTTCATGTGCCCTCCTGCTATTAAAGTATTGAAGATCGACTTCATTGAAGCACAAAAGAAATATGATAAAGATCTCGAGAAGGCAAAGGAGGTAATCAACAATAGATGGCTCAAAACTCCTAGAGTAAACTTGTCTAGATGGCCATGAAACTTCCCAAAGAGTGATTTTATTGAAGAGGTTGCCAACTTGATTACTCTTCTTAGTAGAGTATGAGGTTTATCTTCTTCCTCTCGGTTTCATGAATGGATGTACCCCTTTATTAAGCTAATCCTCTATGGCAAACAAGTCATTTTTTGGGGTGAACAAATCAGTAATGCTCTGCATGAGCAATTAACAAAAGTGTCTACTACCTCAAAATTCTATATGACTTCATACCTGGTATACATTGCAACTTCAATGAGAATCTTTCTAGGTTTAACATCAGAAGGAGACAAAAAATGACCCCGATATATCAATATTACCCTCAGTTGACATTGAAGGGTTCAATCCATCATTTTAGGAGGGTAAATGATGCTTTCTTCGTGGTATTTTTATGTCTTTTTTACTCTCAATTAGAAAAAAAAAGTGTCAGATGAAGCTTGGACTGTCATGAATGACTTTGGCTGTATGTTCTTACAGTTCCCTTCTTTTTGTTATCTTTGGGTTGGCTTTTTCTAAGGTTATCCTTATATGCTCCCAAGATTTTCCTCAGATAAATTGGTCCTGATGGAGTTGTGTAGGTAGATTATTGTCGTACATAATAAATAGATGGAACTTAAGAAACTTAGTTTGAAGTTCCCCATTGAAATTGGTAGGTACTCGGTGTTGACCATTGCTAAAGATAGGGCAATGGAGACCGAAATGCAACTTGTGACCATGAAGCATTTCAAAAAGAGGCCCAATTTTGACTACAAAGGTGTGAAATACATGATCAAGAGGAAGACCCAGTTCCATGAACCCATGATTGAAGACATATGAATCAATTTCAGGACAGCAAAAGATATCAAGAAGATGGACTATAGAAAAATATCTCTTAAACAAATAGAATATCTAGGGCTCACAGATATCCCTATAAATATAGTAAATGATGAGGACTTGATTAATAATAGATATCATGCTGAACAAGTCACCGCTACTCCTCTTCCCCCAATCCAATGGTCTCAAAAAGAGTTGACCTCCTTGAGGATGAGATTTGAACCAATATTTGCAAACACCAATGATTGGTTGGAAAATAAAGGAATCACCTTAAAAGAGTTCATCACAGGATCGAAGGTTGAATTTTAAGAAGAGATAAAGAGGAGAGCAAAAAATAGGATGAAGAATAAAGGTGATGTTCCTTATTCTTTTAAGACCCATAAGCCTAGTATCATTTTTGTATCAAAGAAATCAAAAGTTGTAGAGAAAGAGCCATAAATGATGGATATGGAGGTTGAGAATCAAAGTGTCAAAGAACCAGTAGTAGGGTAAATGGAAACAGATGATAGGCTTGCAGGTCAACAGGGAATGGAAACTCTATCTCTGTGAGAGGGTGCACAGCCAGTCACAAGAATTTCTTCTTCTCCACCCCACTCACCTGGTGCAACTCCTTTACCTATTTTTATAATCAATATTCCCTCTTCTGGACCCACCTCTCCTTCTAAAATTATTTTTGGTGATCCTCAAAGTGTTTTTGGATATTTTTTCTATTCATCAGGATCCATCCCTAGTTTGTCATCTCCATCTTTTAACATCAGAGATAGTTCTACCTTCGACCATTCAGCAGCAGGTGTGGTTTTGACCAATACTACACCCATTTTTTCCACTAGCAGTGCAGGTGCCACCCCAGTGATGCCAACTACAGGGATTGTTGCTAATATAAGTGCTTTTGCTTTCCCACCTTGCCTATCAACTTTTACGCCTAAAAGGAAAAAATAAGCCATCTCTCCAGATGAGTTTAACTTTGATAAAATGGTGCTAATAAAAACAAAGACCCCCAAGAAGCTAAAGATCCTTTCTAAGATGATTGGAGATAAGGAGCACAAATTTTTGAAAATAGCCAAACCCCCACAGAATGTGACTCTTGAAAATTTTGATATGAGCAGCTACTCTATCTCTTGAGTTGAGTTAGGGAAGATAACTCATGAGGGTACTAAGAGTGATTTGAAATCCATGATGGATATTATGGTTCAAAAATTTGATAGGGAAAGAGAAATGAAGGAGCACTATAAGGCAATGGTGGAATAATTGACCGCAGTGATAAGGAGATTCACTTTTGCTCTAGAAGCGGTAACTTCAGAAGCTTTCTCTATAGACGATCCCATGATTCAAAAAGCAGAAAAGACTTATCTAAATGGAAAGGTACTTGAAGACTATTTGGATAAGATGCATGCACAAGGGATTTCCTTGTTCATAGAGTTGTTTGAGAAGATGAGTAAAATGAGGAAAGTAAAAACAAAATTAGATAACCTTATCAATACCATTTCTCAGGAGGTCAAAAGCACAGATAGATATCTTAGCAAATAGATAGAGATGAAGAAGCTGAAAATATGTACCCTAGTATCAATCGGTCTCATTACTGATAGTGATTCTTATATTGAAACTAAAGAATCACTGATATATAGGATCTAGGTACTTAAGAAATTGATCAGCAACCTCAAATATTCCAAAGACACTAGTGAACAAAGTGATATCAATCTGCTACACAAATTAGAAGAGTTGCCTTGTAGACTTACCTCTCAAGACAACCAATTCATTTCAATAGAGGAAATGATTCAGGAGTTTGAAGGTATGATCTGAAAGAAATTCGAGGAGAAAGCATTCTCAATGGCTTCTATGGACAATATCTTACATAATCAGTTAACTTTGGACAATCTGAGAACCAGGTTAACCAGTCACACCAAGTCAATCATAGTAGTGAGAGATGTTATGGTCAGAGCTAAGATAATTTCTAAAAATACTATTATGCTAGACAGTATCGAGATATAGGCAGCTATCTCTATGTACGATGTTCATCTAAAGAAGGTTGGTGACAAAAATTGAACTGTTCTTCTATGCTTTCTTCTCCATTCTTCTCATGCACTTTGTAATTGACTTGGGACATTTGCACATGTACTTTTGTTATGTGTAATTACATGTAAAAATCTATAAAAGTCCCAAAGTCAATGAAGACTCATCTTTGACTAGGTTTTAATATTTAAGTTTTTTCTCAATTTTTAAGGATTTTTCTTATATATATAGAAGGAGCCTCTTTTGTAAATATATCTTTTTGATAATTGAGAGCAAAAAATTTTCTAAAATTGAGGTTCTTCTTGAGACTTTGATCTCAGATTATAAATCATATTTTCTTGAATGAATGAGAAGCAGGTTACTTTTAGACTTTGTGTTGGAATAATGTGTTATTCAAGAGATCATTCTTATGTTCTTTTTCCTAATAATCTCTCATCTATTTGATTAAATAAGCAAAGTGCATATGGAAATTATCTGGTGACATTCTAAATTTAATTATGAAGACTTTGAGCTATTATAATTACCTTTAGTTTGTGTTTTTTATGTTTTAGCAGAAAGGATATCAGCAAGGCTTTGAACTACTTTTATCCTTTGTGATTTACACTCTATTCTAGTTTTAGGTGAAGACTTCGATCTACACTTCACTCTACTATTACTTCCATTTCAAATCGGTAAGGGGAGCAATGAAAGACTTTGTGCTTTCATGGGTTTCTCGTAGATCCAGTCACTATCCGAGAAGATTTTCTATTATTTACAGAACATCATTTCTGAAAGAAGAGGAATGCTTTCAGTAATCAACCAGGATTTCTCTTTTGCCTTGTAAACATCATCTCTAAAAAAAGAGAGGGGAATGGTGTAATCTCACCCCTGAGTCTATTTTCTGTTCATATTAATATATAAGTAGTTTATAGGGAACCTCCCCTTGATGAGAGGAGAGATTTATCTCACTATGATGTGGTAAACCCACATTTTTTGCCATATAAATATCCTTGTACTGTGGTTGATATACCCATTTTTCTATTAGTTGATTGATGACAAAATATTCACCCAATAATACCAAATGTCTAATGGAGATTCCTCCAGACTACAAATGGAAGGTAGGTCAGATTGGATATAAGAGGGTGTGATAAAATGATGAATGGTGATAAATAGTTTAGAATTGGATAGCCAAGATAGGATATGAGAAGTAAGGGAAGCCATTGTATCTACAAACTTGTTAGTAGATCATGGAACATATTAGATAAGGTAATGATCAAATGATGTTAAGAGTACATTTACTAGTTGTTTATACTTTTGCAAGACATCATTCTTACATTGGTAGGATCCATTGACCTAGTTGACCACAAGTTAAGAATAACCAAAGACACTAATCATCTTAACTCCAAAGGCTAGAGCAATTTGGAGACCTATTACTAGGGCTTCATACTTAGCCATGTTATTGGTACACTCAAAATCAAGTTTTAAGGACATAAGAAGAGGTTCACCACTAAGGGGAATGAGAATAACTCTAGCACCCCCACCTTGCTAGTACTTCCATCCATCGAAGAACATGGTCATTTGGTAGGTGATGTCCTCTTAAGAAAGAGTCATGATGGACTCATTTAGTAATACAAGAGGAAGTGGTTGGTTTTCTAGAAAAGGAGCTTCGACCAATTGATCGATGATGACTTGCTCTTTAATTAACGTCTATTATAGGAACTCAATATTAAACTCAATTAGGAGCATGAGCCACTTAGCCATACATTATTTTTGGTAGGGTTTAGATTTCATATACGTAAGTGGGTCGATGTTGGTGATGACAAAGGTTTTATGATTGAGGAGATAATGATGAAGTTTGGAAGCCATGAAGACTAAGGTGAGGCAAATCTTCTATGTATGGGTGTATTGAGTCTCATACTCTATAAGTGTTTGACTTATATAATATACAACTTACTCTTTATTTTGTTCATCATGGTGAACGAGAATTTCCCCAAAAGAATTGTTTGTGGTGGATATATAAAGATAGAAGGGTTGGTCCTCTTTAGGAGGGGTAAGAATAGGTGGAGAAAGGATGTACTCTTTGAGTGAATCAAAGGATTGTTGGTAGTCCTTATTCTACTAAAAAGATGTATCTTTCTTGAGAAGATGGTTAAAAGGTTGACATTTGTATGATAACTAAGAGATGAAACGATGAATGGATTAGAGCTTCCCCTATAGGCAACAGAGTTTCTTAAGGTGGGTTAGAGGTGGTATGTCAAGGATTTCTCTAACTTTGGTAGGGTCTACTTCAATTCCTTGGAGAGAGATGATAAAGCCAATAAGATTTTTAGATAGGATCCCAAAAAAATATTTCTTGGGGTTGAGTCAGACATGAAAATGGATTAGGCACTCAGATTATTTTGAGAACTTCTATATGATCTTTGTGATATTTGGATTTCCCAAAGAGATTGTCTACATAGTCCTCTATGATTTTATGGATGAGATCATGGAAGATGTAGGTCATCACACATGGGTAGGTTGTTCCAACATTCTTTAGACAAAATGGCATGACCCAATAATAGAAGTTTTCCCATGGGGTGATGAAATAATTCTTATGTTGATCTTCAAGGTAAATCAAGATTTGATTATATCCCAAGAAACCATCCATAAGGGATAACATCTTGTGGCCAGCTATATGAACCCAAGGCCAAATAGCTCATGATGTTTTTGAGTTTTGATCAAAGGTAACTCATGGGGTCCATGTTCATAACCTTGAAGGTCAAATCCCTTCCAAGCACACCTATGAAGGTATAATTTAGAAAATGTTAGTTTGTCCAAATAGGAGAAATCATAAGTAAATGGTTGAATAAAAGAGGTGGTGGAGGGAGCAAGAAGTGGATGATCGAGTCCCCCATAGATGAAATTAGTTTGGTGGTTGGGAAGGATGAAAAGAATGATGGTTCCAATATTGGGATCATAGTTAGATCATGGTCAAGGTTCCCATACTCTTGAGGAGTAGGGAAAGCATCCAAGACCAAAATATGATACTCTCTTAGTGAGAGATGTTGGAACATAGGTTCTAAGGGGTCCTCTATGGGGATTTAAGAAGAATGGATAGATGAGCTAGTTGAATCTTCATCAATGGTAGGGGTGGTTATATTATTAGTTGGTGGTGAGGAGGATGAGTGAGAAAGAAGAATATCTTGGGTCGATATGTCATGTTGTAAGATGCAAAAATACTAAGGTCAACTTGTATGGTGATGACCTAACCCTCATGTTCAAACTTGATACATCGATACAAGGTGGATGGGACACAACTCATGGCTCAGATCTAAAGGAATCTAAGTAAGATGTTGTATTCAAATTTACCTTCTATGATGTAGAAGAGATCTAGAAGAATGTGAGTTCTTAAGCAGATGTAGAGGATGATTGTTCCCAAGGTTGTGGCCATAGTATCGTTAAACAAATGGAGGACCATTGATGTTTCCAACATGATATTATTTGGTAGTTAGAGTTGGTCATAAGCATGAGAGGAGATAATATTAATAATAGCTCCCCCATCAATCATCACCCTTTTGATGTGGTTTTGATTAATGTATGTAGTGATGAAGAGAGGAGGATCGGGATCTTCATGATGAACATAATGTATTTATGAATCCTTAAATGTGATGGGGGTGGAAAGTCAAAGAGCTCTGACAAAGGTTATAAGAGGTTGAGGGTCTTGGAATTAGACCTTTATAGATTATAGGGCCTCTATTAGTGCTTGGTAGTGATGAGGTGAGGTATTTATTAGTTCATATAGGCTCATCTTCACTGGTGTCTGGTGAAGCTATTTTAGAACTACTCACTAGATAGATTCAAAAGGGTTAGAGGGAGAGGCACCCAAAATGGATATTTTAGGTTTTGGTGAAGGTGAAGGTAAAGGTGATTGAATTTGGTTGAAAGGTTGAGGGGTGTAAGGGTATGTCCATGGAATTGACACTCTGGTTTTTCCCTTATCCTTTTATTGGGCCTGAGATTGGGTAAACATATGGATAGTGTGGATGAGGGGAGGTGTTAGGATAAAAGGTTGTTTCAGTTCCTCCTCACTCTTGGGTGAGAGTGTGGGAGTGGGTAAGTGTTGGATAGGTTAATTTATTATTTTAGTTGATGGTGGGATTAAGAGAGCTTCATCTGATAATAGATTATCCTCATCCCATAAGTTTTGGACAAGTATTTGGAGAGTTTTGTAGTTCTCTATGGCGTGCCTAGGTGTCTTATGGTATGAGCAAATTAAACCATCATTTAACCAAGATGGTTTAGGTTTCTAAGGTTCAAAGGGTCTGATAGGTGGTAGGTTTAAGGAATAAGTTTGTAAAAACCTTTGTAAAATGGTCAAATAAGATTTGAGCAAAGGTGTTAAGGGTGATGGGATTTTGGTTTTCAGGGTAGGGGCCTTCTTAGAAGTAGGCTTCACTATGGGGGTTGTGGGTGTTAGAATGGTTTTGGTAGGTGGGTTTGGTTTGGGTTTTTTGGTGTTGGGTGGTTTTGATGTGGAGGATTTAAAGGTGAAAGATTTGGAGGTTGATGATTGAGATGTTGAAGGTTTAGAGATAGGTGGGAAGGTGGAGGTAGATAGTCTGGTTAAAAATGATGGGGAATTGATGTTTTGGAAGGGGTAGGTAAAGGTAGAATGAAAGGATGAAGTTTAGTTCAGGTAGTTTTGTGAGGGTTCACCTTCTTGGTAGAAGGATGAGCTCCTAGAACGAAAGAAGGATGAGGTCCCAAGATAGAAGGTAAGAGGGAAAGAGGTGGTATGGTTCTAGTTCTAAGTGGGAGTTTGGGTGGTTTCACCTTCTTGGTTGGTTTCGTTAAGGTTTTCTTTGGTGGACTAGATGGGTTTAAATCCAAATTCAAAAATGGATGGATAAGGTTATGAGTAGGGAGTATCCCTAAGTTCTTGATAGGTTTGATTAAAAAGGTGTAAGGTGATTTGATAATTTTGGATGGAGATGGTTCTTACACAATTTTGGAAGGGGGGATGTTTGATGATGGGATTGAGGTGATGGTAGGTTTAATGGTGGATGAAAGTGAGGTTAAAGGTTCATGCTTATTGTGATAAGGGAGCCCAAGATGGTGCCAAAAGGTGGCTTGATCCAAAATGGATTGAGAAGAGAATTCTAGGCTTTGAACTAGTCTAGAGAAGGGTTTGTAAATTGGTTTGGTTCCTTGGGAACTGGATTCAAAGATTAGGCCCCTAGGTTGAGGTAAGGGAGTGGTTTCTTCACATTTGTCCTTGATGAAAGGTTCCAAGATTTGTGAAGATGTTTCCTTCATGGAGGGAGTAGGTAAAGTGATCTCTCCTTGTGGAATGGTTTCCAAAGAGAGAGATGGTGATTTCATGATGGGGAAGGAAGGTGTGAGGGAAATGGTTGCCTCCTTTGGTATGTCTATCAAAGGAGAGGTAGGTAAGTCTATTATCTCATCAAGTGAAAGAGAGGAGATGGTTGCTTCCTTTATTTGGGTGCCCAAAGGAATGAAAGGTAATTCTACCACTTTAATAGGTGGAGTGGAGGAAGAGGTGGTTGAGGTAATGGTTTCCTCAATGATAGGTTCATTGATAATTACATTGATCGTATGGACCTCATGGGTGTGAGATGATTATATTTTGTTGTCATCATGGTTGGTAGAAGGGGCATAATTAGGAAAAGGTTATTGAAATATGTCAAATGATTGATTTAGAGGTATATTGGGATTGTCTAATTCAAGTTTTCCTTTATCAATTAAGTTTTAGGTAATGGTTTTAAGGGTGTTACACCCACTAATGTGATGTCTAATAACATGGTGTAAGGCACATAGATCATTCTTGTTGTACCAACCAGGCACAAGATGAGAAGCATAAAATTGTAGAGGAGGTTTGATAGGGGGAAGCTATATGTTGTTGGCTTTAAGTAACTTGTCCAAACTTGAAGCATATGACTCCCCTAGTGGAGTGTATTGTTTTGGGGTAGCCCATTTTTTTATTTTGGGTTTGTTGATTGAAGGAGTTAGAGGAGTTGGTTTGGTTGGGTTGGTTGACAATTGGAGGTGGAATGGTTTTAAAGACAACCGTGTTCATGACTACCTTTGGTTTGGTGTTGGGGTAGTTAGATTGGTTGGTGGTTTTGGATGGGGAAGGGTCATTGGATTTAAATCTAGAGTTTTTGTTTCTTAGTTTCAATTTCCCCTCATCAATAGCTCTAATTTCTAGTTTGCATGCCACGATGAAAGCCTCATCAAAAGTTTTAAAGGTTTGAACTTTTAGAGTAGGGGCAATGTGTTTGGCACAAGCCTAAGAGAAGAGTTTGGTCAACTTAAGTTGGGGAAAAGAGAAAGAGATTTCATTGATAAGACCTCTCCATCTAGCTATGAAATCTATAATTGATTCTTCATCAAATTGCCTGATGGAGTAGAGGTCAGTGATAGAGATATTCTAAGATATATTGAATGAGAAGTGGTCTAAAAAGGTTTGGGAAAGTTGAGAAAAGGAAAAGATGGAGTACTTTGGTGAGATCACTATACCAATCTAAAGTTGGTCTAGATAAAGACATAAGAAAGGTGCGAAGGATAAGAACATCATCATAGGCAATCAAGTAACAAGAATGTTGAAACACTCTTAAGTGTTGTTGGGGGTCCTCCTTGCTTTGGAATTTAGAAAATTTGGGTAATTCCCATTAAGGAGGGTAAGGTTAGATGGGGATGGATGGGTTAATAGGTTCATTACATATTTGGTCTTAAGATAGGATGTTGTGAGCCCCAGAGATAGATGACTCTAGGTTGGTCATTTTATCCATCAACATTTTGACCAAATCTGTTTGGGGTTGGGTAGTTCCATAATTATATGGTAAGTTTTGTTGAGGTTAGGTGGATGTAATATATGGATAACTGGTATAAGGTTGAGAGGATGACACATGTTGATGTGTGGTTATTGAGGGTTGTGATGATGCCACATAAGGGTTGATGGGCATAAAAGGTTGGGTAGAAGGTGGAGCTATGTATCCTTGTGGATTAGGAACATAGTGTGGATAGGGTGTCATAGTTATTTGTTGAGGGGTTGATGTGGGTTAATTTGGAGGTATGATTGAATTGGTATATTGGGGAATCATTGTATATTGATTTGGAGGTACATATGGTTTAATTGGTTGGGGGTGAATGGTAACCCTAGTATTGATAGGTGGAAGGGTAGAAGGTATAGAAAGCACCATATTTTGGAGTGGGGTGGAGATTAGTGGGTTGGTAGTGATGAGGGTAATAGTTTCAATATGGGTAGAAGATATCCCCATGGTGGAAGGAGTAAAGGTAACTAAAGGTAAGGTTGCCCCTATGTTAGAGGAGTTTTTGGTTGGTGTAAGGGGTGTTTAGTTAATGGTTGGGTGGTTTGATTGAGTTTGGGTAGAGGTAGTAGGTGGATTATTAGTGGAGGAAGATGCTTGAGTGGTCATATGTTGGGTAGAGGTAGTTAAAATCATAATATGGGGAGGCATCCCATAAGGTGGATCACTAGGAGGAACTAAAGCAAAGGTGCGATGAGATAAGGTGTTGAGGTAATGTTGGAGGGTCGCGGGGTTATTGTCAAGGAAAGTGGTGAAACCCACATCACCTTGGAAAACTATATGAGGCATGGTGGTGGGGGGGTAGTAGAAGGATGAGGAGAACCCTCAACATCTGAGGTATACTCCATGGAGGAAGAAAAAGAAGAAGGTGGATCTTGGTTGGTTTGATTTCTCAATTGTTGTCTAGTAAAAACCATATGACAAATAGAAAGGAATAAATAAATCTCACAACTCAAACACAAATCAAACAAAAAGAAAAAGATCTCAAAGCAATCAAACATACACTAGAGTGCATCTAAAATCCTAGGATATCTTTTGTCTCACTTTTGGCTTATGCCTTAGAAAGTGTGAAAAAGAAGTTGGTTTGTAGAGTAGGTACTAAAAAAGAAATCTATGGTTGGTTTTAGGTGTTCAAGGATCTCAAAAGGATCTATATTAGAAATAAATACATGACTTGGTATTGGGGCCTACCCCCTCACTTCACACACCACAGCGATAAGGGTGTCAGGTGCTTAGCTAGTATATATTAATTTTTAGAGTTTAGACTCAACCAGAGAGCTAAGTTTTGGTTCTCTTCTTGGTAATTACCTCCAAGTAAGATAGCCAAAGGGTGAAGGTGATCCACTAGGATATGAAGCCCTACTCGATCCTTATGTCAATTGTTTTGATGTTTAATTGATTTAAGTGGTTTGGTATAGTGTGTGATAAAGAAGTGAAGCTACGATTGATTATTTGCCTTTAATTTAACTAAATGATCTAAACATGCAAGAAATCAATGTATGCAAGGTTTATTTTATACCCAAAATAAATTTTAATTTATTTATATGAGCATAGAATAAGGAAGAAAAGGGAACCTAAATGCTACTAGGTCCCACCGGGCATGCCATAAAGTTTCTCTCAATTTTTGCTTGTTTTTATTTAAAGAAGAAGTAAGAAACTAGTAATAAGGGTGTGGTAGAAGAACCTATTTATTTGTGTGCACATGATCCAAATGATTATGAATATCTTCTCTTTGTCTTGGGAAGAATGATATATAGATAAGAAAGCACTCATGCAAATGGGTTTTTAGATGGATAGCAAGGTGGAGTGCCTAGCGTAAGTTAGATCCAAGAAGCGTGAGCTTGTTAGGAGGATGTCAATCCACACTCTTAAAATAGTTTAGTTAAAGTAAATAAAGATGAAATACTTGCATCAAATGACAAAAAACACTGAAAGGAAATGCAAAAATTAAATTCTTAATAAAGTAAATAGACTAATTATAGTCAATAATGGGTCAATATTAATGTTAAATAGGTCAGGTTAGGTTCAAAAAATAGGTGAGGTCTCTGTGAATATGTTGGGGGATCAATCCAACAATAGATTACAATTGTGACAGCAATAAACGCAGAATTAAACCAGATTGACAAGTAATTAGAATGATAATAGTAAGAACAAGAGATACAAGAAAACACCCTGAAAACTTGTATTAACAAACTCTTTACAAAAAGAATACAATTGAAGAAAGCTTCTTTCTTCCACACCTCTCCTAGATGTATAGATCTCTCAATAGATCTCTATTCCTCAAGAGCTCTCTCTCTCAAGAACAATCAACTCCAACAAGCCTAGATTGATTCAATTCTATACTGTTTTTCACACACAATGAATTACAATAATTCACCCAACTACAATAATCCACTACAAAACTACTACAAAGCTAAGAAGATCTAATTCTTCATATAGAATTAGGAGACTTGAGCATGTACACCCAACAAGCAGTTAAGCCACTTGAACAAGGGCTCTAAAAATAGTATTGCTAACAATAGAGACGCGAGCTTGAGTCTACAACTCAAACTTATCATGCAAACACTCGCTTCTGTCCATGAAAATAGCTTTTTGGACACGCAGGTAACCGACGTCGGTTCCTGCTGCTTATCTGTGACGACCGTCGGCCGACCCTCTACCGATGTCGGTGTCTCTGCAACTGCCTGTGACCGACGTCGGTTACTCCTGACCGACGCCGGTGTCTGTGTAGACCCAAACCTGATAATGAATGCTCCTTGGTGAAGCTTTTAGCTCCACACCCTAACAATCTCCCACTTGGAGATAAACAGCTGCACCAGTACTTGTACAGCAACATCTTCTAGCTCCTCCATCTTCAACTCAATCATGAAGACCAACAGAAGTTGAATGAAGATTCAACTTCTCCTTTGTAACCGGCTTGGTTAACATATTAGCAGGATTCCTATCTGTATGGATCTTCTCCAGCTTCAACTCACCATCTTCCAATACCTGTCGTATGAAGTGATACCTTAGCTGTATGTGCTTTGTTCTTGAATGAAAGGCTGAATTCTTAGCCAAATGGATTGCACTCTGACTGTCACTATACAATATGTAACTCTCATGCTCCCTACCAAGCTCATCCATGAACCGTGTCATCCATATCATCTCCTTGCTAGCTTTTGTGGCTGCAATATACTCTACTTCTGTAGTTGACAAGGCAACAACCTTCTCCAACTTAGATATCCAGCTAACCGCCGTTCCACCTACAGTAAAAACATAACATGTAGTGCTCCTCCTGCCATCCAAATCACCTACCATATCTGAATCTACATAGCCATGTAGAGAAGTATCTGAACCTCCATAACACAAGTGCTTACTGCTGGTTCCTCTCAGATATCTAAGGATCCACTGAACTGCTTTCCAATGTTCCTTACTTGGATTGGCCATATACTTACTTACCACTCCCACTGCTTGGGCAATATCTGGTCTAGTACACACCATTGCATACATCAAACTCCCTACTGCAGAAGAATATGGAACCTTACTCATGTACTCTACCTCTTCATATGAATTAAGACATTGTTCTTTACTCAACTTAAAATGTCCAGCCAAAGGTGTGCTTACCGGTTTAGCATCCTGCATATTGAACCGTTTCAACACCTTGTCCACATAGTCTTCTTGAGACAATATCAACCTGTGATTTTTCCTGTCTCTCTTAATGCTCATGCCAAGGATTTTCTTTGTTGCTCCCAAATCTTTCATAGCAAACGTTTGAGCTAATTTCACCTTAAGCTCTAAGATATCCTGCATGTGAGATCCTACAACCAGCATGTCATCTACATACAACAATAGAATAATATATCTACCGTTATCAAATCTCTTGAAATACACACAATGGTCTGATTGACACCTACTGTAGCCATGCTCAGTCATAAACCTGTCAAATTTTAAGTACCATTGCCTAGGAGCTTGCTTGAGGCCATACAAGCTTTTCTTTAATCTACACACAAACTTCTCCTTACCCTTGACCTCAAATCCTTCTGGCTGTTCCATATATATTTCCTCATCCAAATCTCCATGAAGAAACGTTGTCTTAACATCTAGCTGCTCAAGATGCAAATCCTCAAAAGCAACCAAAGACAATACAACCCTTATTGAAGTCATTTTAACAACAGGAGAAAAAATCTCACCAAAGTCGATACCTGGCTTTTGTGCAAATCCTTTTACTACTAATCTGGCCTTGTATCTCATCTGTCCATTCTCACCTTCCTTCAACCTGTAGGTCCATCTGTTCTTGAGTGTTCTCTTACCAGCTAGAAATTCAACTAAATCTCATGTTTGGTTCTCTCTTAAGGACTCCAACTCCTCAACCATGCCACGCTCCCACTCACTCTTGGACTCCACCTGTATTGCTTCTTCAAAACTCTCTGGTTCTCCACCATCAGTTAGCAATAAATAAAATAAAGAAGGAGAATATCTAATTGGAGGCTTGCTCACCCTTTCTGACCTCCTGATGGGTGTCTGAGACTCGTCCACAACACCCTGTCCACCCAAATTCTCTGACAGTGACCGACCTCGGTCACCTGCAGACCTGTTACTGGCTGACGTCGGTTTTGCCTGACCGACCTCAGTACCTGTACGACTGACGTCGGTCTTTGTATGGCCGACGCTAGTTTCTATCCTGTCGACGCCAGTTCCTAACCTACCGACATCAGTCTCTGTGTTTTCCTGTAAGTGATTATTTCTTCTTCTCACGAGCTCATCTTGGACTTTTACCTCATCCAATTCACCATTGCTCTGCTCAGACTGATTCAACTTCCTTAGCTGATCACAATACATCACTCTTTCATTTAAAACAACATCACGGCTCCTGATTACCTTGTTAGTTTCTAGATTCCACAATCTGTAACCAAAATCATCTGAGCCATAGCCAATAAATGTGCATCTCATAGACTTAGCATCAAGCATCTTTCTATTTTCCTTATCTATATGCACAAAGGCTTCACAACCAAAAACTTTGAGATATGAGAGATCAACCTTTTTACTTGTCCATGCCTCTTCTGGAATACCACCATCCAGAGCTGTAGAGAGTCCTCTGTTAATCAGGTATACTGCAGTGTCAACAGCTTGTGCCCAAAACTGTAAGGGCAAACCGGCATGCAATCTCATACATCTTGCACCCTCCATTATTGTCCTGTTCATCCTTTCAGCAATACCATTCTGCTGAGGTGTCCTTGGAACCATCCTTTGCCTACGGATTCCATGCATGTAACAATAATCTCTGAACTTATGACTACAAAACTCACCACCATTGTCTGATCTCAGGCACTTTAATCTTTTACATGTTTCATTCTCAACTATAGCTTTCCAAACTTTAAAAGTATCAAATACATCAGATTTCTTTCTAATACAATAGATCCATACCTTCCTTGTAGCATCATCTATGAAAGATACATAGTACTGTGATCCTCCAATGGAAGCAACCTGAGCTGGTCCCCACACATTTGTGTGAACAAGCTCCAACTTGTGCCTCTTCTTAGTAGACCCAATTTTGAGAAAACTAACCCTTTTCTATTTTCCAAATACATAGTGCTCACAAAACTCTAGATCTATGCCTTTTAAATCTGAAAGCATACCTTTGGACTTAAGAATTGACATCCCCTTTTCACTCATGTGGCCAAGCCTTGAGTGCCACAATTTAGCGTCCACATCTGAAGTAGATAATACAGAAGGAGATTTTTTAGTAACACAATTACACAAATAGAGAGTACCTTCTCTCTTACCTCTGGCCATAACAAGTGCACCCTTGGTCACCTTTCAAGATTCTGCTGTGAGAGTTACTGTACAACCCTCATCCCCTAACTTTCTTGCAGAAATCAAATTTTTCTTCAAGCTAGGAACATGCATCACATCTCTCAACACCCATGTGTTGGTATTCTGCATCTTCAGCTGCACTTTACCTTTGCCGATTATTTTATAGGGCTCATCATCCCCTAGATACACTATTCCAAAATCTCCATGGATATAGTCACTGAAATATTCCCTGTTAGGAGTAGCATGAAAAGATGCACCAGAATCTAATACCCAAGATTCTATATTATTATGCAGAGAGAAAATTAAAGCATCCTGTGCAATACCTGCAATCTTGGCTTCTTCCTTTCCTTCGTGCTGATTGTCCTCCTTAGGATTTGACCAACAATCTCTGCTTATGTGCCCCATCTTTCCATAATTCCAGCATTATGGCCTTCTGCCATTTCTGGATTTAGATCTGCCTTTCCCCTTTGACTTGGATCTTGATCTGCCTTTCTTGCTCTTCTCTTTCTGCCTTCCCCTGCTCTCAAAACTTAAAGCGTTCCCAGATGCCTCTTCTGTGCTTTTCCTGTGTATTTCCTCATTCAAGATAACACTAACAACATCCTCTACTTTCAAAATATTTGATGTAGATGCAGTATTACTTACTGCCATTACTAAGCCATGCCAGCTTTCAGGCAAAGAACATAATATTAAAAGAGCTTTTATCTCATCATCAAACACTATATTCACTGAACTTAACTGATTCACAATTCCATTGAAATCATTCAGATGAGTAGAAACAGATCCACTTTCATTCATATGCAAATTAAATAACTGCTTCATAAGATATACCTTATTGGAAGCTGAGGGTTTTTCATACAAATTTGCTAACGTAGTCATCAACTCTACCGTAGACTTTGCCTGTGATAAATTGGATATCACAGTGGATGCTAGACTCAGTCTTATAGACCCCAGAGCCTTTCTGTCAAGAACTTCCCATTCTTCATCCTCCATGTCTTTGGGCTTCTTTGCAACCCCACCTAACGGTAAGTAGAGATCTTTCTGATACAGATAGTCCTCTATCTGCATTCTCCAGTGTTGGTAATTTTTGCCATTGAACTTTTCCATTCTCAATTTACTTTCATCTGCCATTGCTTCTCCCACTCAAACAAAAATCCCTGCAGAAACTCCTGTGAGAACTTGTAATCAATACACACTACACAGATCTGAACCACCTGTTAGTGAACCTGAACTTTGATACCAATTATCAAGCTCTGAACCTATAACCAATGCTTTGATACCACTTGTTGGGGGATCAATCCAACAATAGATTACAATTGTGACAGCAATAAACACGAAATTAAACTAGATTGACAAGTAATTAGAATGATAATAGTAAGAACAAAAGATACAAGAAAACACCCTGAAAACTTGTATTAACAAACTCTTTACAAAAGGAATACAATTGAAGAAAGCTTCTTTCTTCCACACCTCTCCTAGATGTATAGATCTCTCAATAGATCTCTATTCCTCAAGAGCTCTCTCTCTCAAGAACAATCAACTCCAACAAGCCTGGATTGATTCAATTCTGTACTGTTCTTCACACACAATGAATTACAATAATTCACCCAACTACAATAATCCACTACAAAACTACTACAAAGCTAAGAATATCTAATTCTTCATATAGAATTAGGAGACTTGAGCATGTACACCCAACAAGCAGTTAAGCCACTTGAACAAGGGCTCTAAAAATAGTATTGCTAACAATAGAGACGCGAGCTTGAGTCTACAACTCAAACTTATCATGCAAACACTCGCTTCTGTCCATGAAAATAGCTTTCTGGACATGCAGGTAATCGACATCGGTTCCTGCTGCTTGTCTGTGACCGTCGTCGGCTGACCCTCTGCCGACGTCGGCATCTTTGCAACTGCCTGTGACCAACGTCGGTCGCTCCTAACCGACGTCGGTGTCTGTGTAGACCCGAACCTGATAATGAATGCTCCTTGGTGAAGCTTTTAGCTCCACACCCTAACAGAATAGGCAGGGACATAGAAAGTGGAATTTGGCCAAGGGTAGGTAGGTATAAATAACTTGTTATTTTTTCTTACCATAGTGACCATCAAAAGTCAGGGTGACCATTGGTAGTTAATCTGATCATCAACAGTTGTGTGACTATCGATAGTTGAAGTGACCATCGGTAGTTAAAGTTAACCATTAACAATTCTCATAGGTTCTGAAAGTGTTTGGAAAAGAATCTAATTCAAATTATAAAAAAGGGTCAGTAAGTTGTTTAGGATCTAGTTAAGTTTTGGGGGTTAGGATATAAGATGCAAAAAGTATTAATTCAGGCAAGGAAGTTAGAAATCTAACAAACAAAACCTGAAATACAAAATGTACCTAGTTTATTGCTTGACAGCTGATGGCTGATCCTGGACCAATTTTAGTAGAGTAATGATAATTTTCCTCAATAGAAATTTTGGTATAGGTTTGGGTCTCTATTGTAGTTTTTAAATTTTTGGAAGGAAGACCTATTGGTTGACAGATTGATTACATGTGTGCTGGAATGTTTGATTATGGATCCCTATTCACCTCCTACTCCCCTCCTTTTATAGGTAAAGAGAGATGGAGGTAAAAGGTTCTATAGGAGGTTAGGCTATTGATTTTGATGCATCATGATGTGTTAGTAATGGGTAAGGTAACCATATATAATTATGCCTTGTTATCTTATACACAACTAGTGTTATGTTTGTTGAGATGGGGAAGGGACCTGACCATTGGTGATCAAGGTGACCGTCAATGATCACTCTAACTGTCAATGGTCGAGTGTCAAAGGTTAAGTGGGGTAAAAGGGTGGGTTTGGTTAGTAGGTCAAACTAACCATGGTTAGGTTTGGTTAGGGGTTAAAGGGCCAAATTAATCCCAAGGGGGTCCTAAAGCAGTCCAAGGGTGTTTTGATATTCAGAATTGTAGTGTGCAAAATTCCTGTCTACATCCATCATGTGAACATTTCATTTGTTAGTTGTTTAATTGTTATGTTATGGAAGAGGGTTATTAAACAAATTCAAGTGTTGATTTGGTGGATTCATTTATTCATTAAAAAAAATCACTCTATTTGAATTTACTTATTTTCAAAGAGATCTTGTATGTTATGTTTCAAATTCGTGCATCTATTAGAAGTGTCTTGTAATTCTATATTAATCATAGTATGAATTTTCATATTAATTATTAGTCAATGGCTTTGAATGATAAAAATATCTTATTGGATGCAAATTCATCCTATTACTCTTAAAAAATTTATTTGAAACATTGTGTGGACTCTCACTTAGCCTAGTGAATTGATTGCACTTCTCTATTGAGGTAATACAAGTTTTCCAAATGGTTGATCTATAATAATGACCATATTTTAGGCCTTATAATTAGGTTTAAATCCATTCTTATTGACTCTAGATTTAAGGTTTGTCTCGTTTTAGAATTTAAAACCATTAGGATTTGGAGTATTTGACCCATACTTAAGAAAATTTGAATCAAAGTATCTAACAACATGATAAAGTTCATAAAAATAGAGATAAGTGTTGAAAATCTCTTTGTGTTAATAATTAAAATTAAACTATTTGAAAATATACTTTGAATCTCACAATATGGTGGTTGATAAGTCATTTTAGTAATCATAATCTCAAATCGAAACACATTATCACTAATAGTTTCATTGGGTCCTTGTTTGATTTGATTTGATTGTGCAAATGTGACCTTCATACCAATATTAAATGAGAAATAAGTTAAAAAGTCACCAACTAGTTTTGTAAGAGAATGTACAGATCCATGTGGTAAAGCATATAACTAATCATGTGCATAATCCTTCAATCACCTTGGGAAAAACTTAATAATTTAAAATCATGATCAAAGTCTAAGAAAGAGGCGTAAATGGCCCTAATATGATGAGAGTGATCTCCATTTCCATTAAACAATTCAAACTTTGGAGGAACAAATCCTATTGGAAATGGATAAGTAAGTATTTCATAAGCTAAAATATTTAGATGACTATCTTTAAAAGTGACCCTATTATTTGTCTCTTGAGACCCTTGAGATAGGATTATGATTTGATTTTATAAGTCATGTAATGTATGCATCATACTAGTCATTTTAAGATTTGGAATATACATAGAATTAAAATATGTTGGAATAGAAGAATTTTGGAAAAATATTTACAACATGTGAAACAATTTGAAAAGCATTTTAAGTGAGATATGGTTGAACAATATGAATATTATAAACATGTTGAGACATTAAGAATACTTGAGAAATAATTCATGAAATCATGTTTAGAATTTTTAATAACTTGAAAAGTGAGAGATCATAGTATTTTGATAAATATAAGAAGTATGTGGAGAAATAGGAGTAATAATAGAGAAATATATATTTAATAATGAATATGAGTGGAAGGTACTTGAGAAATGAATACATGAGGAGGTTTAAGCTCTTAGATGATGTTAACTAAGACAAGAAGTTTATCAAGATATTTTAAAAAAAACTCTCTAATTTTAGGAACATGGTCAGCATTATGGGCACTTATATGACCATTATCTACCTTATAGCATATCTCTTAAATGTTAATATTTTTTAGGGCCTCTTGACATATGGTTTGGCTTGTAACTTATTTCAATACCCTCATTAATCCAACAATTTCATTAGGGCCTTCCATGACATGTTTCCTTAAACGTTTAATATTTTTAGCCCTATTTTGTTCATTTAAGCAAGATTTTTAATCATGATCTACTTATTGTACATTATCAAATTGAGATGCATTCATAGCATTGTCATTCAAATGAACATTGTTACCATTATTTGCAATAAAATGAACCATTTTTAGAGAAACGCTATTTATATTTTCATATTCTATTTTTGAAAGTAAGATCTAGAATTAACCAAAATAATTTCACAATTAAATCAACAGGTTTTTTATTAATCCTAGCACTCTTCCTAGTTGCAATCATATATATAAACAATTTAGGTGGAATACAATGAAAACATGAAAAGTACACACCATATACACACATTAAGGTTTTACCAATTTTCAATAATAAATAATGTAGGTTTTGTAATCAAACATAATGAAGCTAGGATTATTGTATATAAGAGCATATAACAAAATAAACTCTTTAAAAATTATATAATTTCATATTTTCCCTAGGATGAAGCAAGATTTAACTATAAGGTTATATGAAGATAATGTAAGGTTAGTAAAATGTATTATCAGAAAATGGATTTTCATTAATACTGTATTACAGATACCCATACAATTTAACTATACACTAATAATTGAAAGGGATGTAGTGCAACTTGGTAGCACATTTATTTTGGGTACAACATGTCACAAGTTCAAATCTTGCCATCCCTTCCTAGTCCTTTTCCTACATAAAGAAAGAAACATAAGAGAGATCAAGTGATATCAATTCATTGGAACATCAAAAATTAGTGACTGGGTTAGTTTTAAGAGTAAAAAGGCCCTATATTTTTTCTAAGAAAGTGATCTTAGTTTAGATCAGTAGTATTTAGGTCTCTAAAACCTAATTCCATAGGTTCAAATCCTATAGAGTGTGAACCTACTTTTTGTTGGTCGAAACTTCCTAATTGACCATTCTTTTAAATTAGAATGGTAAATGGATTTTAATTCTTAGAATCAGAAGTAGACCCATGCATGATAAAAATGTTCTTAAATATTCAATTGATCACTATGTCGGTATTGTAAATATATAGTTACAAATAAGCTAGCCAAAGTTATAGGAATTAGACCTAACACAATTCTAGAGAACAAAGCCTCAATCAGATTGATTCAAAATAATAAGTAAAGATTAATGGCTACCCTAAATAGTACTTCAAATTTACTAGGAATATCAAGAAATTAGAGAAGTGAGGAAATTATGAAGTGAACGAAGATGTTTTTATTTTTATTTAATTTCAAATAAGTTGTATAATACTTAAACCAATAAATATGACTAAGGTGAAAATAAATAAAGTGAATAAAAACCTAAAATAGCTAATTGTAGGCATGGAAGGACTCAATGTAAAAAATATGATTGATATGTATCTTTCTTAGGCAATTACCTGAATATTATCCCTTTATGGGAGATAATATAAGAGTCAGAGTTAAAAAAAATAATTGTACATTATGAATTTATACCAATTTGGTAATTTTATATATAATGATATGTATGAATGTTATGAACAAACGTGGAAAGAATAGATAAAAAAATCTATTATATTCATTTTCTCGAATAAGCAAAAATCCAATCCCCTACTCAATATCACCAATACCAATTATGTAACCACTCAACAAATTATTGAACATGATATTTTTTAATAAATAAAAAATGAATGAATTTGGCAATGATTTTGATTAGATCACCTAACATTATTTTAAGCCCAGTCTATTTGAATGAAAGAAATTTTTACTAAAACTAGTATAGTAAAAATCCACTCATTCGTATGCATCTAATCTATAAATGGATTCACTTTTTCCATATTCTTTCTTAAGGCTATTAATGCAATCAAAGCTTGATATTCCATCATGTCTCTTTTGGAAAATAAATAGGAATAACTCATATTATATTTAACATATCTACAATTCGATCATGATAATATTCCATTAGTCACTAGTTTATTCACAAAATTTGATCATCCACACCCAAAGTGATATGTTATTGATTCATTAAGTTCATGGCATAATTTAACTTGTGATACTCTTTGAAATACACCATATAATAGAACTAATGATTGACTTCTTGAAGTGACATGAATGTATTCTGGTTATATAGCCACCTGTGCAAAAGCCATTATAATGATTACTGCTTAAATTCACTATGATCCATATCTCCAATTGTTACAATATGGAGATAGGATTCCTTTAAAAAATATCATGAAACATATAGGATTCTATCATTTATGTCCTGTGAAAAGAATTCAAAGAGATGGATTCAATTAAACAAACAAAGTTAGAATAACTGGAAATAACAAGATCCTTCTATCTCATTCTCTTTCGATATTAACCATAATTGTATTGTTATGTTATAATAAGGCTAATTATACTAGTTCAATATACTTCCAATACACCCTAGGTATAATATTGGCAACCAAATAAGGATTGTAGAAGATATAAGTAGTTTGTCATTCCCTGATCTCTCTCTTTCATGAGATCAATTTCCCCTTGGCTTTACAATAATATATGGAGCTTAGCATGTCTGGGAATATGGGAGAACATATTTTTTTCTAAAATTATCATCATTATTTGATATTGGGTTATTCATAGAATTATTATACATTTAGTATTCATTTCAGGTTGGTTATTTGTCAGTATAAGTTTAGCTTATGATGTCTTCAAGAGCCCCCAACTAAATGAGTATTTCACATAAAGTTAACAAGACATTCCATTGGTAACTGGTCATTTAGATTCATTAGAGAAACTCAATGAATTTAATAGATCTATATATTTTTAGGAGGTAAAATGGCTATAGATATAACCTATCTAATTTTTATAGTGAGATGGTTGGTAATTCATGGACTAGTTGTATTGACAATTTTTTTATTTTGATCAATATCAACAATGTAGTTCATATAATGATAAACTCTATATAAACTAAATGACTGAGCTATTTATGACACAATCAAACTCAAATGAATAAAACGTTGAATTGAATTGTACTAACTTTTATTAGGTAACTCATTTTTGTACTTGATGTGTAATTCTCTAATTACTTTTTCAATTAGGAACCGTGAAAATCTTCTTTCTCTCCCAATTTAGAGAGATCTAATTCTCATATATAGGATTATTTATGTCTTGAGCATGACCACTTAATAAAATTTTAAATGGAGTAATAGAAATACCTGATACCACTGGAAGGATCCATCTTTTGTTGATGGATACTTTAATTGATATTCTTGTGATTGGTTTAATAGGTATATTTTTCTACAGTTCTTATTTTGGATTATGATCGTCCCTATAGTAATGAAATGTATTTCATATCTATAAGGAATATTGTACACATGAAAGTGAAAATTCAAAAAGAAAGATAAGCTCTCTTATTTGAACTCAAAGAAGGGTAAGGTCTTATCTTTATTTATTTTTGAAATATATTGAATTTATTTGTAGATTCACAATTGGACATTTATACAATTCCTATGAATATTTTATAAATAGAATTGGATTGATCTAATTCTAATGTTTTTTCAAACAAAAAAAAGCACAAATTAATGGTTTCTTCTACATAATATTCTCAATATTTGTTCATTTCTAAGAGATTCTATAAAATTTGAGGAAGTTTGAAAAAGATAACGAATAGATTTTTTTTTCATTATAAGAAAAGAACAAGAACCATTAGGATTAGAAAAGAAGTTAAATGTTTTATTCAAACATTTATTTTGCTAAATAGGTCAGGCCCCATTTACTCACTAAGCAATATTGCCTTTGCTTCTCTTTTTTCCCATAAATTTCAGTACAACATGGAGGAATGGGATTAGAAAATGAACGAGCTCCTCTTACTTTGAGGAGACAACATAAAAAAAGCTATATAATTTTTTACCTTTTCAAGGATTCAGATAAGGAATGAAATGAGGGGGAGTATTAAGTCAATATTGTTGAATTCTTTCCCTCCTTATATTTATTTTTTGATCATTTGTCTTGGATATGATATATTAAGATGATAAAATATGACATGTATGTAAATATATCATGTCACATATTACTAGGGGACTATTCAACAAGTCTCACTCCTTATTCAAGAGGTACACATATTTCTTTTTCTTCATCCTTCATATATAATATTTGACCAGAGGAAGAGAGTGAATGAAAAGCTCTCCATATACGAAGGGGTATGACTTAATTTTTCAATTTATATACATATATGATTATATTAGTCATTAACAATATGGAAATTTAAATCTTTTAGACAACTTAAGGGTTCACATATAAATTTATACAACTAAAAATTTATCTCAACTAATTGAACTTTCTCAAATTATTTTTCTTAAGAACCAAAAATATATCTGCGAAAATGATAGATGCTAAAAATAATAAAAGACTTTGAAAACGTAAAGGATATTGAAGTACTATTTCTACATCTTCTTGACCAAATCTATCGACATTGGGATTATTCATTAATGACTTATTGCTTTGATGAATTCACCTTCTAAGACAAGATGCCCTAGTCCCAGAGGTACAAATTCAACCACTTGTCGATGGTCTGATGAATTATCTATAGTTATTTCATATTGTGCTCTTTTATTTACATGCAATTTTACTTATTCTACCTATTATTGAAGTATTATAGACTGTATTGTTACTTTTGCTCCCATCGGGATAACTTTGTCCTCTTCTTCTATTACCACTTAGCTGGGAAGCTTATCCAGGAGATGTTTTCTATTTTCATTCTCGTATATTGGAAAGAGTAGTTAAATGAAATTCTCATCTAGGTGGTGAGATTTTGACTGCTTTACCAATAGTTGAGACTCAAGTTGGAGATGTTTCAACTTATATTCCCACTAACGTAATTTTGATTACTGATAGAATTTTTTTCTTGTCAATCGATCTATTCAATGTAGGAATTCAACCTGCCATTAATGTAGGTCTTTTTGTATCTAGAGTAAGATTTGTAGCTCGGATGAAAGCTATGAAACAATTAGCTAGAAAATTAAAATCATAGTTAGCCCAACTTGCAGAGTTAGAAGCCTTTGCATAATTTGCTTCTGATCTTGATAAAACTATTAAGATCAATTGGCAATAGATCAATGATTACATGAGTTGTTCAAACAATCTCAATCAGACCCTATGATAGTGGAAGAACAAATAGTTATGATTTACATCGAAATAAATGGATACCTAGATGTATTATAAATCATATAGGTGAAAAAATTTACCCTTAAGTTGCACAAATATTTATTAAAAACTAAACCCCTATTTGGATAAATTATACGTTCTACTAGGACATTCATAGAATAAACAAAAACTCTTTTAAAATAAGTTATTCAATAAAATACCAAACTTTTTCTACTTTGAGAACCAAAATAGAAATTTTGGATTTGAAAGATTATTTTGAACAAGATGGAAGAACTTTAATAATCACTTTGTTATATGTCCAAGCACAATAATCAATTTTAGACAATTGATTGAAGATTATTGTGTCCAATAGGATTTGATTCCATACCTAAGGTTTAGAAGACCTCTGTCTTATCCATTAGATGATGGATGCTATTTTTTTTTCATTATTTCCTTAAGATACTTTATCATTAACAAAAATAAATCCGACTTTTTATCCATCCATGCAAATGTTTGAGAAAGAAAGAGAAAGAATAAATAGGTTACATGGACATCAAAAAATTCATTTTGAATGAGGAGAAGTTGTGCTCGATAAAATTGAATAAGGAATATGAGTGGGTAGCAGGAATCAAACATGCATCATTAGCTTGGAAGGCTAGGGTTATATTTGTTAAACCCTATTTGGGTAGTTGAGAAGCAACTCTTCATGGTGATTATGGAAAAATTCTTTATGAAGGAGATACATTAATAACTCTATTATATGAAAGATTAAAATTTGATGATATAATTCAAGGTCTTCCTAAAGTTGAACAATTGTTAGAAGCCCGTTTGACTACTTCAATATCAAAAAAATGCAAAAAAAAAAATCAAAAAATGAATAAACACTTGACAAGATCTCTTGGAAACTTTTGGGGTCGTTCATTAGTGTTAGGGTAACTATGGAGCATAGTCAGATTCAGTTGTTCAATCAAATTCAAAGGGTTTACCGATCCTAAGGGGTACAAATTTTTGATAAACATATAGAAATTATCGTACGTCAAATGACATCAAAAGTTTTAATTGTAGATGTGGACAATTTAGAAAGTGGAAATTTAGAAAATGGACTAGGTAAATTTTTTACCTAGAGAATTCGTTGGATTATCACGAGCACAAAGAATGAATCGTGCTCTAGAAAAAAGCAATCAACTATCGAACAAGTTTATTAGGAATAAAAAAGGCATCTTTGAATACTCAAAGTTTTCTATCAGAAGCGAGTTTCCAAGAAACTGCTCAATTCCTACCTAAATATGCACTTTGAGGTCGTATTGATTGGTTGAAAGGCTTGAAGGAAAATGTTATTCTTAGGGGGATGATCCCTGTCAGTAATGGATTCAACTGTTTGGGAAAACAAAACAAAAGAGATCTGAGAATGGGGAATAAAAATCTATTTAGCAATAATGTGAAATATATTTTATCTCATCATCAATATTAAAAAGTCTATGTTTTGTCTGTTAAGCAAAAAAAGTTCTTAAAAATTTAGTAAAGAAGAAAAAATCAAAACGCTCAATAAATAAATAATTTTTAGAAATGAAGGAATTTCTTAGGATATCAAATTAAATGGATATCCCGTACCACATATGATATGGACAAGCAATCTTGGAAATATAATCTATTCCATCGAAATGTAGATATTACAGTTCATAGTGAAAAAATAAATGAAAACAAAATGACAAGAAAAAAATTGGACAAAATTGCACACATGGCCAAATTTTTTGATGATTATGTTTGTCTAATCTTGATCTTAAAAAATCTCACTCAGATTTATGTGCCTTCTCTTTGATCACCAAGTGAAACAAAAATTCTTCTTCTTGTCTTAATTTGGGCAACAATAGTTGCAAAAGTGTTCAGAAAAATAAAATGTGTTTTGCAACATTTGTTACACTAGAAAATAGTCAAAGCCCTCAATAATATATAATATTTAGAAAACACACTAATAATTATAAAAAATTATCAACGATGCTAACATACATTTAGGGACATAGGGGACCATTTTGAGATGCCTATATTATTATACTTCTAGACATTTTAGCTTAGTCAAATAATGTAAAAATATATATCTATATATTCTAATGTTTGTTTGACTATTCCTTTATTATTATTAGATGGAAGATTGCAAGGTGGGCCATGCACCTTCTAAATAACAAAACAATAAAAAGTAAATCCGAACAAGAAAACGTTAGAGTCCACATAAACACGCATCAAATGAGTGTTTATTAAGGAAAAAAAACATTTAATAGTGCAATCATGATGCCCAACTAAAGATCATAATTACAGCCGAATGTAAAATTTCAAGAAGGAAAAAAAAAATCCATACAAAAAAAAAAAATCCTCTTGCGACGTTCTATTAGTAACATATAGAAAAGAATGCCAGGTGTCCAGAATCCCAAGATTGCGGTTGCATAAAATGTTTATGCCAATCTTTCTCTGATAGGAAAGTAAAGGAAAAGAACTGTCGCGGATTGTTTCCATATTGGTACATTCTGCTCAACACAGAACAACGATAAATCCATGAAATCTCTGTTTCAGCTGTGAAAAAGTTGAAATTAAAAAAAAAAAAAAGTAAGCAAGAAAGATTTAACAATACAATAACAATGGCAGCAGTTGCAGTGGCATCTGCAGCATCCTTTCCAGCAGCAGTTTCTTTGTATGTAGGCGACCTCGATGCAGATGTAACGGAAAGAGAAGTGGCTGAATGCTTTGGGAAGATAGGCCTCCTGACCTCGGTTCGAGTCTGCCGGGACAGCATTACGCACCGCTCTCTGGGCTATGCCTATGTCAATTTCGTCGAACCCGCTGACGGTAACCCACATTTTGTATTTTGCCCTCTTTCTTTATAGATTTTGTTTATAGTTAGCATTGGCTGAGCATCCAATTCTTGCCTTGCAAGAATAATTTGTGGGTTTCTTATTTTATTTTTTGTGGGTGTTTTTGAATTTTCTTTAGCTGCACGAGCTCTGGGGGCTTTGAACTATAAAACGCTCAATGGTAATCCCATTCGAGTCATGTGGTCTCACAGAGACCCTCTAACTAGAAAGAGTGGGATTGGCAACATTTTTATTAAGGTAAATTGGGTTTTCATTTGTTGGTTTCTGGTTAGGGGTATTTAGGGTTTAAGGTTTAGGGTTTATTTATGGTCTCGGTCGAAATTCGCTACAAATCTTGATTTGGAGATTGTTTTTTTTTTAAATTTTGGGAATTGGATTTTCTGTGTATCTGGGAATTGAGTTAGTTTTCTTTCAAGACTAATTATGGGATAATTGGTGTGTTTGTAGAACTTGCATGAATCTATTGTCCATGCCAACCTCCACGACATCTTCAGCAAATTCGGGAACATCTTGTCTTGTAAGGTGGGTATGCAGGATGGGAAAAGCAGGGGCTATGGATTTGTGCAATTCGAATCGGAAGAAGCTGCAACTGCAGCCATTGAGAATGTTAATGGGACGGTAATAGAGGGCAAACAAGTGTAAGTATACGAGTTTTGGATATTTGATGTTGAATGTAATTTTCATTGAATTTTTCGGGGTTTTGTTTGTTGTCTAGCCTTTTTTCCTACTCCTGATTTATATCTGTAGAGCAGCAACATGATGTGGGAGTTCTTGGTACACCCTTAGTTGTGGCATTATCTAGTTAGAATCTAGAATTGTTTAGTTTATGAGCATTCTCATCTCATTTGTTTCATTTACTTGATATAGAATTCCTCTTGTTCTCAATTCATCTTTCTTAACAAGCACCTCTATATGAGAGTTTCCAGATACACAAACACAAAACCCTCAGATGCAGCATTATATGGTCAAAGACAGAACCCATCGCTATTTGTTTAATTTCTGGAAATATTTTCTCATCTGATTGGACCCAATGGCTTGATATGGAATGGCCCTTGTTTTATTGTTTGTGACAAATCTTTATTATGACACGGTAGGAAAGTTTTGAGACGCACAAATTCAAACTCTCAGCTGCAGCAATGCAGACCAAATCACTGTTTCTTTAATTGATTTATATGTTTATCTCATTGTATCCAATGAATTGATTTGGAATCACACTTCTAGTTTAGCATTAGAGACAAAACCACTAATTTTTGGATTTGTTAGGCTCGTTATTTTTTCATAAATGATGGCCAGGGAGATACTACATTCTTTTGGAGCACATGAACTTATGTTAATATTCCAGTGACGAACTAAATTCTTTCCTCAGAAATCAAGAAACAAGAGTTTGGATTGTGGGCTGGGGTGATACCTTTTTAACTAAACATGAGATTAAAACTTTTACTAGTGTATCTCGCCTATTCTTTAATGCTATGCTTACGAACATTGGATTAATGAGACTTTACTATCTATTTTCGTCTTCCTTTTTTCTGTTCCTCCAGATATGTTGGAAAGTTTGTAAAGAGGCAGGAAAGGACTGGATCTTTTGCTGATCAGAAGTTTACCAACTTGTATATCAAGAATCTGGAGAAAGATGTCACAGACGAACTTTTGTCTGAGAGGTTCTCAACATTTGGCAAGATTGCCAGTGTAGTTGTCATGAAGGATGAAAATGGCAATTCAAAAGGTTTCGGTTTTGTTAACTTTGATAGCCCAGATGATGCGAAAATGGCAGCGGAGAGTATGAATGGTTCTCTGTTGGGCAAGTCCTTTGGCTAATATTTCTTATAGTTGGATTTTCTATTGGTATATTCATTTTGTTTTATTTCTTCCAGCAGTTACTTGCCCACAATGAATTCTAACTATTTACGCTCATTCTGAGGTCAGGCTCAAAGGCGATATATGTAGGAAGGGCTCAAAAGAAGGCAGAGCGTATGCAAATGCTAAGGCGACAATTTGAAGAGAAACGCCAAGAGCAACAATTAAAAAATCAGGTTGATTCTTCACATATTTGTCAGTTGGAAGCTTGTCTTAGATGCATTGAGTGTTTCGGTTTGTTTTTGGTTTTCCAAATTTGTGTCTATTTTTGCTAATTGTTTTGTTTTTAAAAATTTCCAATCCTTACTGCCTTTGTAATTTTGTATGTCTCATTTACCAGGGGTCGAATGTCTATGTCAAAAACATTGATGATACAGTTGATGAAGAGGAACTGCAAAAAGTATTTGGTCAATGTGGAACAATCATTTCTGCAAAGATAATGCGGGATGAGAAAGGAATCAGTAAAGGCTTTGGATTTGTTTGCTTCACAAATCCAGAAGAAGCAAACAAAGCTATAACAGATCGATCTGGTAACTAGTTCATTTTTTGGCATGGAAACTGTAGTGGTTCAGGTGTCAACAGGTAGTGTAGGAGATCTCACTTTTGGGTTCAAATGTAGGGTACATGTTGCATGGCAAACCTCTTTATGTAGCTATTGCCCAACGCAAGGAGGTTCGACGTGCGCAGTTGCAAGCACAATGGCAAGCTCATATTGCCCAGCCGATACCTGGCCTGTCTGGTCCTGGGGGAGCTGTTGTTTCTCATGGATATCCAACTATGTACTATGCACCTCCTGGTGTTGTCTCACCAGTCCCTCAACGTCAAGGCATCATGTATCCACCTATGGGATTACGCGCAGGATGGAGGCCAGCGGGTGCCTTGCCTTCGAGGCCTGGATTTCAACCCATGACATTTGCAGTGGTAAACAATGAGCATACATGTTTTGTTTGGATATAATCAAAGGATTTGTGTTATGTATCTCAGGATTAATAGTCTGACTTTTTTGTATGATATGATTGTGGTTATTCAGGAGTGATTTACTGGTTCAATAAATACTGATTTATTCTTATGTTATTTGTATTCTATTTTCTCTAGATTCCAAATAATCCTAGGCAGCAGAGACAACCCAGGGCACGTGTCAATGGGCCCATGTTTTCTCAGCCAGGCCAACCTATGACCTATATGCCACCTTTGCAACAAAAGGCTCTGACCCCAACTTCATACAAAGATGCAGCTGGAAATCAGCAGGTAGTTTAAAATGATTCTTCTAGCTGTGATTTGTTGTGTTCTTTTTTCTGCTAAGTAATATATTATCAATTATAACAAGACTACTAGCTCAGATTTTACAGAGATAGCAGACATTCAAAAGATTTTTTAGCGAGCCATTTGTCTTTTTGTAAAAGCGGCACCAAAAGACCATTAAAACATCCATAAAAACCCATCCCAGGAATGCATTGTAGCTAGTATAAGCTTTAGGTCACAAGCTACTCAATTTATACTTAAACGGAGTTCATATTTGAAAAAGCACTTTTAATCCAGACCATCTGCAAAACGAGAACAAATGTCCATAAAATATGCTTGATTTCCACTTCCAAGTGTGTATTTGAGCTGTCATTTGGATCCGAACCTCTATTATACTATCCATTAGACAAACTTACTGGTCATGATAACTAGAAGTTTTTGTACTCTCTCTTCTGCTCTAGCAAAGTTGTCTGATTCAGCTGCAATGTATCCATCTGGCCTACCATAGCGTCTTCCATCATAGACTTGATGTATAACCCCTCATCTGTATGGGAAAATATTGCACATATGTAGTCATTGATAACTTTCAGTTCTGAGCAGGTGGCTATTGGATGTTGACAGTAGTCGTCAAGGTTGATAGATGCATTGGCTAGATGTTCCATCTCAAGAATTTCATTGCCTTGGAAGTTCTCTTCTCAGTGTCATTCTGTAGATCTGACCTTGTATTTCTTCCCAGTGTATGCACCTGAATTCTTTTTAAACTTGTCTGTAAACAATGCTAGGGAGCTTATTCTCATATTGCAAAGATTAAACTGAAAACACCTAGGTTTCAATGTCTGGCATTGCAGCATGCAATAAGTATATTTCTCTGCCATGAGGTAGTTTGTGCCTTAGGGCACTAGCATGATAATGATTATTTTCCTTGTTTGGCTACAAATTATTCTAATCCTGAATTTTTGGCCAGGCTGCATGTCTGAAGGCCATGTTACAATTGCTCAGACATTCGCAGTGAGGGTGTGAATATCCTCCTCTAATGCTTCCCATGAGAACGGTGATGAATAAATGCTTTGTTTGTTTGCTACTTAATATCTTACCCAAAATTTGTTTCATCCTTATATCATTATATCTACCAAATTCAACTGTTCTGTCAACAGTTGGACGGGTGATAATCTGTCCTAAATGAATCTGTCCAACGTGAGTATTGCAATGCTTAAGATTATTCTGACTCTAGATATCATTATTGCTATGATTGCATGGATTGTGATCACTGATATCTCATGATTAGCCCTTTTAAGTCAAGCCCCGCATTTGAAGGAACCAAGGCAATGGCTTTCCAAAAAACTTTACCATAATTTGCTAGCATGTTAGCTGGCCTGTTAAGGCTAATGAGACGTTGAATTCATTTTATTAAAAGAATTTAACCACAAAATAGCTTCCTCGATAGCCCCCTTTGTTATGCAATGCAGCCATTTATCTTCTCAAAAGACCACTATTATTGCAGCCATATTGCCTTTAAACCATAGCTTCCTTCTGAGTATGCTTATTGGAATTTATCCCTAGGACTCTAAGCTAAAAAACCCAGGAGTCTGCCATCCTCATTTTTCAAGATGCATGTAGCTCCAGAAAAGCATGGGTTCCATTTAGGGTATCTATTGGAGTTCACTTAAATCATTTTTGTAGATGGGGTCCATTTATCATATCTTGTCAATGTTACAAGTTCCATCACCTTATCATTGACCGGTATCTGATGTATGCCTTGGGCAAAGTTTCAATTATTCGTTAACTCTTGGCCTTGATATATAGTCTTAAGTACACCTTTTTTTAAATGATTAAATAATGAACAAGCACTGATTTTTGTACTTTTCAAATTATAGGTTGCAGCATTGTACCATGTTCAGATGTTTTATTGAATAGCAGTTTTCTACTGTAATGAAGTCCTTGATGTATTGTAGATGATTGCTTGTATTAAGGAGGAGGATTGTATGACTTCTTAAGTCATGTTATATTATTGTGCATAGGATAGCATCTTGTTACTTCTCCCAATTCTCTGTAATTTAACATATTTATGGCTTATGATAGCTTTTTGTGTACTATTAGTTTTTTATAAAAGGTCTAAGAAGATTTTATAAAATAAATATTTTGCATCATTTCATCCTTCATAGAGTTTTCCTGTTAGTTCTGAACTTGGAATGTGGTGTAGCAGCGACAATGGCAATCTGTAAAATATATGCCTAATGGCCGACCGCGTGAAATAAGCAATACAACACAGACTTTAGCCCCTGCAACTGGTTTTACAACTCAAACAATGATGAATGGATCTACATCCTTTGTTGGAGCAAACCCTGCACCAGTCGCTAATCAAGGGGCGGAGAGTTTGAGCAGTGTGCTAGCTGCTGCAGCACCAGAGATACAGAAGCAGATGCTTGGAGAGCATTTGTTTCCTCTGGTTCAACAGCATCAGGTGCTCACTTGACATCATTAAACCCCTTGAGCTTTGATCAGATTAGCCATATGCATATTTCAGTGGTTCATTCCTAAAATTATGTTGGTGTTGTGTAAATATTTTTTAGCAGTTCGCAGAAAATCGAATCCTTATTACAATCTTCTTGTTAACACGTCTGCTTGTACAGTTTGAACTGGCAGGAAAAATTACTGGTATGCTGTTGGACATGGACAATAATGAGCTGTTGCTCCTATTGGAGTCTCCAGATTCATTGCTTGCCAAGGTGAAGGAAGCTGTTCGAGTTCTCAAAATGTCCAAGGCTAATATGTCAGCTCAGGATGTTAATAATTCGGGAAACTTCCTGGCTGGCGAGGTTGCTGTCAATTAATACTTTGTGTAATAATTTTTGGTAGTAGGACATTTATACGGCGTTCTTCATATATGTAATTGTTGAGCAGGAACATTAACAAGTGAAGTTTTTCTACTGTCTGTGGCCTACTGAAGATTCAGTTATCATAATATATTCTTGCAGGGTATATTTTCCAAATTCATTGATTGATTTCGAAGGAAGCTTATATTTGGACTTACATGTGTTGTATTTTTGTTCATATAAACTTGGCATTGTAATTACAGGGTTAACAGCCAAATTCAAATTTTATGTAAATTCTTTGTGAGACAGTAGGGATTTTAAATTTGTTGTGGCTTTAGATTTGTAAGACAGTTGGGATTTACCAAAATGCAATATAAAAAATGAACCACCTTTAATTATTGTTGTTGAATATGGGTCTTTTAAAAATATGAAGTGTATTATTAATCTCCAATGAAATTTTAATTGTCTAAAAGATTGAAATGACATGTCACCTTCATTTCTTTTTTCTTATTAAAATTTTCATTATTAAGAATATTGAAGTTATATTTTCTATGTAACTTTTTTTTTGTCAATTCGCATATATTTTAAAAGGGATATAAAGGCTGTGGTCTCATGAAGAGGGCAACTGCAATTATTTTGAAGGTGTAGGTGGTTCCATGTAACTGAAAATTCTTTCAATCGTAAAATATTGAATTTTTCCTTAAAAATGGTAGCCGCTATTGCTTAGGAGAAAGAATTTTAGAGATGGGTAGCAGTTGGGAGCAAAAAGTTCAACTATTTTTAAATAATTTTTGCATCACTTGCAACTATTTTTAATTAAAAAGTTGGTTAAAATAATGATGGGAGTTATTTTGTAATTTTATTTTTACTTTTTATTCTATTTAAAAGTTAATGATTAAGGTTAAGAGTCCTCTTTTTTTTACATATTTCTGTATAAAAAAAAGTTCAAACATTTTTTAATTTTATATATGGATTTTATCATCTTTTTTATTCTCTTTTGAAAGAAGTTTTTATTTACATTGTGTTATTTTATAATATTGATTATATTTTTAAATATTGGTGTCCTTGTCTTTATATATTATATTTATAATTTAATAGTTTAATAGTTAATTTTTAAAATTATTTCTTTTATGGTATAGAGTAAGTTATCATTAAAGTTGATTTTAATATTTTTTTTAATGATATGATGTGTGCAATTTTTTTTTTGGTGGGGTATAGGAGTAAAAAAATTTACATTTTAAAACTATTTATTTTTATTTTTATTTTTTAAAATAAAATCACTTTATGTTTTCCAAAACCAATTGTTTTTTTTTTTTTTTCACAAACTATAAATTTAATGTCAACATATTTATTTTTAAATTTAAAACAAAGAAAATACTATTGGGTGCTTCCCTTTTTTGTGTGAGCAATTGTTATTAAATTTAATATTATTGCCTTTTTTTTTTCCTTCATTTTCTATGCTTCAAATATTTTATTTTTATGAATTTTTTTATTTAATATTTTTCAATTACTTTTTTTTTTATTTTTAAAAAGTTTTTTTTATATATAATTATTATTTTTAAGTCAAATTTAAGTGTTATATTTATTAAGAAAAATTGATAAATATTTTTTATAAAATTTATTTTCTTAAGTATTAAATTGGATGTTATAAAATGATTAGTAGTGAAATTTTAAAATTCACATGATAAAAAATTGATAAAATGTATAATTTAGTTGACACTCTTAATTTTCTATTATAATAGAAGCTATCTTGATAAAGATGAATATAGTATTAGTTGAATCCCTTTCTTTTAAGCTTATTACTAATTTTAAAAGGTTTGCTTTGAATGAAATTAATGTAATATGAAATCATTATCCTTTTCATTGAAAAATAGTGCAATAGTGTTTTTAGATTTAAGAATATATATAAAAATTTTAAACTAATATTTTGATTAAAACTTGTGAATATTGTAATAGAGATGATCATGATATCATTAGATATTGGAAATTGTATCGTTTTAAAACTCGTAGTAAAAAAAAAATCTCGTTGTTGAAAACAATTCAATCCACTCAACCTAAAGTTCAAATATATAAGACATTTTTTTATGAAAGGTTAAATGCCATTTGTCTCATTTCTTTAGTTAATTTTTATTTTTTCAATATAAACACCTAGTGTTGGTACAAGACAATTTTTTACCATGTTTTCCCTTTTTTCTCAAAGTTGGTCCACTTATGTATATTGAGCTATTTTTTTACACTTCCTACCTAACACTAGACTCTCTTTACCCTGTGAGCCCTCTAGATGTCTTCAACATTCATATGTTTTTAGTTTTGAGCCTTATTTATCTTTTTCCTAATTTTTTTTTCCTTATTTTGAACCTCTATGTCTCCAGGAAAAATTCAACGGTTTGTTATCACCGATATGTCCCCATTTCTAGAGAAACATGGACCCTCTTTTACCCTGAACAAATATACAAGTTTCATGATTTCATGATATATTCTAAGGTGCAATTCACATGGTAACCCTTCTAGGGTTAGGTTTGAATTCAGTTACCCATGCTACAATTCTTTGTTAAATTTTATTTTACTACGAGCATTTAATATTATTTAAATTTAGGATCACTTTAACTTTGTAACATATGAGATCCTTCGCTTAATCACTGACATTTAAGTTGTTCACATGTTTTTTGTAATATTTGTGAATTTAATATGTTTTGAATATGATGTGTGGCCACATTACTTATTTGTTTGTAGAAAAAAGTTGTGGATTTTAAAAAGGGCATAAAGTGAAACTCCAAAACTTTGATACCTCATATAACTTCTAGATTATTATACTTTGGGACACTCAAAGACACCTTATGAAACTCCATGAACTCCGAGACTCTAGGACATTCTATGACTCTTTGACACTTCATACACTCTCAGATGTTCTATGACATGTTGTGACACTTCAAGAACTTTGTGACACTTAACACACTTTGGGACATTTTAAGACAGTTTTGTGATGTTTGTCTTAAATTTGATGCCCATCATCGTCTGTTAACTTGTCACAAATGACAGGTCGGAAAAAATATTATCGAAATGCAAATGAAATTATATTTCATGATTTGAGTTTGAATGAGAGCAAACATTACAATATAAAAGCCAAAATGGTTGTTCATTTCACATTCCCAATGTGACTCTTCTTATTCTTATGGGAATGCAAAACAACTTATTGAATAAGATAAATTATAATGAACACTTACACCAGAACCTTGAAGTGTTAGTGAAAATCCACACATCATGATCATAACATCCCACCACACTTTCAAAGCTTATAATCTGGACTGAATTTGTAGTAGTATTCCAGGATCCTCCACATGTACGAGCACCATACGAACACTGCAATGCTGACTTAGCTACCCACTTCGTAACTTGAATCTAGGTGGAGGCTCTAATACCAAATGTAACAAACTGCTACACCAAAACCTCAAGGCGTTATTGAAATTTGCACATCAGGATCATAACACAAATGCAACCTAATGAGACAAAAGACACATGATTAACAACTATATACAGTATTGTTACATCCCCCTTAATCTACAAGGGTATTTTTCAAACCAAAGATTCCTCTGAACTTTTCATTTTTTCTCGTCCAAGCACTTTTATCAAGCATTTGTTGGTTGCTTTGTTGCCATGCAATGTTACAACTTGACACTACCATCTTTCACATAGTGTCAAATCAGATGAAATTTGATATTGATATGCTTGGTTTGGTCATGAAAGATTAGATTCTTTTCCATCTAGATTGTAGAAGTGTTGTCAACCATGAGAGGTGTTGACAGACCCTATTGCTCCTACAAATATGAAAGAACCCTTCTGAGCTACAAGGTCTCTCTAGTTGTCTCTGAAGAGGCCATATATTCTATTTTTTTGAAGAAAATTTTGGCATTGATTGTGTCTTAGATTTCTAATTGACAACTATTGTTCCTAAATTCATTAGAAACCTGAGGTGGACTTTCTATCTTCATGGTCATAGCATAGTCAAAATCTAAACACCCAACCAATTTGAAGTCTCCTGTCATGGAGTATTTGAGCCCAAATTTTTGTGTTCCTTTGAGATAAATGATGACCCTTTTTACTACTACCCAATGACAATACCTGGGTTGTTGCATGAATCTTAAGAGGACAAAAACTACAAATGATATATCTGGTTGAGTTATGGTCACATATATCAGACTTTCAATAACTTGTCTATATTTAATGGCATCAACAAAATCTATTAAATCTTCAGATGTCAATTTGAGATTTTATTCCATAGACATGCTGAGAGGCTTACAATCTTCTATTTCAAACTTGCTCAGAATGTCATGAATGTACTTTTACTGAGTGATAAAGAAATAATTTGGTTTTTGAATTACTTCAATACCCAAGTAGTGATGAAGGTAACCCAACTCAGTCATTTCAAAACTTTTCATCCACTCTAATTTGAACTTTGCAATGTATCGTTCATTGTTCCTTGTGATGAGCAAATCATCAACATACACCACCACAAACACAATTATTTTTCCACTATTTTAACGAAAAGAGTTGCATCTTCAAACTCAAAATGTTGGAAATTCATGTTCATGAGGTTCTCAACTAGTTTGTTATGCCATGTTTGAGGGGCTTGTTTCAAACTATAGCTATCAAAATTATGTCACACACGTGCGTAACTCCCTATGTCAAAACCCTCCTCAATCCTCTTTTAATATTGATTGCTTCTTAGATTTTTAATTGACAACTATTGTTCTCAAATTCATTATAAACCCGAGGTGGACTTTCTATCTTCATGGTCATAGGCTAGTCAAAATCTAAACACCCAACCAATTTGAAGTCTCCTGTCATGGAGTATTTGAGCCCAAATTTTTGTGTTCCTTTGAGATATATGATGACCCTTTTTACTGCTACCCAATGACAGTCCCTGGGTTGTTGCATGAATCTTAAGAGGACAAAAACTACAAATGATATATCTAGTTGAGTTATGGTCACATAAATCAGACTTTCAATAAGTTGTCTATATTTAATGGCGTCAAAAAAATCTATTGAATCTTCAGGTGTCAATTTGAGATTTTATTCCATGGACATGCTAAGAGGCTTAAAATATTTTATTTCAAACTTGCTCAAAATGTCATGAATTTACTTTTACTAAGTGATAAAGAAATAATTTGGTTTTTGAATTACTTCAATACCCAAGTAGTGATGAAGGTAACCCAACTCAGTCATTTCAAAACTTTTCATCCACTCTAATTTGAACTTTGCAATGTATCGTTCATTGTTCCTTGTGATGAGAAAATCATCAACATACACCGCCACAAACACAATTATTTTTCAACTATTTTGATGAAAAGAGTTGCATCTTCAAACTCAAAATATTTGAAATTCATGTTCATGAGGTTCTCAACTAGTTTGTCATGCCATGTTTGAGGGGCTTGTTTCAAACTGTAGATATCAAAATTATGTCACACACATGCGTAAATCCCTGTGTCGAAACCCTACTCAATCCTCTTTTAATAATTATCCTTCCTAATCCATGTTTTCACTCCTCACACATTTAATTAATTTAAAGATATTTAATTAAGTTAATTAAAAACTACTTATACCACCTTATCTGGCCACCTTATCCTAAGACTAATTCTTACTCTCTGAGTCACCTCAAGACTTAGTCCCCTAATCCTAACTACCCATGACTTGTTCTCACCCCTAACATAAATTCCTAACTAACTACGTTCTTCTTAACCTTGCATTTCTACCATTCTCTAATGGATACCACACTTGGCAAGAGAAGGAACATAAAATAGGCTGAATATAGCACTTTTACCTATTCTCATGCCATCGACGTCGATCAACCCTCGTCCAACATCGGTGAGATCGCCGACATCAATTACTTAAGCTAATATTCAGGTCAACAGAAATTAAATAGATGATCATAAATAAAAAGGGCGTAGCTAAGACTAGAAGGTATTGGTGTCTATGTTGGAAGGCCTTTTGGCCATGGATGCTTAAGATAACTGTAAGCATGCAGACTTAGTTAAGAATAAAAGGTAGAGTTTGTTTTTGAACATGAACCCAAGACTATGTATTGAGGGGCTCTATGTTGATGTGTTCATCCATTTTCTTAAGGCATGGGTGGATAAAATTAGATGTAGGTTATATATTCAATCATTCACGTATAGGGTTTGGCATTCGACTTTCTACATCTAGGCTTACCGTTACTCTACACAAATCAATCTAGATAAGAATTGATATACTACATAGAGTTTGGATTCTTCTAAACCAGTAACACACACTTGTATTTTATGTTAACGTATCACTTCAAACATGCCTCATCAGAGCCATCTATTCGACACTTACGGTTCATCCATTTCACCAGCTAAGTATATCTCTGTGTTTTATAATTATTTTAAACAGTCATTTTATAATTACTTTACATTATATTGTTTATCATTTTACGAATAGTTTAACTCTCCTTGTGAAGGAGTTTTAAAACTCTTTCGCCTATTTACCTCTACTTCAAACATACCAACCTTCTATCTAGACCCACCTGAGTCTTACCCACTCCATTACGACTATTCTCAACCTCAAAAACCTGACCAACATCTATTTCCTAGCTCAAAAAAGTCTCCTGAAACCTCTCGAGAACTTATTGCCCCTACTGACATCAGTCAGATAATTGATGTCGATTATATCTCCTTATCGACATTGACATCCTTAACTAAAGTCGACAACTATGTATTTCCATCAACTTCTTTAAGCCTACCTAAACAACCTCTAAAAACACCAATAACACACATTACTTACACTGTATCACTCTCTATTGCACTCAGACTGCAAGAATGGTACAGATATCTCTCTCTTACTCTCTCTTTCATTTTGTTATTCATTACCATTTTGTTTCAAAAAGTGGAATGTCATCCCTAAGGAGTTTTGACACTTCCAGGAACAAGTGCGTAGCTTGGCAACCCGCTCATATATCTACTAACAAATATTTTTGGTGGTAGTGATTTTTTATTCGCAAGTAGTCCTCCCTAGTCAAAGAGGAGTGCTCAACATCGTCTGGATATGGCACACAATGAATCTGGGTTCTCTCTAATCTCTAATCCCTACCCTTCATCTCTATTTCTCCTTAAACATCAAATAGATTCAAAATTTAGTGAAATATTTTTGGCAAGTCTGGTGGGACCTTGGAATTTTTCTTGGGTTCATTACTTGTTTTAAGCATTCATATAGGTGAATTATAGGGAAAATTTCATTCCTTTCACTTTCTTCCTCTCTTTTTCCTCAAAATAAAATATTCAATATTTTATTTTTTGTTTAAAGGCATTAAACTGAAATTTCTTCTTCCTTGTCACTCTTCTCTTTCTTTTACCTCTAAGAGAAACTTATCATTTTTATTGCAAACTAAAAATAATCTCTTATTTATCTCTTTCTTGCATGCACATTATGATAGTGAAATTCATTTCCTTCTCCTATTTCATCATTGTTTTCATTCGAATCAAAACACTTTAGATTTGGGTTTAAAACTTACTACACTTCATTGTTTGTTTGTTGCATATTGCTCACCTAGTTAATTACAAGCATTATGAATGAATCGTAGTACACCAATGTTACACTACCATATCACACTCGCAAATGCAAACATTTAAATTTATGTGAGATAAGGCCCATCAAAATTTTATCACCTAGTGGATCACCTTAATCTATCCGACTATCCTACTTAGATTTCACCACTAAGGGGAGAACCCACTCCGTTCTTTGGTGGAATATAAAATCTAGACAAAAGGTTTATTTTTTATAAGTGGCTTGGATTGGCTTCAAATCCGTAAAGTGTGGGGAGCAAGCTCCTATAATAAGCCACATACCTAGTCTAACACAAATTTCTTTTTGAGCACCAAAACTAACCTGAAACCAGCTCTAGATTACTTTCTAGTACCTTCAGTAACCAAACTCTCATCTCACTATCTAATTAATGGAAAAATCCAACACGAGACTAAAATTAATCTCTAAGAGTTAATAATTAGTGGCTATTTGTTCATTTTCTATTGTTATATTACCTTATGTATTTTGGAGTTGGTAAGGACGTTTTTCCATTGATTTACAAAATCAACATTATTCATAATACTTAGGTTGTATAACTTGTTATATCAAGTTTATTGATTGTTCATCCTCTTTATATAGACCTCTTGCATCCTCTATTATTCCTAGATTTTGCCTCTGGGTTTCTAAAACATCAGATTTTTCATCTCCCGAGACTCCACAATGACTAACATCGATTAAATCCACTTACGTCAATAGAATTTAACCTACCAACATTGGTCAAATGATCGATGTCAGTGATTTTGTAATTTAGTTATTTTCAATTGGCTTAAAACAAGCTAAAACAACCTACCTACTTGCACCCAACCCTAGTTTTTCCTCTCTGTCACTAATATAGAGTTCTAAGACTGTTTATACTTCTTCTTGCATGGTATTGACATGAAGCCAAGCCAAAATTATTGTTGATTATGCAAGACAACAACCACTTCCACCTTTCCCTCTTGTTGATTCTATCATGGAGCATACTTAAGATACAGAGTGTACTCCCAGCCCCAACCAAATTCCCATTGTACTTGAAGGAGACCAAGATTTTGCTAGATTTTTTGATTGCAATGTGGCATCCCTTCAACATTACCTTACCATGAGCCAAACCCATAATTATTTAGGTGACCCACTATATGGTATGTCAACTTCTCTAATGGAGACAACTTTAGTTTCAGCTATATCCACTATGTTCCCCACAGTTACTCAAACCACCTCTTTGACTAATAATCCAACCATAAACAATGTCCAAAGTTTAGCATCACCAACTGCCCAATCCCACCTAACCCAAGTCATTACTTTCCTACCTTCACAACCACAAATAATTCATTCAAGTCTAACCCCATTTCAAAATTTGGTGGTACCCATCTTGTCTAATCTCACACCTATAATTACACGAGTTAAGACTCACCCTTCACCCAATATAACCATGCCACCAACCCAACCTACAATAACAACATTCAATCAAAGCATTTTCTCTAACCCAACAGGACAAGCCCCTTTCATTTCTACCCCCCAACATATGACTCACTACCCCTCTATTGCATCAACACAACCACACCAAGCCATGTAATATGCTACCTCTACTTATTATCAGGATCCCTATAATTTAGGGGGTATTTCCAAAACCAATCCCCCTCCAACCCTCATTAGGATGTTGATGGACAAGATGTCTAGTCTAGAGACATCCGTGTCAGGTTCAAAGAATGTGTTATCTTATGATCAGATATGCAATGAGCCCATCCATCCTTCTATGCCTATTCATCCTTATCCAAGCCAATGGGAACTTCCCAAATTTACTCATTTCCAGAGTAAAGAGGACTTGCAACAAAATTTGCAAGCATTTAGACATGCTTGTTATTTAATAGGGCATGATGACGCATTACTAATTCACACCTTCCCTATGTCTCTTTCAGGTGCTACCTTGGATTGGTATAGCTCTATAGCTTGACACTCCCTTTTCTTATTTACCCAAATCACACAATTATTTCTAGACCATTTCTCTATCAACATTTCTAAAAAGGTTTCTATTACGGACCTTTATTCTATTAAACAATTTGATGACAAGTCTATCACATATTTTGTCACTTGTTGGAGAGGCTTAATCAATAAAATCTCCTTCTCTTTACCCAAACCTAAGCTTATTGAGCTCTTCATGAGGGCATGTTCTAAGCACATTTCGTCCACACTCTGAGTACAAACATTTCATACTTTTGATGAAGCCTTTACAATGGAATGAAAACTCAAGATTTGGGCTATAGATGAAGAAAGAGTCAAGTTGCATAGTAAGAATGCTAATTCAAAATTAAATGACTCCTCTTCTTCTAAAACTTCTCCATCTAACCAAAAATCTAAAGGCTTTGCCAATGCAGTGGTCATTAAATCAACTTCTTCCATAACCACAAACCAACCTAATTCCTTGACCTCACAAAATATGACCAAGTAATTCCAACAATGGTATGAACAAAGATGATACACTCCCATTGGGGAGTCATATACTTCTGTTTTTGAAAAACTATTGCAACAGGGAGCCATAACCCTTCCTCAAATCAAGCCTCTTATACAACTTGACCCCTCCCATCCTATTCCTACTTGGTACAAGGAGGATGAGTTTTGTGGCTACCATCGAGTCAAAGGCCTTGATTTTAATAACTATAAAACATTCAATAACATTGTTCAAGACATGCTTGATAGGGGTGATCTCATCTTGGATAACCTTAATGCACCTGCTAATCAAAATATGTATGTGTTTAAACAGCCTTTTTCTAAGCATTCACCCAATCAAAATATTATTTAGAGCATGGATAATAACTTATGTGATCATAATATACATACGGTCAATATGGTCTTTCCTTTACCTCTAGTCTAACCTATCCCACAACAGGGGGCACCCATTTTACCTACTCCTCCCCCAAAATTAGTGGAGTTTGTTTTGCCCATCCTTCCTCCTCATGTAGAAGAGCCTACTTCACCCATTCCACTCCCACGTGAGGAAGAGCCTCCTTTACCTCTCCTTTTTCCATAAGAGGACCCTATATTGCCAGTTTCTTTTACACCCATTTTATCTATCCTCTTACCACTTGAGGATCACGCTTTACCCGTTCCTCAACTACATGTTGAGGGGAACATCATTCATGTGCTATACCTCTTGAGGAACCTTATTCGCATGCTTCTCCTCCACCGATGGAAGGTAGTACCCCATCCACTCCTCCTTTGCACCTAAAGGATCCAATTTTATCCAACTCTACATTAGATGAGAGACCTATTATACCTACTCCAATTCAACCAATTTTACCACTTGTTTTACCTATGGAAGATCATACTTTACCTATTCCTCACCCACATGTTGAGGGAGAAGTTACCTATGATCTAACCCTTGAGGAGCCTTCTTCACCTACCTCTCCCCCACCCGTGGAAGACCATGCCTCTTCTACCATCTCTATTGAAGAAGACCCTATTGTGGCTCTTTCTCATCTTTGGCCTGATGTAGCAGAGGTCAATAATTTCCCTATTTTTCAATCACCTAAGCCTTCTAAAGAAGCAACCATAATGCCTACGTCAAGTTCATCTAAATCCTTCATGTGGTTAGTGGAAAATCTATAATTTCTTGACTCCATGAAGTTAGATCATGTAGCATTTTGGGATTGACTTAAAAATCCTTATCCTACACAACAAGTGTCATCCTCTACAACCAATCCTCTTGCTACCCCTTTCCCCAAGGTCTTTGATAAAGTCAGAGCTTCTTTACCAAAATCACCAGAAGCTCATTCATCTATGTCAGAATCCTCACCCTCACAAATTTATACCACATTACAACATATCAGGACTTTAAGCATTCACCCTGTCTCTAATCTAATTCATCCACAAGTGAAATCAGATCTGACTCTCCAACCATAAGTTGGAGTTTCATAACCTAAAATAAGAAAGAATGTTAAGTTTCTTAGATCTCATTGATCCTTCCCTCTTCCACCCTCAACTTTTCCTTCAATTTTGGAACCACATCCCTCTACTTTAGTTGGGGTATCACTAATCCAAGTGAAACAAAAGGCTAAGTTACCTCCACTACTACCTCTGCCACCTAGTAAGCCTTACAATCTAACATCATGACACCTGCCACAAAAAAAGTGTTAGTAACATACATGGCTCCATCGCCACCTAAAAAGGTGCCATGCAAAATCACCCTCGTGTCTCCTAAACCAAAGAAGGTGTCCTACCCCCATTATAAAAACAAGTGTAATCCCACTCGTAGGCTCTTAGATATTTTTCCTATACTAGTTGTTACAACCCTCTACAATAATCCTTCCTATCATTAAGCCTTATAACCCTCTTGGATTGAATCCATCTTGGTTTGATGATACACAAGTGTGTCTATATCATCATTCACTTAGACATGATACTGAGAGTTGTAAAGTTCTCATGACAGTCATTCAATAACACTTTAATATCAACATTATTTTTGTTGATACTTCCATTAAAATCCCTTCTATTTTAATCATGACATCCATAATGCCTCATACTATTCCACCTGAATTCAAACCTAAAGATGTTCTCGTACCCCCTTTGCCACCTCCTTCACCTATATTTCAGATCAACATAGTTAATGTGGCCACATGGTCACAAAATCAAAAGGATAAAGGAAAGGAAAAGATCACTGCTCCTTGGGTTCATCCCTTCTCAAAAGACACTCCTCCTTTGAATCCCAAGATTTCTATCTTGGGTGTCCCAAAACCAACATCTTCAGAAGTTATTCAAAACTTGATGGTGAAACAACTTCACCAAACCCTTGTGAAAATTTACTTGTATGAGTTAATCCAAAAATCATCCCAACCCCACTAATCTTTGATTAGTGCCTTGCAAGTGGTTGAGGTACAACCTAATGATCCCCATCCTCTTGCAACTTTGGTCAGCTCTCTTAACACCATCTCCCTGATTTCTTTCAGTGATTCAGAAATTCCACTTCAACACCCTAAAGATCAAGATTCTACCCTTTTTATCATTGCATATATCGATCAAACTCATGTCAAAAGAGTCATGATCTATGGAAGATCTAGTATTAATATTATCTCCACCCATGCCTACAAACAGCTAGCCCTTCCTGACAATTATATGTCTCAAATCGACGTGGTGCTTCGCTCCTTTAATGATACTACAACTACTACAGTGGGCACTATTATCTTACATATTTGTGTGGGTCCCCACATAATTATTGAACTCTTTTATGTTATATAAGGAGAGTTCCAATATAACATACTGATTGGATGACCTTGGATACGTGCTATGGCATGTGTGCCCTCGACGTTACACCACTGTGTCAAGTTTAAGCACAATGGGCAAGTGCATGTTATTCCTACCAACCCACCTCCTTTCAAAACATGCACCATGACTTATATCACCAATGATGTTCTCATTCCATTAAAGACATTATCTCCTCTGCATTATACTTTTGAAGCTTCTACAAGCTCTACTACCTTAGTTATACAGATATCAACAACATAAATTCTTGACAAAGACCCCATGGAGGAAAATTTCAAGCATATGTCACTCGAAGAATATCATTTTTTGAAACTCGACATGTCACATAATCCAAAAGAGTATGGAAAGCTTCATATGCACCCCAATTATGATCCTTGTATTGGGATGGTCATCTCGTATGGTCCCCCTAACCTTTGAACTAATTTCACATATGGGGGAATTGATTGAGTTCCCATTGTTGGCAATACATGCTCTTCACCACAACCATTTACCTATGACTTCTCTTTGCTGGGTAAGCCTAGCTTTGCTCACACATATATTTATAGGTGTGCCTAGAAAGGATTTGGTTTGGGTCATTACGATCAGGGTGTCTATACACCCATTGAATATCCCACCAACAAAACCATTAAAAATGCCAAAAAGTGGCATGGAATGGGTTTTGATGAACCAATTAAACTCACCAAAGCTTCTCATATACCAATTATTGAAGATCCAGTCTCTCCTTCTCCATCCTCTCCTCCACCATCACCTATCGAATCAAAGGTATCTATACCTCCTAATTTTTTTTCAATAAATGCCATACATTTGGGCCCCCTTACCTATTATCAGGGTAAGGAAATAATGTCCCTTCCTCTCATTCATCCTGAAATGATTGATGAAGACTCTCCCACTATCAACACTATCCAATGCCAAGATGATGACCTTATTCTCACATACATGGATGCAGATGATTCTTATATCTAATGATTGTTCCCATCCAAAACAAAAACTATTTTAAATGAATCAACCATTGACATCAATTTGCCCTCTCATGATAACCCTTGTGTCCTTAAGATTGGTCAATATTTGGACTCCTTCGAGCAAGATAATTATGCCACATTTATTAATGACCATAACAAAGCCTTTACTTAGTCTTATAATGACATCCTAGTGTCGACCCCTCTATCATCACCCACAACATTGTCACCAACTGAGATGCTAAACTTGTTAAGTAGAAGCTTCATAAAATGCATCCTCGTATTGCTCTCCTTGTTCAAGAAGAGATCTAATGCCTCCTTTATATTAACTTTATTCAACCCATCAACTACCTGCAATGGGTTTCTAATATTTTTCCTATCATAAAAGTGATAAGGGAATTTGTATCTACACTGACTACTGTGACCTAAACCTTGCTTATCCAAAGGATGACTTCCCTTTGCCAAGTATCAACCAAATTGTTGATCTAACAATCAGACATGAGATGCTATCACTCATGAATGGGATTTTAGGTTATAATCAAATCCTGGTCACTCCTAAGGATAAACACAAGACAACTTTCATTACCCCATGGGGGACTTTCTATTATCGGATCATGTCTTTTGGTCTAAAGAACATTGATGCCACCTACCAATGTGCCATGATTTACATCTTCCATGATCTCCTACATAAAATTATGGAAGACTACATGGATGACTTACTAAAAAATTCTAAACTTCACCAAGATCATTTGATGATTCTCAAAATCATATTCACTCATCTCCTCCAATATAATGTTTGATTAAACCTAAAGAAATGCATCTTTGGTGTCCTCTTTGGTAAGCTCTTAAGCTTTATCATTTCTCTCCATGGTATTAAATTTGACCCTACTAAATTTTGAGTAATACTATACATGCCTCCACTTACTAATATCAAACAACTCCATAGCCTACAAGGCAAGCTTCAGTTAATCCATCGCTTCATTTCCCAATTGTCAGATCATTGTCAACCCTTTCACCATCTCTTTAAAAAAGATATCTCCTTCCATTGGAATACAGATTGTTAGGAAGCCTTTGATGCACTCAAACAATATCTCTTTTCCTCATTGGTTCTTATTCTACCTAAGGAAAACTATCCTTTCTACCTTTACATCTTTGCAATAGACCATTCTCTGGGTGCTATGATTGCACATCAATATAATCACCATCGAGAACAAGCAATTTACTACATAAGTTGCACACTTATTGATTATGAAACTTGACACACCCATACCAAATTTTTTTGTCTCATGTTGGTCTTTTCAACTTCTAAGCTCCGTCATTACCTCTTAAATCACAAAACCTATGTAGTCACCCATACTGATACCCTCAAATACATGCATTCCAAGCCATATCAAAAACAATGTGTAGCTCAGTGGCTCATGCTCCTTGCTAAATTTGACTTGGATTTTATTCAAAAAAAGTCTATCAAGGAGAAAAATAATCACTAACTAGTTAGCTACCATTACTTTATTTGAAAACCAACCTTCAAACCTCAAATTCCTTGATGAATCTATCACAATGCTCTCCATCGATGACATCTCTTATCAAATGATGATGTTCTTTGACGGGTCTAAATGTCAACACCATGGGGGTGCAGGGGTCACCCTCATCCCCTTGATGAAAATCCTATGCCTTTGTCATTTAAACTAGATTTTGAATGTACTAACAATATATGGCTGAATATGAAGCTTTGATCTTAGGGATTCAAATGACTATTTTCTTGGGTGTCAAATCAATAACCATTTTCAGTGACTCTCAAATAGTGGTTAATTAGGTTAATGGTTCCTACCTATATAAAAATTAAATTCTAAAATGATATAAGCATTGTGTAGATACACTATTAGAATCATTCGAATCCTACCTCTTTCAAATTGTTCTTCGATCTACAAATAAGTTTGCTGACATAATGGCTTCTCTTGCTTCACACATACCCTCTTTACCCTCTTATTTAAAAATATATGTCACTGTACATCACTTAACATTGCCCTCCTATGTATCAACTAACATCATTTTTATAGGCAATGTAACACACAACCCACATGACTTATGGTACAAACAACTCATAGATTACCTTTCTTTTTCTATTACCCCTCCTAACCTCTCCAATAATAGGAGACATGCTTTCATGAAATGTGCCACTCATTACACTACGCTAGGGGGACTTCTCTACAAGTGAGGTTTTGATGGTCTTCTCCTTAGATGCCTCACTAGTACTGAGATCCATTTCACTATTAAAGAAGTCCATGATGTGATTTATGGTGGACATTTCAATGGTAACATAGTTTCCAAACATATCTTTTGACTTGGCTACTATTGGCCAACACTCCATCAAGACTGTATTGATTACATTCGGTGTTGTATCAAATATCAACAACATTCTAACCTCCATGTTTCGAGCCATGACTTACAAGTCACCAAAGACTTCTGGCCCTTCTCCCAATGGGGTTTGGATCTAATCAGTGAGATTAACACTCATTCATCTTTCCATCATCGTTCCATCATTATTGCTACAAAATAATTCACCAAGTGGGTCGAGTCCATTCCTCTCATCTCCACTAAGGATGACAAAATTTTTGACTTTATCAACCATCTCATCATCTATCATTTTGGTGTCCCCCATAAAATTATAACAGACAATGGTAAATATTTTAAAAATAATACTGTCCAAAAGATTTGTGACACTTTTGGAATCAAATTAATTTTCTCATCATTGTACTATCCATAAGCAAATGGATAGGCATAATCTTCTAACAAAAACTTAACCAAAATCCTCATGAAATTAGTCAATGATACTGGTAAGGATTGGCATACGCACATTACCTTTGCTTTATGGACTTACCGCACTAGCATTCAAACCCCTACAGGTGCTATGACTTTTTCCTTGGTTTATGGGATGGAAGATATTTTGTCTCTTGAGGTCCAGATTCCTTATCTTCACATCTCTCTACAAGAAATACTTACTAACAATGAATTTCACCAAGAACATTTGGCTTGACTTGAGTTGCTTGATGAATGCCATCTCATAGCCCTCAACCAATTAAAAAATCTATCAAGAGTGTATCAAACACGCTTACAATAAAAACCTCAAGGAGTGAGATTTCAATATCAAAGATCTCATCCTAAAGGAAAATCAACATGTGACGAACATGGATAAAAGCAAATGAGGTAAGTTTGCTCCTAATTGGCTTGGACCCTACATCATAACTTACAAGTATGGCTCAGGAACTTATCATTGTCTTCTCTCAAAGGAAGGCCAACACAAGAGCCTTTAAATGATTTACACTGAAGACCATTATTTTGTTAGTCAAGTGATGCTTCACCTCATGTTTAACTTGAGCTCATCCCTTAAGCAACCCTATTACATTCATTTCCCTTCCTATTAGCCCTTATTCCTACACTCTTAGTTAACCTATGAAGTGCTATGGTTTTTCCCTCAAAGTGGAAAACCTCTAAGCCTCTATAGTCCTATCTATGATTAAAGTCTTATAAAAAAAATGGGATACATAGACAAGTTATAATCTCTCAGGTCATGATTCTCAACGTAGACTACTCCCTTGAAGGAAACTACGTAACTTCTCCTTGATATTATAAATAGACTGCTCCCTTAAAGGACAACTATTAAAAATAAAAAAACAAAAGCTTAGACCACTCCCTTGAAGGATGAGTAATCCAAGATTTGTTATCAAGGAAAATAATGACTTAAGAAGCTTCTCATATTGATCAGCTTCATATGAGCTCAACACAAAAAAATCCCATTGTAGGCTTCCCACATTGATCAACTTACACACAAAAAAAAAATTCAAGTCATGGACTTGCCCATAGTAGCTCTCGGGTCACCCATAAAAGAGGTGTACCATCCCCACTAAGAAGGTTACTCTACCTAAACACTCTCATTCCTTTTACTTTTTCCCCTCATACACTTTTAAGGGACTTTGAACTCACTTGACACAAGGTGAGTATGATGCTTCTCTAACAAACAAATGGTCCAATGATGCAAAGCATGAAAGAGGCTCATACTCCTGAGCCTATTTATGTTGTTATTATGGTCTTTGCCAATATGCAAGCATCGTGTCTCTTTCTTTCCCATCCCAATCACATGTCAATTTCTCTTCTGAGATCGTATCTCACAACAAGATTCAATCACCTTCTCGCCTTTATGCTAATTTTTATTGATTCTTAGAGTTATTTGTTTAAAAAATATTATCACTCACATATCCATCTCAAGAAAAGATACTTAAATAACTACCCAAAACCATACCAAACCTAACAAACCATTGCCCATTAATCCATTTCATATAATCCCATGTGAAATAAACCCAACATGCAACCATAGTTTCTCTAAACAATAATAAATAGGAAAAATATCAAGCCTACACCATTTATTTTAAACATACACCATCACAAATATGGGAAAATGCTGATATAAAAAACATACCCAACCCATTAATTTCAAGCATACACCATCACAAATATGGAAAAATGCTAAGATGAAGCTATAAACTATGCATATACCATCACACATATGGAAAATGCTAGTCTAACTCAACCAACATGCTCAACATTAACATAACACAAACATCCACATCATTATAATAACTTCAAACATCATCACCATCACATAAACACATCTCAAAATAACAAACTCTCATATATATATATATATGCTAAATATTAATGTACATCAATGGATCATATTAGTATCATCTCTCTCTCAAAAATTACATCTCTCATCTTTGGCTTGTAGGTCGATGTGTATATAAAATATTTAACAACATCAAAAATATCATCTGGCCCTCAGAGTACTCAAGGCTATAGTCATGGTCATGAAGTAACAATATCATCACCATTCTCTATCTATTTACGTCTACATGAGCTAGAAGCTGTGGCACGTGTCACTGATATCTCCTTCTTTTTAGCCTCTAAATACCTTAAAATCTATGGGAACTCCCTAATGGATCTCTCATAGTATGTAATCTCATTTAAAGTAGTGATGTACCTCATTAAAGATATAATTTGCGATAGACCTATTAAACCTACTATAGGACACTGTACTAGCTCCTATGGTGGAGGAGTAGCCTACCCTGCTGCTCTCAAACTATCTCTCTACTATCAATATAGTAACCTAGCCTTGTAATGCCCTGACCAGTCCCTACAATTTCATAACCTACCCCTATAAGATCAACACCTATGTTTGTGCTACATCTCAGTCCTGTACTTCTACATCTCATGCCTAGACCGCTACATCTTGAGCATGTATGACTATATCTCTCTCTCTCATCACTCCCTATAAATCTAGTGGTGTCCTCTTGACTTGAATCATATGATAAAAACCTATCCACCATGTAAGATAAGCTGTTGTGCATCCAGGATCTACCACACCTAGGCATGCTGGTAACTCCTCAAAATTTGGCCCATCTGTCTCTTAGGGCAAAGGTAGGGGTGCCTTTATATCATCCCTCCTATATAGAGGAAAGGTAGGAGGCATGTCCTATAATAAGCCAAACTATCCCCTGACCCGTGCAATGGATATAATCTCTAACTTTATAGCTCATCTCCCTCTAACCCATAATGTGCTCTATAAACTAACAAGTTACTTTGTCTATCCTATGAATGTAAGGAATGTCAAGTAGGGCCTCCAAACAATATCTATGGGAATCAATCCATCAATCATACACCTATAATAATCAATGTCCCACACTATGCCATATATTCATGTTTGGACCATAGCCTCTCTCCACTATTTGAACTTGACCTTGAAATTGATTGCAATCATGGTGGGTATCCCCAATGGCCATGTCACCATGATGTGCTCATATGCCCAATAATGGAGTAAATTATTGACACACAAATTATACCATCATCATAGCCTTAAACTTCAAACCCCACAACTCTCTATATAATTATGCCAAAAAAGTTGGTCCCCATGCATACACTATCTGCTATTTAACTGTCTATGCCAAAACACTTGTCAATGTAATGGGAAAATTTTCCCCATCTATGTCTGGTAGTGCAAATACTATAATCCCTATCATCATCAGGATACTCAACTGATGTTTCTCCTCATTGATAATGTATAATGGCTCATAAGCAAAGATCACTGAATGATAGGTCACCTCACTAACATGCTCCTCAAATAATGTTTCCATATAAATATCATGCTCCTCTATCAAACAAGATAAGATCTCCTCACCTTGGAGTAGTAATCGTAAAATCCTATATACATCATTCTACATCATTGTCAACTCTCTAATAGGAAAGTAGAAAGTGTTGGTGGTGTGATCTCACCTCTCTATCAAAGCTATCATCAAGCTAACATCATGTGAAACCCAAAAATATCATCTCACTCCTCCTAACCCTACAACTTCCATGTGCTCCCACTCATCTATGGTGATATCTAGCCTCATCCTCATCATCAACATAGGTAGTCAATTTCATAATGTCAACTCTTGTCTAGCCTGCATTCACACACAAACCTCAAATCACAAACTTTCCAATATATAAACCTCCACCCTTTTTTCTTTTTTCTCTAGGAGATTTACATTGGCCTAAGGCCCTCATTCAAGCTATGTAGGTATCACTCAGTCGACATGCGGTCTTCTGAGGTTATCTTAGCCATATACCCACCTAACTATCTAACATGTTAACCCACATAAACCCTAGGACTAACTTCCTATCTCTCAACCCTAGGCTCAACTTCCTATCTTTCAACTCTAGGCCTCATGGCCTATATCTTCAAATCTAGGCCCCACAACCTATATCTCACACCCTCGACCCCATAACCTATCTTTTAAGCCCTAGGTTTCATGACCTATTTCAACCTCCCTTTTCCTAACCACTTCCCTTAACAAAATTTTAACCATACCTCACCCTTTTTCCCTACACATTGGGAGAACTACATTGGCTTGAGGCTATCACTCAAGCTATGTAGGTAGCACTCAGTTGACATGGGGTCTTTTGAGGTTAATTCGACCATTAGACTCATCGATTAACTCAATTAGGAATCTAAAATGGGCCTTTTCTTCCTATTTAGGGTTTTTCCTATAACCAACATTAGTCTTATATGTTGATATCAGTGCTTGGTGTTAGTCAACATTGACACTAGTGTCAATAAGACCCACTGACATCAGTGACTAGTTCAACCCTAGGGCTAAATAACCCACCTCCAAAATTTAAATTTTTTCTTAAAAAATACTCCTAACCCCTCTCAAATTCACCTAAACCTACCCTTCCTAAATTCACTACCCATCTAATTACCCTATCTCCCCCCAAACATAAAAAATTATCCCAAATAACAAATTAGCTACTTAAATTAAATTTAATACACAAGAATCTAACCTCATCTCTCCATCTCCTTCAATATGGAATGACTAATACTTATGGTAGCATGCCTCCATCTAGGTCCCCTCCTACCTCTGTCATCTCTACCCACACCAACACTCTCTCAATTACACTATGGCCCACCAAGAACTCAATCTAACCCTCACTCTCACACACTCTTCTCAACCACTTCTCTCTTACCAACTCACCACAAATAGATAGGCTAGAGCTATCCTATGTCCCATAACCCTTAGAACTCTTTTTATCTAATCACCTATTGCAAATGAGTTTTGGTGGGCCACCAAACTCTTTTTTGTTAGGTTTACTCACCCACTGACATTGGTAGTCTTGACCTAAGACGTCGATGTTGATAATACTTACTACCAACATTAATGACATAATTGACGTTAGTAACGTTAAAGATTAGAATTTTCAACCCTAACCACCACCCTTTATAATACACCCTAAGATTGGGGCAACTTGGAGATCATGTATATCCCCCCAACCATGACAACCAACCTTGTAGATCACTTAAATCTCCACCCATGATGACTCTAATTGGAGATCATGAATATCTCCTTGACCATTGACCCTTTTGAACCAACCTTGCATTACTTGTCTTGATCTCTTATGCTACCATGCTATAGTTGGCTATTGTACACACACATGTCTATTAGGTGTTTCGGATCATGACCAAGCTAGTCCTATCACCTACAACCTTTTGTGTTTACCGGGAGTACTTCCTACCTTAGATATTTGAAACACATGGACCATTGGAGCTATAAATTTGATCATTAAAGCCTTATCCTCTATCACTTACAAGCTATGATTTAGTTATTTCTAACTGAGTCCTCCTTTCCTTTACCTATTATTGATTGTGTCGATTATAACTCATAGTAATATACAAACAAGTAGTGATGTTATCACGTTCTCACTTAACATCCACCCACCCAATTAACTCCTTATGAAACTGGTACTTGATTCTAGATTCTCCTTCATTAGTTTCCATTTTGAGGGGGGATACCTCATCCCATACCTAGAGCATCCAACTCCTATTTTTATCTTTCAACTTGTCAGTACAAATTACAAGATAAAAAGGGGAAAATGTAGATACCAAAATTACATCACACACATGTATAACTCCCTGTGTTGAAGTCCCCCTCGATCCCCTATTAATAATTAAACTTCCTAACCCATTTTTTCACCCCTCACACATTTAATTAATTTAAATATATTTTATTTATTTAAAAGCTACTTATGACACCTTGCCTGGCCACCTCGTCCTAAGACTAATTTTTACCCTCTGAGTCACCTCAAGGCTTAGTTACCTAATCCTAACTACCCATGAATTGTTCTCACCCATAACATAAATTTTTAACTAACTACATTTTTATTAACCTTGCATTTCTACCATTCTCTAACGAATACCACACTTGGTAAGAGAAGGAACAAAAAATAGGCTAAATATATCCCTTTTACCTATTCTCATACCACCGATGTCGGTTAACCCTTGGCCAATGTCAGTGAAATCACCGATGTCAGTTACTTAATCCAAATTCCAAGCTAGTATTTATGTCAACAGAAAAACTCATTCATGTAAAAGCTTTGGCATTTAAATTTCTACATCCAGCCTTACCATTACTCTGCATAAATTAGTCTAGATTAGGAATTGATATATTGCATAGATATTTGATTCTTCTAAACTGACAACACATGCTTATCTTTTCTATTCACATATTACTTTAAGCATGCCTCATTAAAGCCATCTATCTAGAACTCACGGTTCATCCATTTCACCAGCTAAATATATCTCTATGTTTTGTAATTCCTTTAAACACTCATTTTACAATTACTTTATGTTATACTATTTATCATTTTATGAACATCTTGACTCTCCCTATGCATAATTTTAAAAAAAATCCTTACCCTATTTCCCTTTACTTCAAACATGCCAACCTTCTATCTAGACCCACATAAGTCTTACCCACTCCTTTAAGACTCTTCCGAACCTCACAAACCTGACCAACATCTACCTCCCAACTCAAAAAAGTTTTCTAAAACCTCTTAAAAACTTACTACCCCTATCAACATCAATCAAATAACCCATATCAATAGCCTTAACTAGCATCAATTATTATGTATTTCATCAACTTCTCTAAACCTACCTAAACAACCTCCAAAAACACCAATAAATCACATTACCTACACTGTATCACTCTCTATTTCACTCAAACTGCAAGAATGGTAGGAATATCTCTCACTTACTCTCTCTTTCATTTTTTTATTCATTAAAATTTCGTTTCAAAAAGTGGACTGTCATCCTTTAGGAAGTTTGACACTTCTAGGAACAAGTGCATAGCTTGGCAACCCACTCATATATCTACTAATTTTTTTTGATGGTAGTGCTTTCTTATTTGTAGGTAGTCCTCCCTAGCCAAAGAGGAGTGCTCAACATCATCTGGATACAGTGTACAACCAATCCAGGTTCTCTGTAATCTCTAATCCCTACCTTTCATCTTTGTTTCTCTTTAAACATCAAATAGATTCAAAATTTAGTGAAACACAAACCATATAATGATTTTTCCAATTTTCACACCTTGTGATCTTATCTATTTAGTGCAAAAACTTTAGGTTGTGTCATGTACACAATTTCCTTGAGGTCATGATATAGGAATTCAACTTTCTATGCTTTAAGTTCATCCTCTAAAGTTCCATCACTTTCTACCCTTTATTTTGGTGGCCCCTATTCATTGTCTGATGAAGTTTCATTCTCTCCTTCATGACGAGTTTCAATCTCATGTGTACGAGACAATATAAAATAAATAGATTCCCAACTATGTTTTTCCCCACTCATTATTTGGAACATCCAAATCAATCTCTCTGTAGACATAAAACTTTATATACTTGTTAAGTTGACTCAGTTGTCGATCAATGTGCTCTTTGTCCTTTGTAGACTGACAAAAGACAACTTCTCTTGTGACATAAAAATTCTTCTCTTTCTCATCGTATAACTTGTATGCCTTGGGGGATTTAGAATATCCCAATTAGATGCATTTTTAACACTTATGGTCTAATTTTTTCTCTTCTCCTTTGGAATCAATGCATAACAAGTGCATCTAATATTTTGAATATGTCACACTGAAGGAAGATGACCACACCACATCTCATATGAAGTCTTGGATTCAAGAGATATTGAAAATGATATGTTGCATAAGTATACTATTTTTTTAGCTGTTTCTAAAAAAAAGTGTAGATTTATCCCTTTGTAGTACAACATAACACAAACCATATTCATCACAATTTTTTTCATTCTTTATACAAATTCATTTTATTGCAGAGTGTAAGGAATTGTGATATGGTGTTTGATCTTATTTTTCTCAAGATAGGATTCAAATTTATTTGAAGTGTATTCACTACCATTGTCTGTCTTGAGTGTCTTGATGTGAATTTGAGCTTCATTTTCAATCATGGTTTGAAACTTTTGGAAAGTCTAGAAGGATTTTGATCTTTTCTTTAGAAATTATATCTAAGTCATCTTTTTTAGTGATCAATGAACAACATGAAGTACTTATGACCTCCAACGAAGAGGATTGGAAGAAAACGCAAGTCTGAGTCAACTAGTTGAAATTCTTTGTCAGTTTTCTACTATGACTTAAGAAATGGTTCTCTTATGTGTTTAGCCTAGATGCAAAATTCACATTTTTCATTTAATTTTATAGGCAATGTAGGCATGCCAACAACACCATTATTTTACATGAATGTTGTTATAGTGAGTATACCTGAATATTGCATCCCACATCATGTTTGAAGACATTTCATCTTCCATGAGATGAGCATAATTTCTTAAATTTGATGGCTTACCCCTTAGTTTGAGTAGTTTACCTTCCTCATATCCAGTCAAGATGACTGCATTGTCACATTTTATCTTGAGAGTGATATTAACATTATCCAACAAAATGGAATGGCCTTATTGCCTTATGAGCACTAGGGATAACAATTTTTGTTTTAATTGAGGAAGGTAGAGAACATTTTAGAGTTTGAAATATGGAAATCCTGAACACTTGAGTCGTATTGTACCTCTTCCTTATGGTTGGAGACTTGATCTATATAAGAGGTATACCATACCAAAACTCTCTTCACTGAACTACTCAAATAAATCTTTTTAGAAAGTCATAGTTAGAGGGGCACCAATATCAAGAACCCAAACATCAAATCATGAAGAATTGACAAAGATACTATTTATTTCATCATCTATACTGGAAAATACACAGTCACTGGGTAATTGGACAAAGTTTGAATCTTTTATTTTATTTGATTGTTCATCTTTTTATTTACAATATGCTTCAATTTCCCCCCATTGAGTTCTGCATTCTTGATTCTCATGACTTCCTTTTCTATCACACCATTCATAGTAGATGTTTTATTTATCATTATATTGTTACCACCTTGATTTTCATTCTTTTTGCCTTTTCCCTTACACATTTTGTACTTATTATTGCCTTCACTTTTGGAAGGCATGGCCTCATTGGATGTTTTGGAAATTTTTTTTTTGACATAACACACACTTTCTCTTGTTGTGGACTCAATTTTTATTTTGAAGTCCTTTTCTCTTTCTGCCATCTTTTCAATTAATTGATCAAATGTGAGAGTGTTCAATTGATTTCTTGTTTGTAGAGATACCAAGTAGGTTGAATAGTTGAGAAGAAGGGATTTTATGAATGAAATCATATATATGTCGATATTGACCCACATTACTTCTACATCATGTTTGATGACATGTGTCTGTGAAGCTAATCTCATCACATCACCATCTTTCAACTCAAGGTTGGATAACTTCAACTGCAATTGAATGAATACAACTCTGAGTCATAATCATATAGATCCTTCAATTTGTGAAATGCTTCCCATATATTATTGCACCCATGAATATTATGAAACACATTTATATTTACTGAGGCCCTCATTTATATTGTACCCATGAATATTATTTCACCCATGAATGTTATGAAAAACATTTATGATTTCTACTTTTTCTATTTTCATGATTGATTATCCTTTACATTCCTTATTGGCTCAACTAGTTATTTCTCCCCATTGTAAATATCAAACCATAAATCATTGAAGATGAGTATGTTCTCCACTTGTTGAGACCATTATAAAAAATTGTCTTTGTCGATCAATGTTGTGCTAATGATAGATTTGATTGAATTTATGGTTTTGAGTTTTGAGTTTGTAGTTTGGAATTTTTTTGTTAACCCTAAATTGGTTCCTTATCACTCTAAAATAGTCCCCTTTTATATATTCCACTAGACTGATATACCAATTTATTATCACTCTAAAATATCCCCCTTTCATATATACCACCAAACTAATATACCAATTCCTTATCACTCTAAAATAGTCCCCTTTTATAAATACCACTATACTGATATGCCAAACCTCTCTATATACCTACCTTTCTTATATACCCATTGGTACATGGACGAAGCTATCCCTTTCTACATACTTGATAGTACGTGAAAGAGGTTTTAAGATATGTGAGAGCATAGTGATATGTGGTACCTAGGTGGCACATGAAAATGAGTTTCCCTGTCATTAACACTAGCTTAACAAAAAAACATCATACATTAATATACTTAGTTTTTCTTGATTTTTGGATTTACGTTCTTCGATAATGATGAATGCATAAAAGATTAGCTCTCTTTATTTCTCTTTGAATTTGTAAAATTTGTTATTATTTACCAAATTTTATTAGAGTAGCTTTCTCAAGGTAATTTCAAATGAAAAAATTGCTTCAAATTTAAATGCTTTCAAATTTTGAAAAGGACATTATGAAAATGAAATTCTGCTTATTGAATAAAAAGACTTAAAAATGTGTAGTACCTTCTCTCCTCTAATATTTGTCTTTATATGAAATCACAAAATTCCAACATTAGAATTATGAAATTGTACAACACTTTTTGAAAGCAAAATATTCAGACTTCTATGCTCCCTTATAGAAGAATGATGCCAATCAAAGGAGAATATAACTTCTACGTAGCTGAGGAAATTATGCCAACACAACCACTAGGTGTCTCCAATGCATTAAAAGATTAATTTATTAACTAAAACACCTTGAAATAGGTCTGTGCAGGTTTGAATGCCTTCTAATATATGAAGTGCTAATAAAATTTAGTGTAACAAATAAAAAATAACACAAAATGCCTTCTTTTAGATGTAATACATGGTAAATTACTATCAAAATGCCTTTTTTGAAGCTATGAGTAGTAAATATGCTTTACCAAAATAAAGTAATACACAACCAACTTGATTCACACGTAGCCAATGAAATCTCCTTTGATGATCTCCAACATAGCTAATGAAATAATCCACATAGATCAACAAATAGAGGTCATAATAAATTTAATATCTTCGTGCCACAAAGATAGAATCAAAAAATTAGAGCTACAACATCCTAGATCAAAGATATAGGTTAGAATCAGAGAAGTGTAGCTAGAACATTCTTCTAGAGTTTGCTAGAGTATGTATTTCATTTATTTCTCATGTTTGCTAGTGTATTAGCTAGCTATTTCATCCCTTTATAATTTTATCCTATGCAAGGAGTTATCTCATACTAGTTAGTTAGGTTATTTCTATGTTTTGCCTTGCCTACTTATGAAAGGTCTTTCCTTTGTATTAGCATATCTTATTTCTGAATAACACTTGACATGCGCTATTTTATAATCAATTATCTCTAGCTTTATTATGTGATGTTTTTGGTGTTATCACTTCTAAATTTTGGGTTGGAATGCTTGTTCAACATTCCTAACATGGTATAATAGTGGTCTCCAACTGTCATTTTTCACATTGTTTGTCTACTCCTAAGATAAGTTCTATGGTTCCTTTTTAGATATAATTTTTTTTTAATCATATTCAAAACACCTCTATTGTGTAGAGTTTATGGTTTTGAATATGCTTAGATCTATTGTGTTTATATCTGATAAGTCATAATGATTTGAATTTTAGTTGTTTAGATCTATTGTGTTGGCCATACATTTTTTTGGAGAAATTATAAAGTTTTTTTCAAAGGATTATCTTGTAGTTAAGTTTTATCTTCATATATGTGTCTGATTTAGAAAAATCTTTTACTCTTGCAAAGAGGACTTCGAGAGGTTTCCAGAAAGTGGTCATAATAAATATTATGATTAATATCCAAGGAGATATGAGGCTCTGAAGTTGACCCTATGATTCTATTTTTCTATGATTTTTTTATGCATTCTCAAAGAAAAAAATCAGATCTTATATTTAAAGTGAAAAATCAGCATGAAAGATTGATCAATGTGGAAGATTGTTTTTTTCCTTTGCTGCAAATTGCCTTCAAATCCATTTTTTCTGGATCTGGCATAAATAATTTAATTTTTTCCAACCATTTAATTTTTTTGATTCAATGTTTTATTTTTGATCCATTTATGACAAGATAACCTTGTAAAAATTATATTTTTTGATCAATAACTCAAAATCGAGTGCTCTTTTTAAAAGTGTATTTTTTATACTCAATCTATTGGTGTCATTTATTTTGTAAAAATGCACTAAAATATAAAGTGCCAAATTTGAGGGGGGGATATATAATAAACATGGTGGATTTACTCTCTCATTACAATTTTGGATGCATATTCGATTGTGATCGAATATCCTAGTTGCATGAACTTTGGCCCACATTACTCTTTCTTGGACCACATTATATTGTTTATGCCACTCTTGCACTTTGCACTATCTTGGATGCATTTTTGGTTTAGTCCGATGTCTTTTACATGTGATTTATAGGTTATCATGTTTGGTAGTTGATCATTTTAGGTGTATTTTTCCATACATGATGGCTTTTTTAGTCATTTATCACAATCTTTCATCAACCCACAACATGCTCTATTCTAGTTTACGTATTGGCACTTTGACACACATGTAGTTTGTGTCATGTCTCCATCAAATCCCATTTATTAGTGCCTTGCCTTCTTAAATGGAGACACTTTTTCACTCTTTTGTTTTTAAATCATCTCTCATGATACTTAATGGCTTCTTTGACAGATCAACAATATCTTAGTTTAGAGCTATTCTGGTGAAACCTAGCATCTTCCTTGTTTCCATTTGGTATTTTTTGTGTATGAGATATATTTTACTCATATTGATTTATAAAATTCCATAAGGGGTTTGTTAATTTAGCCTTATCTACCTTCATGCATCTGTGTGCTCTATTCTAGACACCTTTTCACTTCTTTAGTTACTTGTATCTTCCATCATAGATAGAGCCATCCTCTTTGAGAGACTTTATCTATATATTTGACACCACTTTTTTGAAATTTGATAGTCTTATACAACTTGAAGTATATCTATTTTGATGAATCTCAATGTCATCTTATCATTTTTGATAATTCAATAATCTCTTTTAGCATGATATGGAACTATTCTGGTGTATACAGTGTCAGCTTGTTTAGTGTTTAAGTAGTATATTTAGACCACTCGTATAAACTATTTTCTTCACTTCACCCATTTAGCATTATGGGGAGGTGTACATATAACTTTTTTTGCATCACTCCACCTACTCAACAGTATGGCAGGTGTGGTGTACATTCTACTTCTTAGGTATTGAACATTTATTATACATGTAGTACTTTTTTGTAATTTCATCACCATTAAGAGTCTTCTTGATTGAAATATTCTAGTGAAACCTAGTATCAGTGGTTTTTTTGATCGAGTAGTGAATTTGGACCACTCATGTAAATTGAGTTCTATTAGTGCCTAAATTTGCACTAGAGCAATTAGGCCCCTGTCAGTAAAATCCCCATGTCTAAAATGGATGAGTGTCAATGTTTTAATCACTTACCTTAGCCCATCAAAAGATTAGAATACATTTTCATGATTAGTCATTTACATGTATTTGCTTTCACCAAATGGTAAGTGTTCTCTCACTTCTTGCCAAATTCTTGAGGGGTACTCTCTAAAGATGGAAGTTACTCTTGACAGCTCTAAAGGAATCACAGAATGTTGATTAAAAGTCACATGGTGGGAGAAATCATGGTGAGAAGACAAGGGTATGACCAAGCTTTTCTCTGTGCTTGATTGGATGCTTTATGCTTAAGAGAGAGGTTTTCAGGACTTTGGATGAAATTGTTGATTTACACTTGACATATTTTGATGATGAAGGTGTGAAATACCCTGATGAATTAAATGAGAGGTATGTATTTATCTTAATATAATTTTTATAAGTGTTATCAAGGTTTAAGGAAATCTTACACCTTTCCTCGAGTAAGGAGAACTAGTGCAAAATGGTAAAAGTGGCTAAGAAGTCCAAACTTACGTCTAAATTGAACACATAGTATATTCTTGGGGATTCAGATGTTTTAGGCTTGTTCTAAAAGTTACCCCTCTTACTGTGTTTGAGCAAAGGTATTTTAAGTCCCCAAGGCCCAAATATTTGAACTTGTAAGAAAAAGTGATGCCAAGTGGCAGCTCTTTAGAAACTTTTCAGTTTCAACTACTTTTTGAAGATCACCCCACTTACTTATTTGTGGGAATAATCCAAAAAAAACCCAAAGGCCCAAACACTTAGACTTGTGAGATAAAATTATGACATGTGTTATTCTTGGTCCCAGAGAGGGTTCAAAACTTATTGCACTTCTGCACCTCTAGAAAATAACAAATGAAAAGGTGAAAACATCCCTACATGCTCAAAAATATGTCATAAATGCATGTCCCATTCATGTCACTCCATGCCCTATAAGGAGGATCATTTGGTGCAATAGGGGAACGTTTGTGTTTTCCCTCTCTTTTTCAAATAAGGCTTGAGTAATTAATGAGAAGTAAATGGTGATCAGTGATTGGGCTTTGGAACATTAATGGTATACCTAATCTTGAGTTGTAAGGGACTAAAACTTAGGTATTTGTCTTCATTCTAAAATTACCCTTTGCATCTAGAGCTTACGTCTGCGCTTTTGAGTTGTGTGCCTAAGCTAAGTGTAGTATGAGAATGTGATTTTAACAAATTATACACAAAATTTCAAATTCTAGTGTGCGTATCCATCCAAATTAAGCATTAAGTTTCCCATTTACTCCTTGTGTTGTATTCTTTGAAGAGAGTTAAGAGTTAGTTGAGGGTTATTCGAGTGAAGAGTTTGTCTAGTATAAAAACATTGCATTTAGGAACTGGAAAAATGGCAACATCTTCTACCATAATAAAAATTAATGTTATTTAAATTTTAGATTCAATTAATGATACTGATGTTATGGGGTTAGATTTTGGGGCTATATTGAATGTTCTAAAATAACCTGACCCCCCCAAGTAATTTCCAATATCGATATTAGTTACATCACACCTATAGTAGCATTCCCTTTAGTTTCCCCTTACCCAGAACTCATTATTACATGTGCTTTAGCATACAAAATAGACACAAGGATTGTTATTGATGGTGTTCATTATGTTGTATGCTCCTTCAACTCTTTGGCCCTCAATTCCATGTTAGGAATTCCTCCCAAACTAGAAGTTATTTCACTCCCTTGGAGGAATGACAAAAGTATGCAGAAAAGAAGGACAAAGATATCTAGGATATTGTCAATTCTTGTTGGCTATCAAGAGGAGATAAAAAGTCTATAGGATGTTTAAGATCCTGAAGATAATAGAGTTTAATGAGTTGCCCCAATACATCATTTCTATGGCCAACAAGATTTATGGGATGCCTACCACCAAAATTTTTGAGCTATGGATATTTTTAATTATGATCTACATGTTGGAGGGAAAGAAAAAGTTGGACTAGGCCTCTATAGTCAGTGACAACCTACATGTACAAATGATTCAGATCCAAGCTACAATTATTTTTGAATAAGCATTTGTAGGTACCTTTTATATGTAATCCTATTCGATGTAAAACCTTGTGCATAATAGAACTTTCCAAGGGCTCACTAGGAATCTTTCAAGGATGAAAATATATGAGGTATATCTAGAGGTAACCCTGGAAGGATTCAAGAATAATTTTTGTAAATTTTATAACTACTTTTTCAATATAATGATGAGTGTTTTCTTCCCATTAAGAAGCTCAATAGAATGTCCACAACAGCCAAATAGGTGATTGAGAAATATGGTTTGACTTACATTTTAGGACATTTACATACATCAAGGTAAGTGGCTATTTTAGATGCCCAATCAAATTACCCAGGTACCTGGACAATAAGTTGGTAGTGATTAAGCTAAGCTGATAAATCATGCAAAGGGGTTATAGCAATAGATGGGTTCATATGCACTTGATAAAATTCCACCCCAACCCAATTTCAACATCAGGTGGTTGGAAAACATGGCCACTAATGTAATATTGCATAAGTCTCACTATGAGGACATTTGGTCTAACTACACCACAAAGGAAGATGTCCAAAATTTGGAATTTATGAGGCTAACTATATAAGAAGTCATAGCATACAACATTGATCCCATCCCCAAAGACATGGTAGATGATAAATTAACATTATCTTTATTATTCAACACCAATAATATTAAAGCCCAACACATTGGTTAGCCAGATCTTAGTACTCAAGAGGATGATTCTATCCCTAGGAGGTCAGTGCTAATTATGAAGAGAACATTCATATGTATTAAGGAGTATGGGGTTGATCTTGACACATATGACACTCCTACTCTTCAATAATTAAGGTAGGTTAAGTAGTTAAAGGCCTTTCTCTTAGGATACAGTGGTGACTCTACGGTTCCATCTTTAGCTACAACCAGTAAGGGCAAACACAAGTTTGGGGATATCAAGTTTACCAAACTGGTGGATGTGAGAAGATAATTGTGTCATAATCTAAGGATAGGTTATCCTTTTCAAAAATAACAAGCTTGGTAGAAACCTAGGATAAGATCCTTACAGGGTACGTCACACTAGCTAACACTAACCCAATCTCCATTTTAGGAAAGGGAGCCCCAATAATTCCAACCATTCTAGTGATTGCTCTTAAAATTACCCCAGCTATGGTCTCACATGCTCTGTCCACACAATAAGTATTAGTCCATCCTTCCTTGGTGACATATGCAATAAAAAGAGGAGGGAAAGACCAAGAGGAGAAACCAAGTCCAAAAAGAGTCAAGAAAGGTCTGAAACCTCCAAGTAAATAACCTGTAAAGAAAAAGGAGGTTGTGTTCAAGGACCCTCTCTCTAGGGAAATCCCTATGAAAATAAGAGAGGACTAGGATTCATATGCCTAAAGAGTGAGAGATATGAGTGAAGAGGAATATTCAAATCAATGCATACTAATAGCTAAAGTAATGAAGCAATAGAGTGCCTTCACCCCTCCCTAAGTAAAGACTAGGAAAAGGACTCACAAGGAGAGGCCACAAACACTAGCAAAATCCCCAACATGGGACTGATTGAGAGAGGAAGAGGTCTTGACCACAAAAAGCAAAGGTGATGAGGAGGGTGCTTTAACCTAAGATGACCCTTTGTCATTTGATGAAGTTGTATAGGTTGGAGCAGAGGTATCCACCCAAGCCCAAGCCCCTCTTGAGAAAGAGGTAGCCTCCCTGAACATAGAGGCATTTGTTGAAAATGTCATCTCCCAATCACCTGGTCAAGATAGAGTTAATGAAGGTGTGGATAGTTAAGGACCTAATGGGGGAGTTGAGAAAGAGCTAGAATGTGGTGACTAGGTCCCCACTAATAGTGTAGAAGTAGAGGGAGATGGGGATAAAACATATAAAAGGGTAACCCTACCCTTTTATAGGTAAGTAAAGATGTTAAGGAGGATATATCTAGAAGTTATACTCCCATTGAAGTACCTTGAGGTCTCCTTCCTCTCATCAAAGTTCATGATCTAACCCACAATAAAGGCCCTGAGGTTGTGGTCGATGAAGAGTTGCCTTAATGAAACAATGAATTCACTGTAGTCTTTTCTAACCTATGAGTTAAAATAAATAAATAATTCAAGGTGGTTACTGAGCCTTTTAACTAGACCATAGCACAAGGGAGCTCCATCAAGATATTGCTCATGGAGTCCCACTAGCTAGGGTCATATTTTGATGTTTTGAGGCAAGTAGAGCCAACATTGGAGGAAAAGAATGGGATAGAAGGGGATGAAAAAGATCATGACAGTGATGATGATATTGAGCAATTTGTGTTGAACCCACCACCCAAGCCCATGACACTCTATGCAGCTACCTTTTCATTGGCAACACCCCACATTGAGTTAAGGCTTTCCACAATGTCTACAACCTCAATGGGTTTCCAAACTAAAAACTTTATCTAGATCATAGAGAAAGTGAAAATAAAAAAATATGTCATGATCAAAATAGGAGATGTTGATGTAATAAAGATCATTCAGAATTGTAAGGTTAAGCCCCTTAAGAAAACTAAAAATTACTCCAAAACCACTAACTCAGACAAGGGAGAAATAAATGTTGAGGTAGCTATTCGCCCTCCTGATGCATTGAAGAAAGATTCTCCCCTAGAGAGTTACTCCATTTATAATTATAATCTTGGGGAGAAATCATGAAAGGAGTTAAATCATAGTTTGTAGGTTCTAGCTAACATGGTGGCACAAAGGATGGACAAAGATAAAGCCACCATGGAAGAGATGAAAGTGAAAAATTAGGTTATGATCTAATACTTGTAAAAGTTATTGAGTGATCCAAAGGTGGTAACTCTAATTGTGATTAAGACTCTAAACCTTCCTCTTTTCCCCATGGGGTCACTATATTTTGGCCAAGGTGATGAGCTAAAATCTAGAGGGTGGGATACAAAATAATGGCAAGAAGATCTGAGCACCCAAGCCAAAGAGATAATCCAATCAACATTAGAATACTTTGATGACATAATAGATAAGGGGAAAGATTGTGAAACCTGAATGTCTCTTTATGATGCATACATAAAAAATTAGTAGGAGATCTAGCTTAAGGTAGATGAAATGTGTAATACGGGTAGTGATGTTTTAATCATAGAGAAAATTGTCTCTTCAGATGATCACAAGAAGTCCAGAGACTATAAATTGGTAATAAAACATTGGCTGATGGTACTTAAGGAGAGAATATTTGATTTAAAGGGGGAGGATTAGTCTCTAAAAATTTCTACCAAGGAAATAGACACTGCCCTTAGAAAAATGATGAACATTGATGGCACAAGTGATTTGACAGAAGAATAAATACACAATGCTTCGAAAATCCTCATTGATGTATCTCAAGGAGTTTTTGATGCCCACAAAATAAGATAGTTGGTATCACTTGAGAAGGATTGTGACCTACTCAGAGTGCTTAGTGGGAGAAAATAGGGCACAATTCAAAAGATAGCCACTTCACTGGAGGAATTTGATGTCAAATTTAAATACCAAGCTAGCCTAGATCAAAAGGATATCACCTCCATGATTGAGAGGTATACCAGTTACAATAAACTGGTGAAAGATTCAGTTATTAATATTGATTCTAGAGCATAATGAATCATTTTAGTTTCTTCCTAGCTAACAATATTATTCTCTCTCTCTCTCTCTCTCTCTCTCTCTCTCTCTCTCTCTCTCTCTCTCTCTCTCTCTCTCTCTCTCTCTCTCTCTCTCTCTCTCTCTCTCTCTCTCTCTAATTGAAAACCATTATACTCACCCATTAGTGGCACATCCCTTTCAAAGTTATTTTGAATAATCATGTGTATAAAAAAGGGACGTATTTTGTTTGTTACACAAAGAGATAAAAATTGTTTTGTCCTTTGTAGGGTTATTCCCCACATGTCTAACCAAAAATGTTTTTCCATGGAGTATCATGTTTGTTATCATCATGGAAGCATGATCACAAGTCTGAGAAATCAAGTTTATTACCACAAACTCTAGGCCTAAGAATCAATTTTCTAGCTGGAGCATCTTTAGGAGTGTGCTGAGTTTAACTAAAATTGTATAAGTAAAGGGGGTTTGTACCTTTATAGAGTTTGGTTAATTTTTTAGTACAAATATATAACTTAGGAGAGTTGTACCTATGTAATTTTTTGATGCCAAACTAATTCCTCTTGTAAAATCATTGGCAAACTTTGAGAGCATTCAAAATGTCTCCCTTGTTATAGAAATATTTTTCATGATGTTCTGATATGTAAATTTCAAGACACATTGCATTTAGCTAATATATGGAATCTATTCATGATTCATTATTTCTTCCTATTATTGAAGTACAATATTCTATTTTACATGCTTAGTGGATTGGTTATCTAATGTGTGCTTCTTCATGGTAGTTATTTAGGGTTCAAATTTAGAGTATAAAATCCTTTCCATTTTGATATGTAAGAATAGGGAATTGATATCCTTCTTAAGGGTAGTCTTGGGTTTATGAATTCAACTAGTAGGAATTTTTGAATGGTTATTTACAATGTTGTAGGTAAAATTTTGAGGGTCATTTGTGCATGATTTCATCTTATCTATTTTGAAATGAAAAGCATTTGTTAAATGAAGGTAACATAGTTGTTATGTGAACATCTCCATACTAATTTTCTAAGCTATCCACACCATTATCCATAATTCAAATTAACTTGGTTTTACCCTATCTTGCCATGTAGATAGTATGATATTTGTATATCATAAGTATTGTTTGCCTTGCAGATGCATGAAGCTATACATATTCAAAATGCCTTTCCTTGTTTGCTATAATCTCTCACTTATTCATTGATGTTTGAAGTTATTGTCAAATTAAAGGTTATAGTCACATATTAATTTGTCTTTAATAGCTTGTTTTCGGTTTAGGACATTTGTCCATTTCATATGACAACCCTTCCCAAGTGGATTGAAAAAGCTTGGTTATGTTTTGGTCAAATTTGTGTGTTTTTGTAGTAATAATTCCTATGGAGGGTAAACTGTAGTATCTCTCCATATGAGTGAACTATGCCACAAGGCCTCTCACCTTGGTTTAGCTAGAGCCAAAAGTAGCAGGGAAATAAATATACCCTTTGTAGGTGCCTCCCAATCATTTTCTCAAGTCTGGTCCATTCTTGATGCTAAACCATTCCTCAATTTTAATGACAGTTTAGTAAGTTCTTCATTTTTGTTTTTCATTTACTTCAAATACGCAAGGTCAAACTAGAGAGGTGTACAACTGGGAACCTACACTTTTCTGACATTGTTTTTGGGGATAATTCTTGTCACTTGTGTTACCAAGGACTCTTACAGAGAATTGCAAGTGCTTTGTGCTATATTTGTAATGGGATATTTATGTTAAGTTCATTAACATCCTTACAGTTTTCTAGATGAATCTACTAAATATATTCACCCCTATTTCACTAAAATATTTTATATTCTTGATGTTGTTTTTATATTTTGGGGTGATATTTTATCAAATTATTGTGTAGCTTTACTTTATAGTCTAGACGTCCTACTTCTAGTGGCGAATCCATTGTATCAAGGTTTGAATATCAATGCCTATTGTATGTTTCCTTCTCTACTTTGACAAATTCTCTTTAGATCTACAAAGCTAGAGGGTACTAGGTCTTCCTTTCAAAGGAATCCATCAAAAGAACTTATCCCAGAATTAAAAATCCCATCCAGAAGAAGACAAGTGTGGAAGCCTATTATGGGCCAAATCTCTAGCAATCAAGTAAGACCCAATCAGTTTGGTCCCCACTATATTTTCCCCCTTTTCTTGGATATCCCTTTGGTGGAAGGATACCAGAGTGCCTCTGACAAATGTGAATTCCCCATGACTTAAGATCCTTCTCTACAAAGGAGTTTTTCTCCTCCTACCAGGCCATCAAATATTCACTCTTTTTTCCATCCTTCAAGTCCTTCACATAATGTTTATCCCCAACCATCCCCTGGTTCATATTCATCTTCTATTTAGAGATGGGGGACCATGATTTGAGGAGAAGAATGTTCAATGCTGACAATGATAATGATGGAGAGGATGATCAATGTTTGGCTAATAGATGTAGACCTTTTCTAATACTAAGGTTTTGACCTATTAAATTTAATGGTATGCCTAGTTTCTCTAATGAGGACCCTAGAAAGGTTATAAATATACTACCTAAGTTCTAAGGGAATAATGCAGTATCTGGGGAACAACATTTGAAAGCCTTCTTAAATATCATTGATGATTATGAGATATATCTTGAAGATGTATGTATTAAACTCTTTATGAACACACTTAAGGATGAGGCTCATGAATGGTTCAAATCCCTCCCTGATGGATCCATATACACATGGAAAGTTATGATTGACACTTTTAAGATGCAATATGGTGATAACATAGATCCTAGATTCCTAATTATTGAGTTTGAGAACCTAAAGAATAATCCAAATGAGTGTGTGAAGGACTTCAATTATAGATTCAATAAGGTATTAAGGAGACTACCAAAGGATATTAGGCCTAGCGATGCTACTTATTTGATTAATTATTTTGATGCATTAAAAAAAAGGCAGTTTATTATCTTTGAGACAAGGCTCCCACAAATCTAAGGATGGCTTTCAATCTGGCTATCCAAATAAAAATAATATAAAAGCTGTGGGTAAGCCTTTAAACAAAAGGGATAATGTTAAATTAGTGAATCCTAAGAAGCCTCAATCATCTCATAAGAGTGCATGCTTAGAGGAGATAGTAAATACTCTGGCCACTTCAGTAAAAATAATTTCTTACAAATTGGCTAGAGCCAAAAAGGGACTGTCTCAGGGACTTAGTAACCATGATGACAAAAGGGACATTAATATAGATGAAAGGAATCATCCCCAAGATCAAGGTTAAGGTAGGCTAAAATTGCTAGACAAAAAATATGATAGGCAAAAAGGCCTTACAAGGGATGATAGGCATGAAATAAATTAGAACAAAGGAGGTGGAAGGGAAGTATCAGATCCTTTAGTTGTAAAGATTAACACAGTTGACTATGACATCAACTGGTATGACAAGTGCTTCCTTCCTCATCCATCTTTTCACATAATTTATGATAATGGTCAAGATGCAAATGAATTTAAATGTACATCTAATGAATATGACATTTACATGGTTAATTTTGAGGATATAGAAAGCTACACTTTCAAGGAAGATGATGTGAATGTCTCAAATGTCTCTAGATATGATAATATCCCAGCATATGAACATTTTACATTCTAATTTGATGAATTGAATGTAATGGTAACTTCTCCATCAACAGAGCTGATGAGTGCTAGTACTGCTCATGCATTTTGGATAGCATGTGAAAAGGTAAGGATACCTCTTCCATATTTTATTTGTGAAATAAACATGATGCATGAGTATGAGTTGTTAGCTCGTGATTTTGAGTTCCTAAGGTCAATGATGAAATAAAAGTATGGAGACTCCCCTCCATTAGTTAAGGATCAAAAATTGATGATCAATGCTAAAATTACCCAAAAAAAGAAGGAATGCACTTTAAGGAGTAAGGACCAAGGTGATCCTCCAAAAGAAAAGGATTCTACTCCCCCTAGATCCAAGACTAAAGAAGAGGGGACCATGAGGAGTAAAGAAACCTAGGGTTCCACTTGGCCTAGCTCTGTACCTTATAGTATAAAACCAAGAAATACCCAAGATAAAATCTAATTCCTTTATTGTCTAATATCCTAAGGAAAGATGAACCTAAGAAGCCTCCCTTGAAAAGTGAAGTTAAGAGTGTTGGTTCCCTTGCTTCTATTCTCATGACTCTTGAAGGATACATCCTGAATGAGAAAGTTATAAGCCTACTTGCTGATACTCCATTGCCCAAGTACATTATTTGTGATGTGACTCAAGTATTGAGTCAATTTAAGGTCACCATACCATTTTTGGAATTGCTTAGAATGCCTAAGCATAGGAAGAGAGATTTTAAATATTTGGGATTCACTAAGAAGATCACTGCCAATGTAGTTATTGAAGCTGAGCTTCCTCTCGCTCTCTCTACGGGAGGTGAGAACATATTAAGGCCTTCTAAGCACCACTTGGAGGTATAATTAGGAACAACATTGGTATCAAGTCAAATGGATGTTGATCCTTTATACACCACCTTGCTAATTAATGGGCTAGTTGTTCACAATTGCATGTTTAACTCCAGTGCATCTTGTAATATCATGCCACTAACAGTGTTGAATGAGCTTTGTATAAGGATAACTGAAGCATATGGATGATTCCTTGATATGGATTCTAGAGAAGTACCTGTTATTTTAATATTTAAAGTATTGGTGGTGAAACTCACACAATACCTCAGAAAATTTTTAAGCATGGATATTGTTGTTGTGGATTGTCCACCAAAATGGGGTATGCTGCTATCTATAAAATGGGCAGCTAGTATTGGAGGTAGTGTTTAGATGGATTTTTCATATGAAACTATCCCACTAGATGGGAAAATGGTTCATTTTAACCATAAGACATAAATGCTCCATGTTTTAGAGGGTCAAAAGTATCAATTGAATGAAGTGTTACATCTAGATATAGACATTGGTAGTTTTGTGGGAAATTTTGAATGCATAGAAATGCCTCAAGACTATGGTATCACTAATGAAGAATCTATATGGATCATGCATTTTTATGAAACATTTTAAAGTGTTAGAAATGGGATAGGGGTTGCTTTTTATTACCCTGATGGTCAAGTTTATATGTACTCTTTTCAATTAGATTTTGAGTGCACTAACAATATTGTAAAATATGAAGCATTCCTGATCAGTCTCTGGATTGCTAGAGAATGTGCATTCAAAAGTTGATGGCCAAGGTAAATTAGGAACTAGTGGTGAAACAAGTCTGAAGTGTTTATACCACAAAGCATAAGAGGTTGAAGTAATACCAAAATAATGTATGGTATTGCTTGGAATGGTTCAAAGATTTCAATATTTAGTACCATGCTTGAGAGCTTAATCACTTGGTAGATATGCTGGAAAAGAGAGATTTAAAATTTAAAGATAAACATGAGGGTCTTCCTTATGAATATCAGGTTGAGATATTGGTAAGGCCCTTTGTCTTAGATAACATTGATCATTGGCAAGTCTTTGACAATGATGAACAAATAAAGATGTTTCTATGATGTATGAATGAATTTGAAGGAAATATTATAGAGTGGGATGCTATGGTACAAGTCTGTGATGGAAAAAAACCTTATATGGAAAATAAATAATCTATTTAAAGACTAAGACTATCCCAAGAGGATTGGTTAGCCTAGAATCAACTTTTGATGGAGCTGACATAGTGAAATCTAGGAAAATTTCCATATCAAAGGATGTAACTAAAATTAACATTGGGACAATAGAAAAGCCAAGGAAGATTTGGCTAGGCACTCGTTTAAGTCAAAAAAGGGATTATTTACTGTGTTATTAAATAAGTACCAAGATTTCCTAGCATGGTCATATTTAGAGTTGAAATCTTATCAAGAGGATTTGTTCCAACATGTTATTCATTTTCACCCCAATGCAAAACCATTCCGCTAGAAGTAATGACCCATCAACCCCATCTTAGCCACTAATATGGAGGAGGAGTTGGAGAAGTTAAGAGATTATGGGATCATTCAACCCATTATATATTCATCATGGGTGGCAAATTTGGTCTTTTTTGGAAATAAAAATGGAGACATATGACTCTGTGTTGATTTTAGAACTTTAAACAAGTCTTCTCTAAAGGATAACTATCCATTTCCTAACATGGATAACATGCTCCAAGATGTCACTCGATCTAAGCTTCTATCTACTCTAGATGGCTTTTCTAGTTATAACCAGGTGGTAGTAAAGGAGTCCAAAAGGTCCAAGACTACTTTCACTACCCCATGGGGTACCTATATGTTTATTCAAATGTCGTTTGGTTTAATGAATGTAGGTGCGACTTTCCAGAGAGATATGGATGTAGCCTTCATTGGATTAATCAAATAATTCATTGTTATATACCAAGATGATGTTACAATGTACTCTAGAAGAAGTGACCACTTGGCGTATTTGGAATAAATGTTGGTCAGGTGCAAAGAGTTCAAGATTTCCCTCAATCCTAGAAAATACCACTTCGAGGTATAAAAGGTGAAGTTGCTAGGACATATTGTGTACCAAAAAGGTGTTATGATAGATCCTAAGAGGGTGGAGGCCATCGACAAAGTACCCATCCCACAAACCAAGAAAGGTATTCAATCTTTCTTTAGCCAGATTAATTTCTTTAGAATATTTGTTTCCAACTTTGTAGAAGTTACTTTGCCTATCACTTCTATGATAAAAAAGTATCAAATTATAAAGTGGGAGGAGAAGGCCACCTAGTCTTTTCAAGATATCAAGGCAGCGTTGAAAATTGCCCTAATGCTTGTTAGTCCAGATTATAGGAAAGATTTCCAAATATTTTCATTTGCCTCCATGCATACTATTACCATAGTGATACTACAAAAGAATGATGAAGGACATGAGCAACCAATTACCTTTTTTAGTAAGGCACTAAAAGGATTTGAGTTGAGATATACCATAATGGAAAAATAAGCCTTCACCCTTTTGAAGGTTGTCAAGTAGTTCAGACCTTACATTTTAAGTTCAAAGATTGTGGCCTATGTTGCTCATACTATGGTAAAGGACATATTGACTCAAAATGAAGCTACTAAAAAAAGATGTCAATGGGTCAACAAGCTTTAATAATATGACCTAGAGATAAAAATTACTAAGTTGGTTAGGGGTATGGACTTACCTAAGCTGATGATTGAAGAAAATTTACAGGTTATGGAAGTAAATAATATAGAAAGAGTGGTTGAAAATTCCAAGTCTAAATACAACCAATCTCCATGGTACAAAGATATAGTCAATTATCTAAAGAATTTGAATTGCCCCTCCCATTTAGACAAAAATCAAAGGACACTGAAGTTAGTATCTCAAAAATATCTTCTATTGCAAGATGATCTAGCATGGAGAAACCTAGATGGTGTCCTCTTGAGATGTTTGTTGGAAAATGAGATTTCTTCAATGATTATAGAGTTCCATAATGGTGTGTGTGGTGGTCACTTCACTCCTAAAGTCACTTCACACAAGATTTTGAGGGCTGAGTATTGGTGGCCCAACTTATTTCAGGATGTTAATGCCATGGTAAGAAGATGTGAGGAATGCCAATGTTTTTCTAGAAGAATGAAGGCATATAGATTACTTCCCCTACAACTAATCTTTATTGAGGGACATTTCAGGAAATGGGGAATGGAATTCATAGGTGAAATATCAGATGCCTCAAGTGATGGTCACAAATTAATTTTAGTGGCTACTGACTACTTCATAAAATGGGTTGAAGCAATCCCCACTAAAATATCGACTCACTAGGTGGTCATTGATTTCCTATTGAATAATGTAATTTTTTGATTTTGAATGTCAATCAAGGTTGTATGTGACAATACTATGTGCTTTAGATCCAAAAAATTAAGTGAATTATGTGAAGAATATGGGATTTATTTAGCATATGCCTCTAATCATAATCTATAAGGAAATGGGTAGGCCGAGTCTAGTAATAAGAATTTGTTAAAAATCATCAAAGGATCCTTGATGCTAATAAAAGAAAATGGGGTAAGCAGTTGAAGTTTGTTGTTTAGGAAGACAAGTTGACTTTGAAGAGATCTATTGGGAAGAGCCCTTTTGGGCTTGTTTATGTAACTCAAGTTGTCTTACCCTTGAATGCATAGTTACCCACCTACCAATTCATACAATAAGTAGCTGAGAATGAGAAGGAAACAGACCACTATGAAGATAGAATTCATCAAATCATTAAGCTCGATGAATCTCAATGACTAGCTTATGAAAGGCATGCAAATTTTAAGGAGTGCCTCAAAAATATGTTTGATAGGAAATTCACCCCAAGTACCTTTTAGATTGGAGATCTAGTTCTATTATGGGATAGCAGGCATTAGGACAAAGGAAATCATGATAAGTTTAATTCCCTATGGATGGGCCCCTACACTATTGATTATTAGATAGGGAACCATACATTTTATCTTAGAGATATTGATGGAGAAATTTTAGATTTGCTAGTTAATGGTAGACACCTCAAGCATTTTTTAGACTGAGTCCATGATTGCCTTAGTAAATATGTACATAATGTGTTTTCCTTTCTCATCTTTGTGATCTAGTTGTTGTCCGTGTTTGTATATTTTTTGCCTTCCTTTTTTCTTTGTTGGTCATTTTGGGCTTCCTTGTCATAACTCTATGTTGAAATCCTTGGAATCCGTGGCCCATTAGATAGGTGATTAGTCTAATGTTCTCTTTATACCCATTGGGGGTACCCATCCCTGAGCGAGAGCCTATGTTATTACCCAAATTTACACTAAAGTAATTGGGTCCCTATCAGTAAAATTCCCATGTCCAAATTGGATGAGTGTCAATGTTTTAATCACTTGCCTCAGCCCATCAAAAGACTAGAATACATATTCATGATTAGTCATGTACATATATTTGATTTCACCAAATGGTAAGTGTTTTCTCACTCCTTGAAAAATTGTTAAGGGGTACTCTCTAAAGATGGAAGTTACTCTCAATAGCCCTAAAGGAATCATGAAATTTTTATTACAAGTCCCATGGTGGGAGAATTCATGGTGAGAAGACAAAGGTATGACCAAGATTTTCTTTGTGCTTGGATTGGATGCTTTATGCTCAAGAGAGAGGTTTTTGGGACTTCAGATGAAATTATTGATTTAAACTTGATGTATTTTTATGATTAAGGTGTGAAATAGCTTTATGAATTAAATAAGAGGCATGCATTTATCTTAAGAGACTTTTTATAAGTGTTGTTGGGGGTTGGGGAAATCTTGTATCTTTCTTCAAATAAGGAGAACTAGTTTAGAATGGTAAAAGTGGTTGAGAAGTCCAAACTCATGTCTAAATTAGACACATGGTAGACTCTTAAGGCTTTAGATGTTTTGGGCTTGTTCTAAAAGCTACCCCTCTTACTATGTTTGGGGCAAGGTGTTTTAAGTCCCCAAGGCTCGAATATTTGAACTCGTAAGAAAAAGTGATTCTGTGTGGTAGCTCCTAAAAAAAAATTTAGTTTTAGCCAATTTTTGAAGATTTCCCCACTTACTTCTTGGTGGGAATATTTCAAAAAAACCCCAAAGGCCCGACTTCCAAGACTTGTGAGATAAAAATATGACACGTGTTATTCCTTGTCCTAGAGAGGGTTCAGATCTTATTAAACTTATATACCTCCAAAAAATAACAAGTGAAAAGGTCAAAACATCCTTAGAGGCCCATAAATATGTCATAAATTCATGTCCCACTCATGTCACTCCATGCCATACAAGGACTGTTTGGCATAATAGGGGAGCATTTGTGTTTTCTCTCTTTTTTGAATAAGGCTCAAGTAATTAATGAGAAGTAGGTGGTGATTAGCCATTGGGATTTGGTGCATTAATGGTAGCCCTAATATTGATATGTAAAGGAATATAACTTAGGTATTTGTCTTCATTCTAAAATTACCCTTTATATTCAAAGCTTGTGTTTGTGCTTTTGCGTTGTGTGCCTAAACATGATTACAATAGATTATTCACAAACTTTCAAATTCTAGTGTGCATAGCCATCTATATTAAATAGTAAGTTTCCCATTTGCTCCTCATGTTGTGTTCTTTGAATAGAGTTAAGAGATAGCTAAGGGTTATTCAAGTGAAGAGTTTGTCTAGTATAGAAGCATTGCATTTAGGAATTGGAAAAATGGTGGCATCTTCTACCATAATAAAAGGTGATGTTGTTTCAATTTTGGATTCAATTAAGGATACTGATGTTATGGGGTTAGATTTTGGGGCCCTATTGAATGTTCTAGAACAACCTAACCCACCCAAGTAATTTCCAATATCGACACTAGTTACATCACACCTATAGCAACACTCCCTTTGGCTACCCCATACCCAGAACTCATTATTGTGGGTACTCAAGCATACTAACCAGACATAAGGATTGTTATTGATAGTGGTCATTCTATTATATGCTCCTTCACCCCTTTGGCCTTTATCACGATGTTAAAAATTCATCCTTAGCCACATTTCACTCTTCTTGGAGGAATACCAAAAGTACATAGAAAACAAGGACAAAGATATCTAGGATATTGTCAATTCTTGTTGGCTAGCCAAGAGGAGACAAAAAGTCTTCAAAATGTCCAAGAGCATGAAGATAACAAAGTTTAATGAGTTTCACCAATGCATCATTACCATGGCTACCAAGATTTATGGGATGCCTACCACCAAAAAGTTTGAGCTATGAATGTTTTTAATTATGATCTATGCATTGGAGGGAAAGAAAAAGTTAGACTAGGCCTCCATACTTAGTGATAACTTGCATGTACAAATGATGTAGCTACAAGCTATAATTATTTATAAAGAATCATTTGTAGGTACCTTTTATATTTCATCATATTTGATGTACAACCTTGTCCACGATAGGACTTTCCAAGGGCTCACTAGGAATCTTTCAGGGATGAAAATATATGAGACATATCTAGAGGTTACCCTAGAAGGATTCAGTAACAATTTTTATAAAGTTTATAACTATTTTTTCAATATAATGATGAGTGTCTTCTTCCCATTAAGAAACCTCAATAGAATGTCCATAATATCCAAGTAGGTGATTGAGAAATATGGTGCCACTTATATATAGTTTAGGACATTCACATACATCAAGGTAAGTGGTTATTCTAGATGCCCACTAAAATTTCCCAAGTACTTGGATGACAAGTTGGTAGTGATGGAGCTAAGCCAAAAAATGGTGCTGCCACATGAAATGATTGCAACAAAAAAGATCAACAATCCTTTCAAGTTTCCTATGGTAATAGGGTTTTATTCATGCCCTTTTGTGGCTAAGGCAAAGGGGTTGGAACAGGAGATGGGTTCATATGCACTTGATAAAATTCCATCTCAACCTAATTTCAACATGAGGTGGTTGGTAAACATGGCCACTAATGTAATATTGCATAAGTCTCACTATGAGGACATTTGGTCTAACTGTACAATAGAGGAAGATGTCTAAAAATTAGAATTTATGAGGCTAACTGTGTAGGAAGTCATAGTGTACAACATTGCTCTCATCCCCAAAGACATTGTGGATGATACATTAACATTTTCTTCATTATACAATGCCAATAATATTGAATCCCAACCCATTACTTAGCTATATTTTAGTACTCAAGAGGATTATTCCATCCCTAGGAGGTCAGTGTCAATTGTGAAGAGAACCTTAAAATAGCTTAAGGAGCATGGGGTCGACCTTAACACATATGACACTCCTACTCTTCAAGAATTAAGATAGGTTAAGGAGTTGAAGGCCTTTCTCCTAGGATACAATGGTGACTCTACGATTCCATCTTTAGCCACAACTAGTAAGGGAAAACACAATCTTGGGGATACCGAGTTCACCAAATTGGTGGATGTGAAGATAACAGTGGACCTCTCTTCTTTTCACACAATCTCTCTAAGGAAATCCCTATGAAAAGAATAGAGGACCAGGCCTCATATGCCAAAAGAGTGAGAGATATGAGTGAGAAGCAAGATTCAGAAGAAGGTAGAAAAATAGCTAAAGTAATGAAGAAACAATGTGCCTTCACCCCTACCCATGTAAAGACTAGGCAAAGGACTCAGGGAGAGGTCAAAAACCCTAATAAAGACCCTAACATGGGACCGGTCCATAAAGGAAGAGGTCTTGGTGATAAAAATCAAAGGTGATGAAGAGGGTACCTTAACCTTAGATGACTTTTTGTCATTTAATGAAGTTGCATAGGTTGGAGCAAAGGCAGCTGCCTCAGCCCAAGTCCCTCTGGAGAAAGAGGCAGCCTCTCCAGAAATAAAGGCATTTGTTGAAAATGTCATCTCCTAGTCACCTAGTCAGGATAGGGTTCATGAAGGCGAGGACAATCAAGGACCTGATGGGGGAGTTGAGAAAGAGCCATAATGTGGTCACCAAGTCCCCACTGATAGTGTCTAAGTAGAGGGAGATGGGGTATCAAACCTATAAAAGGGTACCCCTACCCTTTTAGAGCTAAATAAGGATGTTGAGGAGGATATCTCTAGAAGTGCTACTTCTATTAAAGTACCTTGAGGTCTCCTTCCTCTCATCAAAGTTCATGATCCAACCCACAGTAAAGGCCCCAAGGCTATGATTGATGAAGAGTTGCATAAATGAAACAAGGAAGTCACCATAGTATTTTTTGACCTAGGGATTCAAACAAATAAAGAAGACAAGGTGGTTACGAATCCTTCTAGCCAGACCATAGCATAGGGGAGCTCCATTAAGAAATTTCTCATGGAGTCCCACCAACTAGGGTCAGATTTTGAAGTTTTGAAGTAAGTAGAGCAAGCATTGGAAGAAAAACATGGGATAGAAGGGATGGAAAAGAGCATGATAGTGATGATGACATTGATCAATTCATGTTGATCCTGCCACCCAATCCTATGGCACTCCATGCAATTTCCTTTTGATTGACACCACCCCATGTTGAGTCAAGGCTTTCCATAATGTCTACACTCAATGGGTTTCTAAACTAAACCCCTTATCTAGGTCATGGAATAAGTGAAAACAAAGAAAGATGTCATGAGAAAAATAGGGGACATTGATGTAATAGAGATCATTCAAAAGCATAAGGCTAAGCCCCCTAAGAAGGATAAAAATTACTATAGAACCACTTACACAGACAAGGGGGAAATACATGTTGAGGTAGTTATTCCCCCTCCTGATGCATTGAAGAAAGATGATCCCATAGAGAGTTACTCCATTATAGTTATAGTCTTAGGGAACCATCATGAAAGGAGTTGAATCATAGTTCACAGGTTCTAGCTAACATGGTGGCACAAAGGATGGACAAAGATAAAGCCACCATGGAAAAGTTGAAAGAAAAAAATCAGGCTATGATCCAACACTTGTAGAAGTTATTAAGTGAGCCAAATGTAGTGATTCCAACTACCATTAAGACTCTAGACCTTCCTCTTTTCCCCATGAGGTCACTACATTTTGGTTGAGGTGATGAGCTAAAATCCAAAGGGTGGGATATAGAAGAATGGAAAGAAGATTTGATCACCTGAGCTAAAGAGATCATCCAATCAACATTAGAATACTTGGATGACATAATAAATAAGGGGAAAGATTGTGAAACTCAAATGTCTCTTTATGATATAAACATAAAAAACTCGCAGGAGATCTAACTTAAGGTAGATGAAATGTGCAATACGGGCAGTGATGTTTTAGTGATGGAGAAAATTGTCTCTTTAGATGATTAGAAGAAGCCCAAATAATATAAATTGGAAATAAATCATCAACTAATGGTTCTCAAGGAGGGAATATTTGATTTAAAGGGGGAGGAACAATCTCTCAAAATCTCTACCAAGGAAATAAATGCCACCCTTAGAAAAATGATGAACATTGATGGCACAGGTGGTTTAATGGAAGGGGTAATACATAGTGATCTAAAAAGCCTCATTGATGTGCCTCAAGGAACTTTTGATGCCCATAAAACAAGACAATTAATATCACTTGAGAAGGATTGTGACCTACTGAAAGTGCTCATTGGGCGAAAATAGGGCACAATTCAAAAGATAACCACTTAGCTGGAGGAATCTAATGTCAAATTCAAATACAAAGTTTGCCTGAATCAAAAGGATATCACCTCCATTATTGATAGGTATACCAATTACAAGAAAAATTTGGTGAAGGATTTGGTTATCAATATTGATTCTAGAGCATAACGAATCATTCTAGTTTCTTCTTACCTAACAATATTCTTTTCTTTTCTTCTCTCTTTCTCTCTCTCTTATTCTTTAATTTGGTTTTTCCCTTGAAAACTATTGTACTCTACCCATTAGTGGCATGTCCCTTTCAAAGTTAGTTTGAATAATCATGTGTATAAGAAAGGGATGTATTTTGTTTTTTGTGTAAAGAGACAAAGGTTGTTTTGTCCTTTGCAGGGTTATTACCCACGTGTTGAACTAAAAATGCTCTACCATAATGAGTATCATGTTTTTTATCATCATGGAAGCATGAGCATAAGTCTAAGGAATCAAGTTTGTTACAATAAACTCAAGGCCTGAGAAATAATTTTCTAGCTGGAGCATCTTTAGGAGTGTGCTGATTTTAACTAAAATTGAATAAGTAAATGTGGTTTGTCCCTTTATAGAGGTTGATTAAATTTTTAGTACAAATTTATAGCTTAGGAGAGTTCTACCTATGTAATTTTATGATGCCAAACTGATTCCTCTTTTAAAATCATTGGTAAGATTTGAGAGCATTCAAAATGTCTCCCTTGTTATAGAAATATTTTGCATGGTGTTTTGATATGTAATTTTCAAGACACATTGCATTCAGCTTTGATTTAGATAATATATGGAATGTGTTCATGATTAATTATTTCTTCCTATTGTTGAAGTACAATTCTCTATTTTACATGCTTAGTGGATTGGTTATCTGATGTGTGCTTCTTCATGGTAGTCATTTAGGGTTCAAATCTATAGTATAAAATTCTTTCCATTTTGATATGTGAGAACAGGGAATTGATAGCCTTCTTAAGGGTAGTCTTGGGTTTATGAATTCATCTAGTAGGAATTCTTGAATGGTTATTTGTAGTGTTGCAGGTAAACTTTTGAGGGTATTTTGTGTATGATTTCATCTTATCTATTTTTAACTAAAAATCATTTGTTAAATGAAGGTAACATAGCTATTATGTGAATGTCTACATACTAATTTGCTAATCCATCCACACCATTATCCATAATTCAAATTAACTTGGTTTTACCCTGTCCTACCCTCCAGATAGTATGCCATTTGTATATCATAAGTACTATTTGCCTTGCAAATGCATGAAGCTATGCATATTGAAGTGCATTTTCTCTATGTGCTTTAAACCTCAGTGCTATAATTTCCCACTTATTCATTGATGTACAAATTTATTGTCAAAGTGAAGGTTGCAGTCATATAATCATATATTTTTAGTAGCTTGTTTTTAGTTTAGGACATTTGTCCATTCCATGTGATAACCCTTCTCAGGTGGATTAAGCAAGTTTGGTTATGTTTGGGTCAAATTTGTGTGTCTTTGTGGTAATAATTCCCTTGGAGGGTAAACTTTAGAATCTCTCCATATGAGTGAGCTACCCCACATGTCTTGTCACCTTGGTTTAGGTAGAGCCAAAAGTAGTAGGGAAATAACCATACCCTTTGTAGGTGCCTCCTAATCATTTTCTCAAGTCTGGTCCATTCTTGATGTTGAACCCTTCCCTGGTTTCAATGACATTTTAGTGGGTTATTCATTTTTGTTTGTCATTTGCTTCAAATGCATAAGGCCAGATCAGAGAGGTGTATAACTAGGAACCAACAAGTTCCTTTGTGACTTTTGAGTACTTGGATTTCAGACTACTTCAACATCATTTTTGGGGGTCTTTCTAGTTCTCTCTTCTTATTTTCTCTCTTTTTTTTGGGGGGGGGACAATTTTTCCTACAAATTTTCTCCTTTTTATCCATTTTATGGGAGTTATATGTACTTTTTTTGAGTGTTTTATAGATTCTTTATTATACATAGGTATCTTATTTAAGAAATTTATTTGATAGAATTTATATGAGAATTGTTTACTTGAGTCCATGGCCTTCTTGGTAATTCTTATGGTGACACCAATGTGGCAGCCCCATCAGTCTTTGCTCTAACTTCTCACCATCTTATTGGAAGGTGTTTGAGTAATGCTTCCTCAAGTTCATCATTCTACCTAGTAATTTGGACTGCAGTGTTTGTATTCAATGATCCTCATATTCAATAGCATTCCTACTTTCACTTAATGATTATAGTGAATCAACATCCATGTACTCCAGTAGGATGGATTAAAATTTATAGGGACACGTGGATTCATAGTGCATCCTTTATTGTACCCACCTAAGCTATGTTTAAGGGGGGAGTTGGTGTAGGATATTACTTTCCTACTCTTTAGCTTACTTAAGTGTCATTTCATTTGGAGATGTTTATCCCACATTCATGAGGATGTTGGATTAATGTATTACTTACATATATATTAGGGAAGTTAGCTGCACATGCATGGGATGGTTATGATTATCTTATCTTCTACCTATTTGTACATCTCTATTGTAAACTATTTCACATAGAATAGAATATAGTTGATTTATTTTTAGTATGCAATGTATTAGCTTCATGGTTATGATAATGGATTCATGGAGATATCTTGGTGGAAGAGTCTTCTTAAATATATCATGGTACCAGATATTTGAGGCATTTATCCCATCTGCATGACTGTATTTTATTTCATAAATTTCCCTTACCACTACTGCTTATTCCCTTGTCATATATCCTTAGCCTTTTTTTCCCTCTTATGGGCATGACACTTTTTGAATCTTTAAAAAAAGGGTGTGTTTTTTATTATTGGAGGGAAGTTAAAGAGGAAGCATAGGAGAGAGGCGTGCATGGATATGTACTTGTGTTATCATTCTTTAAATACTTTTTGAAGATTTTGTTGCTTTTGAAGTTTGGCATTTCATTTAGAGGGGAAGAAATAAGGTGTTGTAACCTGATGAAGCTAGGTGCTTGTATTTTTTATTTTAGATCTACCATTTTTTACCTTGGAATCCTAGATATGTGAGATAAATTATTGTGTGGAGAATAGGAAGCATTGACCAATGGAAACAAGTTGTCTTTCTCTTATTTTGGAATAATCCTTTAAGATCTGCATTATTTTTTTGCCTAACAGGATCAACAAAGTTACTTGAGCATAGTGGTACTTAAACTAGGCATTGCATGCTTGATAAGGGAATTAAAAATATGAGCTAATAAGAGATAAGGCATTGGGAGGTGGCATAGGAAGTCTGTAGAGAGGTAGATTCCCTATTAGAACATTGAAGGCATTGAAAATATGCTAAAATCCTATATTGTCTATTTGATGCATTGGAACTAGAAAAGTGTTGGACCCTGATGAGATATGTTGTATTAAAACTAGAAAAGTGATTCCATTCCTTTTTTTATCTCATGTACTGCGTGTGGTACTGCACTTTTTTCTTATATGAATTTTTGAATTTCATTGGGTGCATAAAGATCTACATTTCTTTACTTTGTCATCATTTTTTTTAAAGAATAGGTTGATATGGAGAATTAGAGTTGATATCAACACTAAAGACAACATTATTCTTTCTTTTCCTCTCATAAATATAGCTAGTTTTAGTCATTATTTTATTTCTAAGATGTATTGTTTGCCTCAAGAGGAAGCAAGCTTCACTTGCACATACACCGAGGTCATTGGGAAGATCTTTTTTCACTTTAGTTAGTGTTTCTAAGTCTATAGTTTAATATTGATTCTAATGAGTAGTTAGATGACTATATTATTTTCTAATTTGGTCACAAAAATGCATTTTTAGTGTATTTCTTAATGTTTTGACTCATTTTATGAGAAATCATAACACCTATAACTTTTGAACTATAACTCAGATTTGAGTTCTATTTTTTTTTAAGTGCATGGTTTTGGATTATCTATCCATTGATGTCATTAATTTTTAAAAATTTACTAATTTTATAAAGTGCTAAATTATGGGGGTGGGGGGGGGGGGGTCTTTAAAACAATATTTTAGGGGGTTGTCTCAATGCCAATTTTGTGTACCCTTTTGCATTCTTTATGTTCTTTGGTGATTCATTGGCATGGATTATTCTTTTGGTATTGACCATTATGAGTCTTTGAATGTAGATAATTACCATACATGGAAACCTCAAATGAAAACAATCATAAAACAAAAAGTATTATGGTCCCTAATGAATGAAACTCAACCACAGTTTACACATTAATTTGAAAATTTTCAACACAATGTAAGTTTGAAGAGTGTATGGATTTGATTTGAGGTTATGTGAGTGACAATATTTTGTTTCATTAGATGGGTGTGATTCTCCATTAAAAATATGGGCTAATCTAAAGAGTTTGTTTGGAAAAGTAGATCACTTGGAAGCCATGCAACTTGAAGTGGAGGTTACTTCCTTAATTTGGATGACGTTATCTCTATTATAGACTACCTCACTAAGTTTAAATAGTTTAAGGGGAGTGGACGAGATAAGAAGGATGAAGAGTGTGTGTGTTTGAATTTGTCTATATTGAGTGGCTCATTTCAAATATTTTCTTCTAACTTTTCTCTGGTATGTATGCCTTAGGTGTCACATTAAAAATGTTAGATCTAGAGTTTTTTTGTGAGAGACTTACTAGGGAAGAATTCAAATTGTCTCACATTGAGTCTTCCACCTCTCAAAAATCATTAGTTACATCACATCATAAGAATAAGGGGAAAACTAAGAGTAAGAATAAGAAAAGTCCTCCTCCATCTCAAAATGCACCTAATCCCAACACTAATACATCTAAACCTAAATCATCTTCCAAATCTAGGAATAAGTATAACCTATCTTTCTCTTATTGTGGGGGGACTGGCCATGAAGAGCCTATGTGTTTTAAGAGAATACAAGCCTTAGAGGATACCACTAAGAAACACAATATTTATATCTCCACTCCTTCTCCATCTCATGAGCATGGGAAAGAACTTAATGTTATTAGGAGATCATAGTTACCTTTTTCAAATAGTTGGGTTCTCGATTCTAGTGCTTCACACCATATGATTTATTTTAAAGAGTCCTTTGTATCTCTTTGTTTGAGTAATACTTCTAATATTGAGGTTGGATATTTTTCCTTCATTTATATTAAGGGGAAGGGTGACATACAACTAGATGGTGGCCATATTAATGATGCATTATATGTTCTATACATCACCACCAATCTAATTTTAGTTTATCATATTTTTCATTCTTGTCTGTATAAGATAGTGATTTTCACACCATAGGGTACTGAAGTTCAATATTTATTAGAGCCACACACACTTATTGCACAGGGTGTTGTTGATCATAGTTATTGACTCTATTATTTTGAGGGTTTTGATGGTAATCCTCATATAGGGATGTGTTTATTTTCTCATGTAGATTATGAGAGTCAACTTTGGCATGAAATATTTGAACACCTAAACTACACATATTTGAAGGATTCGAGCACTCATAGTATGTTAGAGGGTCTTCCTACAATTTCATGTCTTAATGGAGTTTGCCTTAGTTGTATATTAGGAAAATAACACCAAGATCTATTTCCTAAAGGTACATCTAAGATTGTTTCTTTACCACTTGAGCTTGTGTATAGTGATTTGATGGTCTTTCCTACTCCTTTCAACATAGCTAAGTATGCACTTACCTTTATTGATAATTTATCAAGGCATAATTGAGTTTATTTTCTCAAGTACAAGAGTGATGCCTTTTCTCATTTCAAAGTCTTTAAGACTTTGTTTAAGAAATAGTCTTCAAGTTGCATCAAATTTTTTTGTATAAATAATAAGGGGAGTACTTCAATCAAGAGTTCTCTATTTTTTGCTAGTTCATGGTATTGTTCACTAGCATTATATTGTACATACTCCAAAATATAATGGCTTAGTAGAATGGAAGAACTAAAACTTGAAGCAGATGTCTAATTACATGATGAATTCTTGGGATTTACCTCCTATCTATTAGGTAGAGGTAGTTAATTGTATGAACTACATTAAAAAGTATACACCAAATTGATCACTTAAGCATATGACTCTAGAGGAGGCTTGGTCTAGAACCAAGCCTGATGTCTCATTTTTCTAAGTCTTTAGGAGCCTTTCTTGGGAATTTATACAAAAAAAGAAAAGGAAAGCATTAGATAAGAAGAAAAAACCATTGATTTTTATAGGGTATTGTGAAGACATTAGATCTTATCATATTTTTCATTATGATACTCATGATGTTCATTTTCAAACACATGTTCAGTTTGATGAACATTTTACATCTCATGACTCTTCATTTTCTTCCATGCCTTCTTCTTCTTTTGATGATTCACCTCCTCTTGAGGATTCATTCTTTGAGGAGTCATTTGAAGAGATTCCTGAAGGGGTTATTGAGGATGAGGATTCTATTCACATTAATATTGCCACTCTACCTAGGTGGGCTCATACTATAGTTTTTTGAGCTAGCACCTTTCATACAATATCTTCCACCTACTCAACATCATCATGAAAATTCTATGGTTACTAAACTTTTTTGTTAGGCATTCTTTGGGGATATACAGTCTTTTTCATAGGCTCATGGATATAGGAGTGGGATGATGTGATGATAGATGAGTATTTTTTATTGTTGAAGAATCACATTTGAGATTTGGTCACTCTTCTTAAGGGAAGAAACTTGGTTAGTTACAAATGGATTTACTACACCAAGTATGTAGTTGATGGGTCTATTGATAAGTATAAGTCACATATTATTAAAAAGGGGTCTTCATAGGGCAAATGTATTGACTAATCTGAGACTTTTGTGTTCATTGCCAAGATGGATTCAGTTCACCTTGTAATTTTTCTTACTACATCACAGGGTTGGCTAGTATATCAGATGGATGTTAAGAGTGTTTTCTTGCATGGATACTTGCATGAAGAAATCTATATGGATCATCCTAATTGTTTTATTCAAAATTATTCTCTTTTTTGTCAACTTATGAGGTCTCTTTATGATCTTAAATAGACCCTAGGGGCTTGGTATGAGAAGATTGACTCATTTCTTATCTCTACTGGCTTTTTTCACTACCTTTTTGATCTCATAATGTATATTCAACATATTGGGGAGGACATTGTTAAACTTGTCTTGTATTTTGATGATCTAATTTTGATGATATAATTTATAACATTAAAGGGATGAATAAATCACATATGACCTTAAAGTAGAGATTATTTCCCATAGTTGGACTCCACATTTGGACTTCATAGTTGAATCTGGTCCAAAAATACTCACATAATTGTATCCAGAAACACTAACTACAATTTTATGGACCATATAAATATTATTTCTCTTATTGATTCCTAGTTATCTTTTAGATTAAATTAGCTCACTTTAAATTTAGATTTAAAATGTTAGTTTTATTTTTATTTTTTAAAGATATATTTAAATCTTCTATTTTTGATAAAGTGATAACATGCAAGCTTTTTAAAAATCAAGGCAGTGACCATCAAACTATTATAAATACATCATATTAAAATAAATTTATTCAAAAATATTTTAGGAGATTTAGCAAGCTTAATAAATCTTCCTTGATATTTAGTGAATTTGTTCTTATTTTCTACCATCTCAAAAAATTAGATCACTATTGCGTATTTTCTTAGTTATAGTAATCATTGAATGAGATTTATTTTTCATATTATGATTAAGTTAGATTGGGTAATTATGTTATTCTGACCAATTTTGTAGTCAATATCTAGTCTTTGATTGTTTTAGATGGATGTGTTGGATGTTATTTTATCCAATAAAAAATTGATGTTTATAAAATTGTTATAGATGAATGTGTTTTTGTTGTTCCCTAGATCAATTTATATTATAAATAGATGTTGATAAGATTCACTCATGACTTATTAATCCTTAGAATCTCACACCATATTAATTCAAGTTTAAATAAATAGTATATTTGATTAGTGTTGGTTGTTTTGCATTATATCTTAGAAAGTGTTGCTTGAGCGAAAGAATTACTAACTGGAAATATAAAACCTTATTTTATTCCCTACTATACACTTATTTTAATATTTTTTATGAGATTCAATTACTGTAACATATAATCATTATAAGTATTCATCATTGGGTATTGTTTTGATATATGGAAGAATTTCCTTTAATAAGATGTAGGCCACATACTTATATTCCACCAAGACTACATAGGAAAGTCATAACCTTCAGATTTTGTCATGGGTTATCTTTGGTGATCCTAAAACGAGTGTTAAAAACATCATCCTATTAGGTGAGTCATAAAACACACATCAATTTTTTTTTTGGTGTTAGGAGGGCACCCTTGTGATAAATTTCTGTCAATGTGCGGTTTTATTTTAGTTTCAGTCAAATATGTTAAAAATCCATAAAAATTATATACTTCACCAAGCCATATACATACATATATATATATGTGTGTGTGTGTGTGTGTGTGTGTGTGTGTATGTATATATATATGTATGTATATATATATATATGTATATATATATATATGTATATGTATATGTATATGTATATATATATATATATATATATATATATATATATATATATATATATATATATATATATATATATATATATATGGCTTGGTGAAGCAACCATAAGCATCCATGGTACTCAAAATGATCTTCCCTAAAAATTTTGCAATTACATATCTAAATTTCAAATATATATATATATATATATATATATTAACAACATACTCTTTTTCTTTCTATTTTTAAATTTAGTCATTGTCCTCTATTTTTACATCATTATTATCCTCTATTATCTCATAAAAAATATTTTGTTTTAATAAATTAACCTCCATAACAATTTGTTGATTAAATTATATTTGTGGCATTATCTCTTCCTTATTTAATTTATATTCATCCTCTTGAAATGCTTCTGATGTGTGAGTTTATTTTGTACATCATCAATGTTTGGTATGTAATTTTGAAATCAAGAATAGTCCATCATGGAAAAAATATTTTTGCTTATGAAGATAAATATTTACATAATGTGACACCCTCTTCATAAGTTGAAGCTAATGTAGCTTGATGAAGTAACCATAAGCATCCCTGGTAATCTTATATATATATTAACAACATACTCTTTTTCTTTCTATTTTTAAATTTAGTCATTGTCCTCTATTTTTACATCATTATTATCCTCTATTATCTCATAAAAAATATTTTGTTTTAATAAATTAACCTCCATAACAATTTGTTGATTAAATTATATTTGTGGCATTATCTCTTCCTTATTTAATTTATATTCATCCTCTTGAAATGCTTCTGATGTGTGAGTTTATTTTGTACATCATCAATGTTTGGTATGTAATTTTGAAATCAAGAATAGTCCATCATGGAAAAAATATTTTTGCTTATGAAGATAAATATTTACATAATGTGACACCCTCTTCATAAGTTGAAGCTAATGTAGCTTGATGAAGTAACCATAAGCATCCCTGGTAATCTTTTATATATATATATATATATATATAAATATATATATGGCTTGGTGAAGTAACCATAAGCATCCATGGTACTTAACATGATCTTCTCTAAAACTTTTGCAATTACATATCTAAATTTCAAAATGATAAAAAAATCAAGAACCATGTTTATGATTTCAAAATCGCTCTAGGATTATTGAATATCCAACATGAGGATGTCTCCTCTAAGTTTTATCCTTTCACATTAGATAACCTTGAATATGACTAGTTTTTTAATTTAGAACCAGATTCAATTTGTACTTAGAAAGAATTGAAAGATGCATTTCTTCTACAATTTGAAATTTTGGTTAATCTATTTGATTTATTGAATTAGT